>JACJUM010003259.1:7870593-7922668 GCA_020976665.1 Heortia vitessoides | reverse complement strand
AATGTATTTACTGATGGACGATTTATGAACACATGGGTATATATTTTTGTTTAAAACCTTGACAAGTTAATATGGTACGTACGTATGTACGTACTATTTATTTGATAAATTTAACTTCGGGTACTGTTAGCAATGGAGTACTTTGTCTTACGGTTAGCAATTGAGTCTTTGGTGTTGTTAACTAGTCTCTTGTTTTCCTAAGCCCATCGTCCATCATTTGCCACGGACCCCATACAGCGTACAATTATGCCACCCTGTACTGATGTTTTTGGGTGTTAGTAAAAAATAATTTGATTAATAGTTCGACTAACTTGTGCTTTCTTTAAATAATTTTTAAGTTCGTAAATCGTGTCATTCCTTGTTACATCCTATTTGAGGTTTGACTAATCCACTTATTTTCCTTTAAGAGAGACAACTACATTCGTATTCCATTTTATCGTTTTTAGCAATTCCTACCCAACGTGATAAAATCAATCTATACAAATAAAAATAGTTTGTTCTTTTTGTAAATATATACGGTATTTATATAAAAAAAACATCACTACATTGGCAGAAGCTTATGTTATAAGGAGTAATTTGGGCTATTTTTAAAGTATAAGGGGTTCCGCGAAATCAATATATAAAAGTACATTTATCTGTATTTTTGTCCCTTATTTTTTTTCATTCATAACGAACTTTATTTTATCCCCGTATTCTCGCAGAAACGGGAATACGCTGCAAATATATTTTAATTTATAACCTTCCATAAGATTACCTCTTCATCATTAGTAGCCTGAAGAAGATGGGCGTAAGCTGTCTGATGCGGCGTGAACTCCTCGTGAAGCTGTTGCAACTCCTCGATCAACAGGCCAAGATGACGCGGCTGTGTGTTGCGGGCCCGCATGGCTCGTACAAGCCTGTAGTCCCAAGTTTATTTGAATATGTATGGTAGCAATTGTTACTAAAATGCACGTTCATTCTCCTTGCTCAATTTTGCATATTATGTGAATGATGTAGTAACATCCTTCATATAATATGGTAGCTGCATATGTACTTCATTTTCACCAATTTATACCGCCAAACAGTAGTACTCACATATCAATCTGTGTTCCGGTTTGAAAGGCTGTTAAATTACAGCGTAATATGACATATCTTTAATACACACGGTTAGCAATGCGAGTAATACGAGTGTCTATAGGGTACGAAGTCGCGTACTATCGCGGACCGTATGCTTGTTTATCCGCGTAGTCATATAAAAAAATGGCACATTCGGTTGTCTTAAGTGCCCAGGGTCGTCAGCGTCGTTCGATTGCCAGCAAGGAGAAACATGTATACGATGAATGTTTCTATTTTTCTATGTCTAGCTGTTAAATATATTTAATTGTTATAATTGTGTATTTTTTTGTTGTCTGATACCCGAAAAACAAGTACTTTAAGGTACTTATCTCATAGTTAGGTCAATGTAAAATATGTTATTAGTTGAAAACAGTTGCCTGAATGATCGCACTTTAAACGATAAAAATACACGATTTTTTTAAACTTCAGTATGTATCTATGTATAACTTTTATTTATTGAAAACATTAATTATTTATTTTGTATTTCATTGTTACATGTGAGAGAATTATTCAATGTTAATCATAATTCTGTGTTCACTTTGAATGTTTCTTTCAGTACCATTGATTATTATTTAACTCCTATTAATTCAAATGATTTGGTAAATGTATGGAATATATCGTAAGTACATACATACGCCTGTGTAAAACTATGGATCTGCACTTGGTACGATCTTGGCGTACTTCTCTCACTTTTTTTCTCGTACAAGACCTTTCGTAGATGCTAGTTACTTGTTTAAAATCTTCTATACATTCTACAATTCGTTCAGACAGAAACACCTACACCTTTACAGCGTCTGCCTAGTGATCGTACTCCCGACCAATATGCCGTGTATTTCTGGTGTTTGATGGTCCCGCAAACCTTTCTGTTGCAACGGCAGGACTTGAACCCTGTTGGAGGGGATTCCTATGTAACTGCCACCGAGAGCTCTGAGACAATGGATGTTTGGCATCGTAGAATGAGTCACCTCAATTAGAGTGACGTAAAAAAGCTAGAGAATTGTGTGGAAGAGGTGAACATAGCAAAAGCTAAAAATAAAACATGCATACCGTGTATAGCAGGAGAGCAAATGCGCCAGCATTTTAAAAATTAAGGTTCAAGAGCAGCTTCACAACTAGAGGTCATTAATTCCGATAATTGTGGTCCTATGGAATGCACATCATTGGGAGGGGCCAAATATGTCATAACTTTCATTATTGACTATTCTAGAAAAGTAATATTTTCTAAAAAACAACTGTTTTTCATGAATTTAGATGTGAAGTTGAGGATGAATTGGAGAAAAAGAAACATTATTCGTACCGTATAATATCTTGCAGACTATGAGAATAATCATCAGACAACGCCCTACACGCCTACGAACAGAATGGCGTGAGCGAGAGAAAGAACAGATCTCTCGTAGAACGTGCTAGGAGCATCAGTGATGCCAATCTACCAAAAATCTATTGGGATGAAGCTTAGTCTACAGCGGCCTGTATTGCCAATAGATCTCCATCTTGAGTACTTAATGATTTGACACCAGGAGAGAAATGGTCTGGAAGGAAACCTTATATTAGTCGCATGAACATATTTAGGTGCAAGGCCATGGTTCATGTACCGAAACAACAAAGACAGAAATCGGGCAAAAAATCTACAGAAATGAAATTTGTTGGTTACTATCAAAACACAAAGGGCTATAGATTTTATTGGATAGAAAGAAGAAAGTCATTGAAAAAGTAGAGATGTTATATTCATAGAAGATTCAACTCAGAGTACTACACAAAAGAGGTTAAAAACTGATTCATTTACATTGGAAATAAGGGCACCAACTGTACTGACATACGTATCAACTCCGGATGTATCGAGTCTGACAACCGAGATACTTTTTCACTCCCAGGTCAGACACTTCATTTACAGATGCACATGACAAAACTTACACTCCACATAGTAGTGATTTATAAACTGATGACAACATGAAGGATCAATATCAATATTCGAATATCATGTTCAGACAAAGGCAACCGACCTATTTAAAGCAAAGTGAATCCTCCGATGAGTCTGTTGACGATGATATTAGTCATGCATGCCTGGCTTTATGTAATGATACGATGAGCTTAGAAGAAGCCTTATCATGTAAAAAATCACAACAGTGGAAACAATCATAGCTTGTTAAAGAATATCAGTCGCTGATGAAGAATGCAACATGGATCTTGACTAAACTGCTGGGTACACTTTTATCTTTCAGGGAGGATCTATATCTTAGAACTCCAAACGCCAACCTACTACACTCCCGACGACCGAGGCAGAATACATATCCTTATCAGCATGTAATGTACACAAAAAGTAATTTGGCTAAAACAACATCTCAAGGACCAATCTAGTTGTTTATTGCTATAACCAAAGTTTCATTAAACTTTCAGGTACTGATTGCTATAAATGCAGGACGAAACATAGACGTCCGGCATCATTTTGTGAGGCACAAAATTAACGAAAAGAAGATTGAGATGCGATATGTCAACACTGAGGAGATGGTTGCCGATTTATTAACAAAAGTAACTCCACAAGCTAAGCTGCAATACCTTAGCCGCAAGATGAATCTGTGTTCAAGGGGGGATGTTGTGAACATGCAGGCATGCTACCCACAATGTCCCATCACTAAGTCGACTCGACGATTGTAGTGTCACCTCCTTATTTTTCTCTCTGAAATATTGTCTTTTTCATGCGCAAGTACCTCTGTATATTTAATCCGACCTAATCTACAAAATATTCTGTAATTACCAAAGTGTCTCGATTTGATTTAAACATCACTTTCGCTTCGCTCTTACATAAAATAACAAGCTTTATTTCATCCATAACCTTACTATTTCCTCTATCTTATTGTCCATTCCTTTCCATTGTCTTTTCGACTTTTCGCACGTCGATGGGACATGGTTTGACGGTTTGCGAACCTCGTCCTCGTCCTATTTGATTTTAATTGTCTCATTAACCATTAGTGTCCTACGAGAAGCAAGGGAATAATCACGGTCAATCCTAACAGAGCCCAGCTTGCCAGGAAAAGGCTAATAACGCTCCAGGGGCGCTTTATCTTTAGCGACCATTTTAGGGGTTCCAAACCTCAGAGAAAATGGTCGCCAATGACAAAGTAGACTTAAAATTGTATAATAATTGGTTTAGTTACTGATAAAAAGCTAAACTGTGCAAAACAGTGTTTATTTCAATCTCCCACGGAATTTTTATTTTTTCATCGGAAATATAATCTAGTTCTGTAAGTGATAGTTAGGTTACTAAATATATACATAGATATATTTCCGCCAGGAAGGTCTTAAATTTTTATCTCATCGTTGTTGAACTCTTGTTATTCCGGCGCGAAGACTATATCATGTTCTGACAGCTTGAAAGTTGCAAAATATTCGTTAGAGAAAAATAAAGTCACATCTATCCCATAGGAAATTAGAATTAAGTAGCGTATTTATTATCTCAAACTGTAAATAATCTCTATTCGTAGACCTAGTTAGCCGTTCCGGCGTGACAGAGTAACAAACTTACGTGTTTATAATGTCAGTAGGATTACCCACCTGCGTCGTGGCAGAAAACGACCAAATTCTGGGGTGATTTCATCACCATGCTCATCAAGTTGGGGCTCAATCTGCGAACGAGAGATTACCCACTGTACACGACTCCACCTTATGACAAAACTATTACACATCACTCGAAAAAATATATATAATATAAACAAAGTAACTAATGGAAATCTATGTATGCAACAAAAATAAGAAGCGAAAAATTTTACATGCCTTTAAATAATAAATGCATGCTTTGCATAATATTTACGATGCACGTGAAAAGCCACGATTAACTCAAACGCGTGCTGGCACTGGCTACATGCGATGCATTTCCAGTAGTACGAGCATACTAATGACCATTATGTTAAAATAAAGTAGATTAAACTGGCAATATATTACAGTTACGCAATTATTACACATTTATCTAAATCCAGGATACAGCTATTAGTAATGCAAAAGGACAGCACCACAAATAAATCTTACATTTTGACATTTAAGAACATTTTTAGACAACCTGGTACAAATTATTGACAGATATCACAGGCCCTGGCATCTATCTGGTACAAATTATTGACAGATATCACAGGCCCTGGCATCTATCTGATACAAATTATTGACTGATATCACAGGCCCTGGCATCTAAAAACTAAAAGATTCCGATCAATCGATTAAAACAATTCCCTCTGCTGTATGTAGTTACCTGGTCTTGCGTCACAGTAGGCGGCGATTCATTATTCGTAGGTTCTACCGGCGCTTCATTGCTAGCTGGTCCAGTACTTTCCTACATTAAGCATATCAACAAAATAAACAACTACTTATTTATGGTTTACACACATACTAAAACACTAAGTGAACAATTGACAAAGTTTTTCTGAAGCTATTATTATTCTCTGAATTGTATACTATTTCAGGTTCATAAAATAAAATTACATACAATACATGCACATAAGTGAATTAACTATGAAAATATTCATATAATCATAATTAACCACATAATTATAATAGACAATTCAGCCAACAATAATTCCTTTAAATTAGAATAATTTTGCAGCATGGCAGGAAAAATGAAATACACATTTTCCTAATGCTGGATAGCATGCAAAAGCCTGCATCGTATTGAAGTGACTACTTAGAAAAGCAAATAAATTATGCATTTTTGCACTACACAACATAACGTGTAATATGTTAACATTTCTAATATCATTCTAGTCCTTAATAAAAATAAGCTAGATTAAACTAATAAGTGTATTTCATAATATAAAATTTTGCTTGAACACAGTGGCAGCGCAGTATATATTTCTATAATAGCAAATTAAACAAAAGATAATTTATAATTTGGTTAGGCATGGCGATTTGGAACTAATAATAAATGACCTAAGCATCGAGCTAAAAGAGTACACTGTCTACAAAAAATTAATAGGAGGAAACTATGTTTTTACTTTAATTATAATTATAAATGAAGATAGATTATACAATTTCTATAGGAATTATTGTTTAGATTAGGAATATATTACATACAACTGTATAGACAGAACAATACAGCATTGGAGTTTTTCATTGAAATTAAAGATTATGAGTAGCAGAATAAAAGTGATTTAATTTCGGAATTTTTCAAGGTAATAGAGAGTAATTCAACCACCAATGATTCTATATGGATCTAATAAGCTCTACACATATTTTTAAAGTTAAGCTTAATAAACTTAAACTACTATATCTGCACTATATCAAAGAAAATATTGACTAAAGATTAAAATATCTTAAAATAATGATGCCATCTGTAACCGCTATCAAGCTCAAAACGCTTCCCACTCATAGCACTTTGATCAGACTGCAGCAGCTACCATGTCATGACGACACATTACACTGCACTAACGATGCAGACTGTTGCTTTCACAGTATCTAGTAAAATCACCCACATGCAGTGTACCTACTCGAGCTGACTATTGATAACTAATCATTCGTATTCATCATTACGTTACGTCAAAAAAAACTAGGTGAAATACTATATAATAAATTAAACATAACAGAAACAGCATACCTCGCCACTGATATGGGCCCTAAGTTGGACTAAGGAGGTTTTAATCTCTGCAATAAGGCGGCGCAGAGTGTCCAGACGTCCAGCAGTCGGAGAAAGAGACATTTGATGTTGTTGTTCATGGACAAGTTCTGGAGCGCCAGCCATTGTCTAGAATAATTAAACGTGATATTGTGCAAAGTCATCATAGTCTTCACCACTGTCCCATTACAGTAAATTAAAAATTACAATGTCATATTGGTTTTTCTTCCAATTTAATCCATTCTTTTAGCGTCATTCCAGCCAGCCCAGCTGAACCAGCTTTCAGTAAGGCAACATTTCAAACTATAATGTTACTATAAATATAAACATATAAATCTATCAAAATATAATAATCAAATTTGAATCCATTACTAAATTATGACCGATTCATAGATTGTTATATTAGTCAGTTCAGTTACACTTTGCACACAAAGTTACATATACACTGTCACCCATGTGTTTATTACTGCATAGCATTATCTGCTTGTTTATAATGAAGCAATTTAATACTTTCATGACAGCTTGGATAGACTGATGAATTTTTTAACACTGACTTTGTTGAATTCATTTCCAATTCCATTGACTTTGGTTGTCTATTATCACATTATTATCTCCCTAGAATTTTGCAATCCCTCAAATTTGCAATCCTGCTGCTTCTCTTACTTCAACTTCTTTATCCTAAAGAAATTGCTCATACTATATTACTATTGAAGGTTGGGCTGATTGATTGCCTGTATCTTTTGCTGCAATAATTTCCAATTCTTTACCATACAAAAACCTAATCTTACTTAATGAGTCAATCATTACATATTAATTTGCTGCTCTCATTTCCAAAATAGATTTTTCAATTTTTATATAACACCATCATACTGAAAATCTGATAATTGAAACACGAGTTTGTTTTTTGCTGATCACATCACAAAGTATTATTATTTCATCTTTTTTCGATGCTTTAAATCAAACTTTTCAATATCATCTCATAATATCAATCAGTTTCTCAAAGTTAAAGGCATTTTCTGATTTAGTTAATACTTTTACAAAACTGCACCCTATTGCATAACCAGTGATGGTTGGATGCCATTCTAGACAACAATTTTATGTTAGCTATAAAAATTTTACTTTATTTCGGTTTACATATAATAAAGGTCAATAATGTATTAGGGAAATGAAAAACACAGTACAACACTTTTATTTAAGAAATATTTTTTATAAAACTAACTTACCACAATTCGTCGCACTTCCTGAGGCAGAGGTATTTGGTCAGGTTCATCTAACTGGTTGTTAAAAGCTGGGTTGGAGCTGAGATGGATGTAACGGCCACGAGGTGGTGAGCCAACAGGGCCACCGCTGCCACTGCCACTACCAGAGCCGGAACCAGGAGCGGGCGCACCACCGCTGCTGCTGCTACTACTACTGCTGCTACTGCTGCCACCACCGTTGCTGCTGCTACCACTCATACCGCCGCCTTGCGTCCGATTCTCAGGGAGGGGAGGTGCACGTTGCACTAAGTGAACCACCTTACCATGGACACCTTATTAGCAAAAACAAGTTTTTATTATAAGGTTCAAGTACAAAATATATAAATAATTGAGAATAAAATATACAAAATTCAAACTCATACTAACCATACTCAGATAGCCTTTTCTCATCTTGAAGAACTCTACCACAAAATATTAGGCGTTGCAATTGAATGGCTATGCCCATTTGATCTCGCACTTTTTGTTTAAGTTCTTCAACCGTAATCTGAAAATAGACATATTAAATTAAGTTTTATTAATAACAACAATGCTAATAATTTTTAATAATAAATAATAATTATTAAAAATTCAATAACCACCGCTGATGTGCCCGCCCAGCTAGCATTTAACAATATATTTTTAGTTGTATGCACAAAAACAAATATTTTTTCGCCATATTACTGTGCAAGGTTGAACACTGTATTTAATAAATCGCTGTTGAATCGCTTAATTAAGTGAGACTTAGATTTTTTTAAATATTATGATTTCGTTTGCTTCCTTATATTATAATATTGTAATAGATAGAAATAGGCAACGCAAGTGCAGGCATGAAATCTTTATATAGCAACTGCAGACGCCAGCTGAAATATCAACTGCAGACACTGGTTGAATAAACTATATAAAAGTGTAACATTGGTCAACAAGAATTACTGGTTAATAGACAAATATAGCTCCTAGTATATAATTGACAGTGATAGAGATTCAACCAGGAATAAAATATCTTTGTTAATTTTTTCTATAAATATATATATATATATATATATCTAGTGACTTCAAGCTTATATAGGTTAGCGTAAGAACTTTCAAAGGCCAAGCAGTCTCAGAAGTAGTCTGGACGTTAAGTTAATCTGCAGCTCCTGACATTTTATGTCACCAATATCTGCATCATTAATGCATTTTTCTAAATTATATTATGTAGTCTTATAATATTAAGTGCAAGTAATAATTCCAGACTACTAATCAAAATTGAAGCATATGCAGCCAGGACCTGAGAATGTAGTTTCAAATACTAGTAATAGTTCTCATTAGTTACAAATCCAAAAGTGAACATGAAATACACTTGCTGCATATTTTGTGCACTCCTCCCTACTTATTCCATAAATGCTTTTCACACTCTCTGGGGAATAAATGTTAATTCTACCCTCAAAAGTATCAAGTGATCTCAAAAATGTGCCCCGCTTACTTCCTCCTACTCTTTTTTGTACCCCAATAACATCAGCTTAATGTATGTAGGAGAAAGATCCCATTTCAGATATTGCAGTCAGTCCTGTGCAGATCTTTTCAGCAATAGAGAAAAGATATCATAGTAGCTGTTCAGTCTGTTACCAGACACTATACTAAAACTGTGTCACCAGTCTATATGATTAAATCAAAAAATTAAACTGCAAGAGAAATGCATACTATAATTTTCATAGTATGCATTTTCCTTGCAATCATCATATCAGCCATTAGAAGTCCACTGCTAGACTGGAGGTCACCCCAAGAAAGGGGGAAATTTACCCACAATCGTTGCGCTGATCAAGCGGGATGGCAATCGCAGATTGCAGCATTTGCAATGGAGATGCAGTGCTTAATATAATTCATTTTCAAATGGTAAACAGTTTAACTCAGGAAAGATCTTATATTACTCTTTGTAGTAGCATAACAGCTGGGTAGAAAATAATTTTTACAATAGAATTGCTATAAAAGAGAGGACAAATACGCAAAATTTAAGATTATCAATAGGACAGATAAGACAAAAGTTATTAGTTCTTTACAATTACTTACTTGGTTGCATTATACATAGATTTACACAGACCTATAACCGCAGCATACGTACATTGTTACTGCAGCAAAGTGGTTCAATAAGAGAGTTAAAAGTACACATACACCTAATACATAATGCACAAACCCGTATAGAAATCAATACCAATATGATTTACTATGGGGGATCGTACTCTACAAAAATAGAAATCCGAAGGTAAAATTACCTCATCGCCTACGCTGAAGAAATGATTTTTGGAATCCAATGTTTTTATAGTGAACTCAATCATTTTTACATCAGCATAAGTACGCCTCTGCACAGTAGATCACACGACGCGTGCGTGCCTGTGTGCCTACAGAAAATGGCAACCGATTATATGGACTACTGTCTATATGTAATAGCACTTCAAAGAATTGCACATTTACACCAGATACTAACAATTTAAATCAAATTTACTGACGAACTATGAGTTTTCAAGATTTTATTTGACCATTAACTCGATGAATGACGAAGAAATCAGAAAGAAGCTGCCAATGTTGCCAATGTACAAAAACGTTTCTTAAGAATAAGTACTTCAAAATAATTTCCTGCTGACTTTTCTATTTTGTTGTTTCTTTTGATCATTTTCTTGATTATTGCAATACCAAAAATATTCAGCAAGTTTATAATTACAAAAATCCATTCAAAATATAGAATTTCATCTAACATGCTAAGATGAATTTATAAAATATTTTGAAATAACTTAGTTTCAAAATTTTCATCTATTAAGTATATGCTATTATTATAGCATTACTATTTTCTAACTATCTATTGATTATAAGTTCATTTCATACCTGATCACATTGGAAATGATGATATGAAATTATAAATTCTTGGATGGATTAAACAATCGGCTACTCGAAATAAATGTAAGACATTTTTGTCTGTAAATGATACACTCAAGGATTTCAACAAATTAATAGTTTTAATTATTAACACAAATTATTGGAGCACTTAGTAGAATAGTCCAATCACTCAGCTAGTTGCGAAGCGAAAGAAAGAAGCACTCGTTCTAGGTAAAATCGAAACGCTTTCAGGTGTTGGCATATGTAATAAATGTATTGATTTTTAGTTCATAGAGGTTATTTGTTTTTTAATACGCCAAGACATTGCAGACTTCAGCATAATATTTTTAATATCTTTAGTAACAGTGTTGTAATTTTTGCTTCAGAATAGCAGTTCAAGTGAGTATACTTGCTCTTTATTAAGATGTATTCAGCTAAACATGGGGCAATTGTTTTGACTTGGCCTTTACAATCGTTGTCACGTAATGTGGTTGATAATTTTGGTTAGATGAGAGGAGGTTTGGCGAGTAGAATAAAATGCGCTATCACTTGCAGCATTGTTTCCAGAGAGTTATAAGAATATTTAATTTCATAGAATTCTTCACATGCATGCTCCACTCTTCGTCTAGCTAGGAACCCAAAAGTACGGTGGAGGTGGCCGCCGCTTCTAGGGCCTTTCCCGTGGTGTATGCATAAACAATTGGGCATAAGGGTCGTTCAACAATGAATAGACTCGCAGATCTGTCGCTAGCAGTCAATGGCTAAGTAGTACAGCATTAGGTTCTGATGGCACCACGAAATGAAGGTGTAACACCTTAGGAAGGCGCCAATGAAACAAAAATAATTCTCTATACACTACACACACTTTACGTATACGACACCGCTCCTTAACGAGCGACCTTGTTATTTTCTAGGCTGATAGGCTGACGGATATCACAGGAGAGAGCCTGTGCCTCTGAGGTCGAGCTAAGTGAGTTCGATCATTTCTGTACGGTCGTCACTAAAGCGAAATACCTTTCGAGATAGTTGATAGAACATGAATTTCCATTCTCCAACGGCATCATAATCCCTATACCTAGGCATTAGTCGCTCACCCGTTGAGGAAGGCCTCAAGGCCGCTTGGGAAATCTGCGAAGCTAAGATAGGACTTGAAATAACACTGCTTTTCAGATTTTGACAGATGATTGCAAAGCGCAAGAGGCAGTACTGGAAGACATCGACAAAAGGAAAGGAACTGAACTGAAAAAGCTATAATTCAGCAATATAATTACATTTAAACCGAATTGTTTATCTATGATTCAATCAGAGAAGCATCTATGCGTCGGCCGAAATTATACATTTGGATTGCAACATGTCATATACCAGCTATTTTTATGAGTTTGATTTCCTTTTTTGGTAAATGAACTTGTTTTTATTTGCTCTATATCTATAAAGTAGCAAAAGTTACTTACATGGCTTAGATATAATTTCACGCAAATACTCAATCCATTTCAGGCATTCATTTTTTGTTCTATCAACACTTATCAAACGTTTAATTATATAATTATCGAAAACAAAGTAAACATATTTCGGCAAGTTGTACTTAAGTTTAATATTTAAAATATTTTTCTGCCAGTGGCGAGACATTAGACATTTTAACACATTTCAAATATTTCGAGGCAAGAGCAATGATTATACTGGTATCCCCAAAATTTAAGAAATAGCGTTATTTGTCAATTTCAGTTCCGGCTGCCATCATAGCACTTGTATCGTGGCGTCTAGCGTCTAGACTTTGTATTTCTGATTGATCGCGGTCCTTGTTCCTTAAAGTCTGTTTTGGGTTGGATTTTCCGATCTGCGATCCCAAGCCCTTGCCAGCCTTTATTTTTTATATTTGTTTGCGTATATTCATTATAGTTATAATAGCCGGTTATTTAAAAAGCGCGTAAGAACTGTTTATTTAAAATATTGAATAATGGCTTCTAATCCAGAAGAAACTTTACCAGAAGGTTGGGAGTCTCGTAAAAGCAGGAGTACAGGTTTGTACAGCTTTATAAAATGAAGAAAAATATGCAGCCATATTTTCACATAGAACACTATTTTGATTTCCGGTCCATTTCATTTCATAACGTGTCTACTCGGCTTTGCTTGGTATATTACATTATCTATTTGCACCACTGCATGTTCATCTCATGTGTCAAATTGTGCACAAAAATTTTGCAGTTATTTATACAACTAAGAGTGCCTGATTATTACAAGTTGTGTATGATAACAGTATACAAGTACAGCTATTCCAGATAATACCATCCACATTCATCGAAACAACTTCATCGATACTATATAGTTTTAGTGCAGCTAACAAAGCCCAGCTTTATTGATAGTTGTTCTGTACATTAAACTCACTTGGATAAAGCTTAAGTGAACAAAAAATATTAAGGTTAAGTTCCATTATTAAAATTAGATTTAGGCATGAACTAGTGGAAATGTAATTTGTTTTATCATCATTATCACTAAAAAGGCAGCCTAGACTTACCAGCATCAGACTTTTCTAAAGACTTTATTACCAACTTAATAAATGTTAGTAAAGTTCACAGCAATTGATTTTACGATTTTTTCCACTAAACATTTACTTTTATGATAAAAATATTTAGAAACTAATTTTAAGTCATCTAAAAGATTTTTTTTTAAATAATCATTTCTGAAGCTAAGAGATAAATTAGATCCTTCAAATAAAAAAGCAGAGGTAAATAATAATTTGATGGGACCTTAGATATAAGTGCACCATCAGATAATGTTGCTCAAGGCCACAAGTTAACATAAAATGAGGAGTTGTTCCTTTTTATCTCATTTCACTAAATAATAATTCTATTTGTTGTGTCCATGACAACTACAATTATTAGATTAATAGATTTACTTACAATTCAACACATACATTGACCTTGTCTACCTTTTTCCACGCATGGGATCAATGGTGCTTTTTATTTTAATGATGTCCCTAACATTTTATAACAGTTAAATTGTTACCTGAATGAAATTTGACAAGGCAAAATAGTATAATCGCAAAAGGTAATGTAAACCTAAAAAATCTTACATATTTCTTGGTCCCATCAGAGTAGGCAGAGACTATGGATCTCCACTTGCTACGATCTTATCTTACTTCTTGATTTCCTAACTCATATTAGTCCTTTCATAAATGCTTGTTAATTCTTGGTACTTCTGACTTGACCCTTCTTTATTACCTCTTCTACCTGATTAAGACATGTTCGCATAGGTTGTCTTATACCAACTCCATCCTTACTACATGTCCAAATCATCTTAACATTCTTTTCTCTATTGTTGTCTTAACATCATATTTTACACCACATTGATCTCTTATCACATCATTCTTTATTCTATCTCCCAAACACACACCAAAGTATGTATGATATTCTGAAGTTCTCTTATTTCTACAGAATTTATTCTACTTACATGCTTCTTTTACCACACTCAACATTTACTACCATATGTCAGTGTCAAAACTAACACACCTCTATTGCCAGCCTTGCCTGTAAAAAGATAATCTTATCGAAAAATTGTTTTGCCATTGATTCTGGTTATGTGTACAAAGTTTCAATTAAATCTGTCCGTCTAAAGTAGATCTAAATCGAGTTTGAATGAGTATGTTACAAACATAAACATATAAATACATATATACAACTGAAGGTGATATAAACTGTTTAAAAATTAAGTGCACAAAATTATTACTCACTTTAAATTAAAATTTAGTGACTTAACTTGATAGCAGATCTTTGTAACTAAATCCAAATGTAAAATTCAAGTTCATAGGTAAAGGTGAATTTACACTTAACAAATTAGTATGAAAATTGGGTGATTACAATTAAATAATTTTCAAATAATAATAGAATTTATTGACCTAATTAATATATATGTAAACCAATAAAGTTGTTGATAATTTTTAACATAAATATGCATTCACTACTTATAAAAATACAAAGACAGGGTGAAAAAATAATAAGATTATGTTTATTTCTAGGAAAAGTTAACATTCTAAACATGAAGTACAAAAATGTAGTTGTTGTAAAGAGGTGTTAAGTCAATTTTATAAAATGATATAAGTATTATAACCAACCAATACAACAAATAAAAGTAATTTTAGAATTAAAGGATTTTGTTTTCATCTAATATGAATTAATTTTATGTTGGAATGTTCATATTCAATAACATCTATGTAATTTATATAAGTTCCAGATTTTTGTGACGTGTATGCCACACCTTCCATACAAGTTTGTTTTTTATGCCTACTGTAATAAAATATCTTTGGGGCTCATAAAATGTTTGTTTCCTTTGTAGTTTTATAAGATAGACAAGAATTAAACCTTTTTATTTAAATTTCTTAGTAAAATAGGCTTTTTAGTGCTTTACCTATAAATGGATAAAAACAAAAATGACTCTAAAATTTATATGCCTTGATGGGCGACATAAGTTGCATTTATTGCTTTGTTTTATTCAAATTTTCATAAACTCTGGTCCACAATATCTTTTAGTCAGTAAATAATATATCACACAAAAAATTAAAGTATGTATCAGATCACTTCATTGAAAATAAGTTTGTTTACTGAAGATTTTCGATATTGCAAATTCAGTTTTACATTATGGCAAGATGTCAGTGCTACGCAGGGTAGTCAGATTTTTTTTGCTATGTCGGGATTTTGTAAATATTTGAGTGACAAAAGCCGGATTCTTTTATTGGAAGCAGGACATACTAAAAAAACGTATATAAGCAGAAGTTTTTAAATATTTCTCTTTTTAATTTAGTCCAAATTACGTTTACATGACAATAGATAGCAAGAATAGTCATAGAAAATGTATTTTAATAGAAATATAATGAATGAATTTAATAGAAATACTTAAATCAGATTTACCTTATTGTTTATATATTTAGTAGTTGAATCTTATATATAACTGCCTCTGTGGTCGTACAGTAATCATGCCAGACTACCAAGCAAGAGTTACCCGGTTTCGATTAATTTACTATTTATTAGAAATATATGGCAATTTTACAAAATATACTGAGGAGTGAGTGTTTCAAATTGCAACTTACTATAAGAGAATAATAATCATAATAATTATAATTAAATAAGTAAATCATAATCATTTACGCCAGAAAGGCATCCGACCATTTCTCAACACGCTGCACGCACGGTCCAGTTATCCCCAATAATCGGGACTGAGCCTGTTCCACGTGGGACATTTAATTTTAATTAAAAAATTGGAACGTCTGGCAACGCTGGTGCTACCATCGCTAACGACTTTAATTCTTGTAAACATTAACACAATAAACGCACAAGTGTCAAGGTCATGTGTCATAGCCGGCAGTAAGGATGCTCGATAATCATCGATGTTAACGGAATCGTTTATCGATTTCAACTTAACACGACCAATTTATTCTATAAAACAAATGATGTCCTCTGTTAATGTAACTACAAATGCAGGTTTATTTAAATTCTGACGTTACGTTCCATGATATCATTTCTTCTATAGTCTTCATTCATTCGCTGTGCACGTAGGCCGTTCCCTTCGTTTGTTCTTCGTCTCACACGCTCTCTCGTTTTCATTCGTTTATTTTGTTGGAATAATAGAACTTTTGAATTACTGGATCTACTGTCTATCAGCAAAGAAATAGATTAAAAGCTACTTTTTTGTCCAAACTACTTTTCCTTCAGTCAGTTGACTATGGTAATATTTTCATAAAAATACCTTATATAATTTTTAACGGTGTTACCATTTTATATTGTTGTCAGCAGCGCATAAATCTTCAATGTTGCCCATGTGATAAATATTGACTATCAGTGTTGGGCTTTCTATAATGACATCGATGTTTTTGAAATATCAATCATCCCTTGCCTGGAGTTACAGACTTGCGCACTCGTGTTCCTTTCCCGGTTTTGGTAGTAAATACTTCAAAATGAAAGAAATTGGATGCCTTTCTGATGAGTACACAATATTGTATCGGTAACACACAACTATTTACGTCGTTCGTTTATTTATGTCGTTTGAGAACTACGCTACATAACTAAATTCGCATACCATTTTTGTGATTTTGTATGCAGGATAAAAGGAAACGCGAGTAATGAACCGTGTTATAAACAATACGCTGCTATGTTCAATCGTAGATATAGGTTATTATATCTACCTATTGATTAACAAACTTGGATAAGGAGAAAAAGCATAGACAACCCTTTTCCTTAAGGAATTCATCATGCTACGAGCGTCAGATTGATCAACGGACTACAGCAAATAATTATGTGCCTATTATAATTTTTTCTTGCAAGTTTTTTTTACTACAAAAATCCATGTGAAACAGTGCTAGTTTTTATTTATATTTGAAAATTTAAGCCCTGACTTAAATTTACACGTAAATTTTTTTATCGATATAAGGTTACCGTCATCCTTACTTTTGTACTATAGAATCTGTAAATATATATTATAAGTTGGCATACAGCGGGACATCATCTTAAGGTTAGCTGAGCGGTGAAAAAATTAAAGAGCAATGAATCTCCTCGTAAATGACATGGATGTATTTGTTACATAATTTCTTTTTCATTCTTGCTTGTTAATTGTTGTATTCTGGGTTTTATTTGTAAATCAAACTATATATGTGATAGTACATAGTTTTACATGTACCTACATATATAGTTTGGTTGGATTTGAATACAGAAAAATATAGGTAGTTATATATCAATCATGTCAAGATTGAAAGGTCGACATGTACTGTTTAAAAACAATCAAATATATTTTATAAATATGTACTCCTATATTCAAAAAGTAATATGAAAGGAAATACATATTTTATTATGATATTGTATGGGAATATAAACCTTGATTGTTTTATTTGATGACATGATTCAGTATTTAAATAGGTAGTTTTCAGGCAACATATATTTTTTACTCATCTTATATACCTAACAATTTTATTAGGACGTTTAATGCATTAATTTCCAGGTATGACATACTACCTGAACAAACATACAAAAAAGTCGCAGTGGGACAAACCTGAAGGACCGGCTCCACTTATTGACGAGGAAGTAGACGAAGCCATGGGTCCTAGAGAAGTACAGTGCAGCCACATTCTTGTGAAACATGCAGGGGTACGGCGCCCATCATCGTGGCGTGAAGATACCATTACACGTACTAAGGAAGAAGCTCATGAAATTATAAGAGGTTTGTTTTTTGTGTTACTTTGTTGATCCTTTTATTCCTTAAATTTTACAGTGGACAACAATAAGAAAGGACAGAACCTATTAAAAATTATTATTTTAAATCGAATATTATTTCAAGATATATCCAAACCAACCAATACTTTTATATAACTGTATTTATAATCATAATTTTAAATTTTCAGATTACCGCCAGAAAATTGTTAACAAAGAGAGTAAATTCGAAGATTTGGCTAAATGTTTCTCTGATTGTTCATCTGCCAAAAGACATGGGGATCTGGGTTACTTCAAAAAGGGGCAAATGCAGAAACCATTTGAGGAAGTGGCTTTTGGTTTGAAGATTAACCAAATGAGTCAGCCTGTTGAGACTCAATCTGGTGTTCATATCATACTACGTACTGCCTAAAAAAGAACTAACCTAGCTTGTTTCACTTCGAGGTAGTCGTAGTAGTTATGACCAAAACTATACAGGCAAGCTTAAGATTTAATGGCTAACAGTAAATACTTAAGTATTTCTCTTTACCGATTTATATGGTAATATTACTACACATATTCGCGATGTCCTTCTTTATGCTTGTTTTTAATCGTCGTTACACGTATTTCGAAGACGAATTGTGATCTCTACAATGCCGACGTACATAAATGTGTGTTTGATATAAATATAACTACTTTTTGATTCAATATTTAAGACAAAAATAAATGTAGATAGTTTAGTTCCATAAAGGATACGTGTATATAAAAACATATTATAGCTTATCTATCTTGGTTCACGAGAACTAATTTGTACCTTTTTTTCTTCTGTTTTCCTGTCTTTTTTGTTGCAATGTCTCAATGTGAAAGTAGCATTAAGGGTCACAGCCAGCCACATTTCTCTAAAATACTTTCCGCAACTTCAATTAGATTAGTTTAAAAGATAAGTTTTAAAATGTTATAAAAAATTACACTTTATTGTTTTAGACTATCTTTGACTTAGAAAAAAATAAGAATGCTTTTTGAAGTAAATACCTTATTGCAGCTGGTATAGGGTTAATAGAAAGTATTTAATAATAACAATGAATGATCTTTATGTTTAATAAATCTCGATCGTTGATGGTTTGGTTCTATAATATTAATCATATGGCTATGAAACAAACTTTTATAGTCTAGTCGACTATAAAAGTTTGAAACTGTAGTTACAAGAAACACTGAATGTTCTAAAATAAAAATTTGAATAGTGTTGGGATTAAGTTTACTGCTACATGTCATAACCTTAAGTTGTAAAACCTGACTAAAACAGGTTTTAAGTGTATTTTTAGAGCGAGATTAATTTTTCTTATGATAGTGTCTATTGAAAATATTTGTACAAATTTGGCTATATTTGTTACTATAAAAAAGTCTAAAATGACAAAATTAATCATAATCGCATTATGTTATTATATAACTAATATCAGCAAAACAAAAATACTACTGACTCCACTAATGTACTCGAGATTTTTAAAGTAGTAAAACTTAAATTGTTATTACTCATATATGGTTAATAAAAGTCCTTAAAATATAGCTTTATTAAAATGTCAACTGGTACATGTGACTAGTGCTGTATGGGAAAGTATATAAGTAATTGTTGTAATTGCACTGTATGTAAGTAATTGTTTAAATTAATTGGTGTCAATAAATTTAAGCATTAAATATAATTACAACAAAATTGATGTCATGTCTATCCTATGTAGTCAGTATCAGAATCACTGGAACAATGCTGGAGATTAATTATGAACTCGCATATGTAATCAAATCCTCCTCCGTCCTATATCTTTATTGATTACTTTACGCGTGTTAACTTTTTTTTACAATTATCTGGTGTTATGTTGTTATAGACATTGTTTATTAATATCGCATGCGGTTTCTAAGGAGGTTCTTGAAATATCTTTTGAATGTTTCATTGTAATCCTTTTTTTTCAAGGTAAACTGTAGTCTTGACAGATTTAAATGATAATTTAGCACAAAGCCAGACGTAGTGTGTGTAGTGTAGACAGCATCGCAAAATATCAGCCTTTGACCCGTACCTTCGGGGCACCTTTGTAGAAACTTCAGTCTTTTCATCAGTATGCATTTTATGTACTGTGTCATTTGAATTTAGCCACGTTTGATCCACAAACGCTACTGTTCAAATTATCAATAACAGCATCTTAATGTAGTAAAAGTAATGGAAACAGAAAACGTTTATAAATAGTAGGTACTGACATACGTACCGTAACTACTGTTAACATAGGAAAACAGTTTTATTTCTTGAATTATTTTTTATTCGAATGATTTACGTTTATCGATATATCTCTAAATTTTTTCAACATTCTATGGACGTCTTAAATAATTAGAATATTTTTTGCCTGAATATTATTAAATTATATTAGTGATTTATTGTTTAAATTTAACATACTTACTTCACACCTGTGTCCCATCGGGGTAGGCAGAGACTATGGATCTCCACTTGTTACGATCTTGGCATACCTCTTCTTTTATTTGTATTAGTTTCATACACGCTCTTGTACACGTTTTTTCTTGTTACGTACTTAGTTTTTATTTAATAAGTATTATATGTGAAACTATAGAAATGTCAACAATCTAAACAAATATAGTAAGCCACAAATTAATAAAAGAAGAAAAAAGGAATAAGGAGTTCGAGATGTGTTTATTAGGTCGAGGTAAACTTATAAGCCTAATTTACATTTGTGGCTTTTTTCTTTTACCTACATCACGAATTTATTACCAACTAGCGGCCTCTCCCGGGTTCGCACGGGTAGACATAAATAGGTACATATATTTAAGTAATAAGCATGCTAATTAAAACGATCATGAATCCCTAATTTATAAAAAAAATTATGCTCATCTTAAAGCCTCTGTAAACTACGTTGGCTGTGGTACCTGTAGGTGGCAACGAAGCGTATTGATTTTCAGGAGATCCTACTCGAGAAAGTGCCAAATACAATAATTGTAATTGACGAGATCAATTATTGCTCTCGTCGAGTTAGTTACTCGATGCGCTGCGTGGTGGCCGCCGCCATGCCGGCGTATTATTTTAATTTCATGATATCTTTTAAATGAAATATCCGATTTCAAACATTCAAAAAGTAATCATCAAGTATTAAGACAGTTCTGAATATTAAATTATTTAGTTGGATAAAAAATTATAAATGTTATGGATAATACGGTTTGATTTTGATCGGCATTTCTATCAACTTGTCAAATGTAAAAAAGTAGTTATAAAGACGTAACTACAATAGTTAGACATATAGTCTCGCGAAGTTTTTTGTAGATAATGATATATTCTATAATATTGTCAAACAATTTTTGTCCTATCATTAATATTCTTCGCAGCGTATGCGATGAAAGACATTTTATGGTTAATTTTTTTACACCTTTGGTTGGTTTTAATAGGAATTTCTAAAGTAATCTAGTAGCCCGAAAATGGACTGCTCAGGATTACTCGAAAATAATAGAAAAAAATGTGTCCATATTTCTTTACAATATAATTGTTGAAAGTTGACCGAAATAAAAAAACACGGGATCTTGATGTAAAGTGTATTTCTATTTCTTTTACACTATTTATTTTTGTACTTGAAATAAATTACTAGTATATTCCTTACATGGTGATATACCATGATATATTTTATACCTACATATAGCATTTGAACATTTCTCTAAACGACTAAAATATAATAAACTACATAAAAATAAATAATTCATAATTATATTTTCTTAGATTTTTTGTCTGCGTGCCGGTCAAAAATAAAGGTGGCGGTAGAAATATGGTTTGACGATGTATGTACGTCGTCTTACATTTTATATATATGATATTAACAGATTTTATTTCTTTTCTACACAGAAATAATTATTAACGAGTTATAGTCTGTGTCAGCGTAAATACTTAAACATTATACCCTGGATAGAGTTCCCGCTAAGTCGAGTGCTCAGTCAGCTGGTGACATGTACCGGCTAAGAAAATGGTGATTGAACTTTCATTTGATGATTGGCTAAACTAAATTTTATGATGGTTCTTCTCTATGAAATAGTGATAAACGAAATATTTTGAAAACCTTTTTGTTTTATTTTCATTTTAAGCCTAAGACCCTCCACAGCCGAAGTAAGTACCTCCGCTACCTTGTTTGCGCCAGCTGACGAGATGGTCCCCCAGTTACTTTGATTTCCAAATTCCATCGATATAGATCTCTTATAAATTGTATCATATAACGAACCCAAACAATTAAAAGTACCCCGTACAAAAAGTCTCCCAAATTACCGAGGACGGGCAAAAGTATAGGGAAACCCGACATCTTTCTTGTCGATCCGCTCGATAGCATAACTTCAATAAATCCGTCCCTCCGCCGCTGTCACTGGCACTACACAAACACTTTACACACATTCTTTTCGTAGAGTTCAATCGCTCCTTAATGAGCGGCCTCGTCACCTCCTCCGGTGGCGCTGGAATTGACATTTAAGTAGCCCTGTTACAGAATACCCCATGGAAGAAAAAACCCTTGTTTATGCAGGCTTTGCTTACACTACATATATGTCAAAGTTATAAATCAATTTTGGACTCAATACCTAGTACTTAAAGATTAATTTCGATTGCGAAATATTGGAAGTATTGAATTTGTGTAGTTTGATCTGTTTCTGTGTACCTTATCGTAGGTATTTTAAATGCGAGGTTTAATTTAATTTAGTGTAAGGAGTTATATATAATGGAATAAACTTTTTACTTTCGATTATGTACTTAACATTTCTGTTCAAGCATTTGACTATCCTATTAATATTTTTCACGGTAAGCCGATATTAGAAGATGTTGCTATTGATTTTGGTTAGGTTCTGTCCGAAGAAACCTGACCATTTTCTAAAAGTACGTGACGAGACGACTTAAAAATGTGGTACCTAGAAACTATAGTTAGATATTATTACAGCACAATTCATTATCTTAATTAATTCAATAAGAAAGTCATTATTTTACATCAATAGATATTTATTTTATACCAATAAGTACTTGAGATACTTACCATAATTCAAAATTAAACGGCGCATGGCTTTTTTCACTATTTAAAAAAATATTTACTGCAGTACTACAGTAGCCTAACAGATGGATGCCTAGTAAGAATATTTCAGAATTAAATTGCGCATGGCTTTTCTTTAACACTAGATACGTATTTGATAATTATTTACTGGAGTAAGAATAGGCTATTTTCATCTATCAACAAAAAAATATAACATTATGTTACTTGAATAAATAATAACGTGAGGAATTGAAAAAAAATGTCGTTATTCCATAAAAACCTAAGATTAATTTTATATTTCAAAATTAAAATCCGAGTTTTATTATCTGTAAGTCACGTGACCGAAAACACCGTCCACCATGTTTTTTTCCAGAATGACGTCACAAGCACTAAAATATCTAAATGTAAACAACTGACTGTGTTCCTTAATTTTTTACTTTTTTTGTGTATAATTCCTTTTATTTTAGAGATTTTGTATTTTATTACGCTACTTTTGCATAATTAAACATGGACGTCGGATTTGTAAAAGCCGAAAGTACTAATTTACCGAAGATAGATGCGGTAATGATTACAAACTTCTTTGCGTGTAATACAGATTTCTTTTCTGCCGAATGCACAAATATAAAAACAGCTATGTAAGTAAATCTTTCTATTACTTTATCACAACAATATCATTTGTGTGATTCATAGGTGTAATTCAATGAAATTTTCTTATTTTGAGGTTAACAACATCGTTCGGAATAGTAATAAATAACTTTTCTGGAGTCTTCAATGTCGAATTCTTACAATTTAACGCAACACACCAACGATACGGGTTATAGAAACTCATCTTTTTATATAAATAAAAACAACTCAACAAAGCCGACAAACTCAATATCGTGTCAATGACAAATGTCAATTTGAGGTTACAATATTTTAGTACTATTGACGTCACCAAAATGGCGGATGGTATTTTGGCGCGTATATTTTACGACAAATTTTTAATATTTTTTTTTCGGCATAAATCGGTCATATTTTGCTGAAATAAAAATTATAATGAATTATCAGATATATACGAACATTTAAAAAAAAAATGAAGAAATTGGAGAATAGCCTATTGGGTAAGTTTGTAGCTTGTTTCGTTTTCGCCCAGATTTCTTATCAAACTGAAAACGTCATAATTTGAATTCTTTGCTTTGAACCTAGTTTGGGTAGTCTATTTTTTTTATCCAATTTTACTGCACAAATACTACAGAACACCAATGCATAATGCACAAATTTATAAATATTATGTCCTCATACCAGCTGGGAGTTATCAATCAACCATCATAGGAAGCGATTGCCACAACGTTTGCTCAGCGTGGCCATTATTGGGCATAACCTCTAAATGAAAAGGGTCAATTTGACTAGGCCCCCCATCCTTGGCAGCCCCGTTATCCCTAGCTGCGGCAGCAGCTACGATAACGACGAAGCAGGTTTGCATACAATCTCCGGCAGTCGCACAACTAACCGCAGACTGACCCTGATAACACACAACATTAGGATAATAAGACCAGACGTAAAAAAATTTATGTTAGAAAAAATTGTTAAGAAGCGTGCGCTAGGATATTTTGATGATTGCGTTGGGGTGTCTGAAGTCCATAGAGGGTGCGGACACGATAACCCTAAAGTCTGGCAACCTGCTCTAATCAAAAATCTGGCAACCTCTTACTGGAGGGAGACCAATGGTCCCAAGGTGGCATCGGCTTGTTCGTTCAGTACTTCATTAGCAATATTATTATCATCGAATGTGTGTCGCGTAGGGTATACCTAATATCATCAAATTATCTGATCACATCTGAGCTTGTGAGAGCAAGTGGAACTGACACTTGTAATCCTTCAGAAGATTTTTAACACCTCCTGTCCTCGAGGAAAGAACGCGAGAAGCATAGATCAGGAGCGTCGTGGTGGTGTTCTTCAGGAAAGGTACCAACACTTTGTTAAAGAATTACCGCGCCTTCTCGCACCTGAGCCATGTTTATAAGCTTCTTTCTAGGATCATTACGAATCGACTCGAATGCAGATTTGATGACTTACAACCTTCTGAAGAAGCTGATTTTTGAAAAGGTTACAGTATCATATAGACCACACCTGCAGCCGGATATACAGAATACTATAGAATATAGTATAGGTATATATAGGTCATAGGCATATGTTTGGCATTTGTAGACCATGAGAAAGCCTTCAATTCGGTCGAAAAGTAGGCTGTACTTAAATCTCTTTAACAGTACCTACCATATTAACTATCTGCATATCAAAGTGTTAAAGTGCAGGACCAGTGTTCAAAAGCCTGAAGGATCTGTCTATCTGAAGTTATATCTCTGATACTGTTTAAAATGACTTTAAAAAACGCTTTTAAGCTCCTGGAATAGCCAGGATAAGACATCAATGATAATGGCGAATACAAAACATAATATCATTAGCAAATCAATGGCAAGTACCTTCGATTTGCTGACATATTATAATTATGGTAGAATACTCAATCGAGTTTTTTTACGAGTAGGTCTCAGAATGAAAATGTGGAAGACCGATGAAGAAGAAGATGATGTGGAAGATAAAGTATGTCCCCAGAGTCAGTTGAGAACTTGCTTCTTAAAGTTGTTGACTCTATACCTAGCACAAATAGTCCAGTTATGTAAGTCCAACTTCAAGTTAGAAGTTAATCGTCGAATCCAACTCGGCTGGGCAGCGTCCGGAAAACTTGTCTCAAGTCGAATGTCTTCGATCAACTTGAGTTACCAGCAATGACTTATGGCTAAAGCTAAACAAAATAAGGATAGGGCTATGCTCGGAATCTCTTTGTGCGATTGAATTAAGAATAAGGAGATCCATAACAGAACCAATGTAGAAGTTACCAATGTAGCCCGGCGGATTAGTAAGTTGAAGAGGCGGTGAGCAAGGCACTTAGCACGCATAACCTATGGCCGATAGAGTCGTAAGATTCTGTAATGAAGACTGGTTACCAGTAACCACAGCGTAGGGCGTCCACCCGCAAGGTGGACAGACGATCTGACTAAAACTGCAGGATCGCGTTGGACATAAGCCGGTCCTATTTGAGATCACTTGGGGAGACCTATGCCTAGCAGTGAATGTCTTACGGCTGATAAGATGATGATATGGTTAATTAACCGATATTGGGTCGTATGATGCTTCATCATCAAGGATAGAACGAAAAAAGCGTTTATGATTGAATTTGTTGAAGGTTCTGGAACTGGAAGGAACTGTTTAATGTTCAGTGTAAGCGCATTCTAAAGTCGTATAGCAACCGTAAAATAATTTGTTAAAAAAGAATTATAATGAGGAATTAGAAGCAAAAGACCATTAGAGGAACGAAGATTACGGTTATGTGAGGAAGAGAGAAATTGGAATTTGACTTTTAAGTATGTTGGTCATGATATCAGCTATAAGACGTCCACTGTGTTGATAGAAGTCCCCAAGTAATCTCCAATAAGATCGGTTGTATGCGGCCGGTGTCCAGCACAATCCTGCGGTTTTAGTCAGATCGGTTGTCCATCTTGCGGGTGGACGCCTTACGTTGCGCTTATCGGTACGTGGTCTCCATTCCAGAACCTCACGACTCCATCGGCTATCGGTTCTGTGTACCAAATGCCATGCCCATTGCCACTTCAACTTACTAATCCGCCGGGCAATGTTGGTAACTTTGGTTCTGTTACGAATTTCCTCATTCCTGATTCGCTCAAAGAAACTCCGATTATTGGCCTCTATAAAGAGGTACCTAAAAGTAGCTCAATAAGCTATAGAGCTTATTAAGCTACTTTTAGCTGGCCACTGGTAAGAGACCACGTTTCGCTGCCATAGGTTATCGCTGGTAACACACATTGGTCGAAAACTTTCGACTTGAGGCACTAAAGTATGTCGGACGAGAAGATGTTACGCAGTTTTGCAAACGCTCCCCAGCCGAGTTGGATTCGGTGATAGCCCTCTTTCTTGAAGTTGGACTTACCTACTTGGACTACTTGTCATACGAGTCAACAACTTCAAGAAGCGAGCCTCTTAACTTAGGCTGGGGTGGGTATATCATGGGGATTGTACATTGCTTTAGGTCTTCTTCATGTTCACTTTAAGACCCACCTGTTGAGAAACTTGATAGAGGTCTTCGAGCATCGTGCTTAAATTTTGACATAATATCGTCGGCAAATCGAAGGTGAGTGATGTATTCGCCGTTGATTTTGAATACTGAAGATAATGGGGTTAAAATACGAATAGAAACCAGTTTTTTTAAGGTGACAATCTAGTTTATTAAGGAGGTTTTGAGAAATATTAGTGCAATACTGTATGTCACCGTAGTCGATTAGACTAAAGATTGAATTAGAAGGGGTAGGTATTAACCAAGAGTATTTGTAGAAAGAAAATATTCAATCGATAAAGAGCACGAAGTGTTTCGGTTTCCTTACTATTAATTCCTATGTCAAGTATATACTTAGGTGTACAAGGGTGTCAATCTAATGTCAGTGAAGTAGTCGCTAAAATCATACTATAAGCATAAACATCTACATGAACAATGAATGTGTAGGTAAGTAATTGTTGCGGTGTGCATGTGATGAAAAAGGTGATATAAGCAATTTAAGTAAGTGCTCCAGTCAGGTCATCATAATAAATTGCCGTTGCGTGTTCCCTTTGAATTGAAAGCATCTATTCTAGATCTGTTGGTAGGTAGCTCGGTGATCACGATAAGTCACTCACTGAACGGATATAGCAGCACGGGAATAGACTAACTAGATTCGAGGCCATAGTTTAGCTCCCCTCGATTCCCAATTATTCAGTTGATGCAGTTTGTGCTCCCCTACTGACGTCATGGATATTCCTTTACCAGTAATGTCCCGATTATTCTATTGCTTGTTTACTGAATAGGACCAGTAACCGTGTTAGGTACACGGTTATATGTTTATATGCAGGTATAATAGAATATTATGAACTGTTTTTACCTAAGCATATGTACCATTACATTATAATTAATTGTTAACTCCGAAAATCATATATTTTGGTATTTCTTTTTTATAACTAAACAACCTGTGAGTGTTACATATGTATATTGCTTCACGCCTCATTTGGGTCGTCAATGCCATCTAGTCTACAGAATATCTATTTACCAGACGAGTGTTTCATGTTAATAACAAATACGGTTAAACTATTTTATTTCTTTAGAATTGATTGAATATGCGCTACATAACAGTTTGCTCTTTATAAATATTTTTAATCGAACTAAAAACAAACCTATATTGACATAAGAAAAACCAAATTGACCTGATATCAATGCATTAAATCTAACTTAAAGCTCAGCATGTTATAGAAACTAAAATGTTTGTGCAAAATGGCGGAAACTAAGCCAATATCTCCTTACACGGTTTTCGATATATAAGTATATAAAAAATATAATGTTTTCTAACATTTCTATAGTAAAAACCACATTAGCATTAAGACGGAATCTATTAACTTCTCAAATTTCGCTATTTTGGTAGCTACCATTTTCAGGTAGAGATAATGAAAACGGTTGCGTTATTGCCGTTATTGTAACAGCATGGTGGCGATGGCAGGGCGGACTTCTGCTGTGGGAATGCTACTGCCCATCGCTGCCTTGTTACATTTCAGCTATACTGTTACGGGTGAATGTTATTGTGAATTAAATTGTAAGTTAAGAGAAACCGCAGAGAAAGTTGCATCAAGTTGTAAAGGAAAATTGAAACCATTGCAAATCCGGATGCGGCTCGAGAGACGCCCCCATGCTATTAAAATGTCCACTTCTATCTAATGTAATTGAAGTACCTAATTTAACATTTAGGCAAAGAAAAAATCTAATATTCTATTCTTGGAAAACAGAAATTATGCCAGCAAAAATGTATACTGTGAACCGAAGAATACACTTAAGTTTTATTGTCAGCCATTTGAACGACGAACATTCAATTACGAGGAAGGTCGTCTGAACAAAGCGTAAAGACTAAACCATTTGAGGAAGTTTCGAAATCATCAGTCATTGTACATGGAACTCTTACCACCTTTCTTAGCTTTAACAAATGACCAGAAAGTTTTAGGATCAGTTTTGATACTATCCTCAACTTTTTAATATACTGTTTGTATATTGAAAAAGATATAAATAGATATTTAATGGTGAATTGCAGCGTTTAGTACCTAAGTGAACGCAATTTAATCTCATCCAGTGGATTTCTGTATTTTTTATATCTTTTTCTTAGATTGTTTTTCTCGCAAAATTTCTCATAATAAAGCTTTGAACCAAGGTGGGACAGAGTAATATCTTTCTTTTGGGTACGTACTTTTCAATTAAATTATTGAGAATATCATAAAATAAATCAGACACACCATTAACGTCCATACCGCCATGAAACTCATGCCAGTGGTACTTAGCTACGAACTTGTTTATAATTCGCTTTTATAAAGTTATAAATGTTAGCCTCTACGTTATTATGAAGTTGTGCATCAGAAGCTTGTATTATAGTTGTTTGAAACGGTGGATGCATTAGGACCACGACACTGGGGATTTCAACAGATTCCTCTGCTGTACACCTTATGTTTGAAATAGACTTAAGTACTAAGTCTACCTCACGACCAGATTTGTTAAGATTTGTGTTTATTTGAATAACTTTATTAAGATAGATAAAATTAATTAATGGTTAAATAGAGTTTGGGCAACATAATTCAGTAATTACGGATCATTTTACGTTTTGGTACGGATACGGTACGGTACGGATCATTTACCACACTCATATTGACTTTTCCCAAGTTAAAATCTCTAATAAAACATTTATTATCGTCCGAATCTGACATTACGGTCCTATAGTTTTGGACAAATGTTCCAATATAAACTTGCTTCCAGGTAAACACTGCAAAGAAACATTTGACGGACACAATTATTTATTTTTAAAATCTATCATTACCCAAATATCTTCGCAAATACTTTCCCTTTAAATTTTGCGTGATCTAATAGTTTTTAACAGGGCTATAAGTACATCACTACCCTTAACACTATGAAATCCAGAGCTTTCCCGTTTGTCACTGTCATCATATATATATATATATATATATTCAATGTACTACAATAACTTTTGCGTTCTAGGTCTTCGTTGCGGCTGGTCTGCGGCAATACTAATCAAGGTACGGTTTCCGCAATTGACATTGACATTTATCTTATATTCTTCTATATGCATTAAGTAAAAAGCATTAACTTTAATATTACAAACAGACACTGTAATTTTATTATTTATGCGTTTTAATAATTACGACGCATAAGTGCGTATTACATATTTAAGTATCGTAGATAAATATAAGAGATTGGGCAAATCTTCATTACGATCGCTTTTTATCACAAATATGTGCCAATTGTCTGACCTCGATACGACATATTTTATTATTTGGAGTAGTATATATTAAATGTAGTAATCCATGTATATCTTAAATCTCAATTAATACGTAGTATACATGCTTAATTGTATGTAGAATACAAGTAGTATGTAGAAATCATTGGGATTAATGAAATAAAGACGCATTTGCATTTCTCTGTAATAAAGAAAGAATTTACAAAATGCATTTTCTTTACACAATTTAAACAATTAGGTACATGAAGTTCTTATATTCAACAAAATATTATTTTACCTGTAATAGTGAAGGAAACGACATTTAAAGCATTTGCTTCAGGTCTTTTTATAATTAAATCCAAATAAATCCTATTGTTGCGAAACATATCATAATTACATTTTTCCGTGCCGTTTAACCGTCAGTCGTGACTAGGGATGAACGATACCATTGAGGTTACCATATCAGTTGATCGATACTTACTCGGTATCGATTGAAAAGTATCGGTACTTACTCGTATCGAATAGTTTGGGGAAAATTATAAGTAAAAACCAAAAGAAGTGTTAAAAATCCTTATTACTTGCTTTTGTTTTATAACCACAATGTACTCTACTGTATTAAGCATAACATGCATGTCAAGTCAGCGCCGCCTGTGAAACAAGATGACAAATCTGATAATAAATACTTTTGAGCATTCTTTCGTCCACATAAGATTGAAAGGAGATGTTTCAGCTGCTAAGGTTGTACACAATATAAATAAATGGAGAATAAACAACTGATTGCAGTAATCGCCGTATTTGAGTGGCTTTTCAATAAAAACAATTCAAGAATTAGTCTCGGGTTTTGTATGTTGTGTAACATAAGATGGCATATCCTTGTCAAATTTTAAAACTCAAAGAGATGCCGTTTGTTGGAAATTTTAACTTTTTCGTTGGAATTCGCGTAAAAAGAACAAGCCCTCAATTATACTAGAATTTTCCAATATCAAGAAAAGTTGGAAATTGCTTGACATGCGTCATTATTTCGGAAAATTTAATTGATTGATTTTCATAATTAATGTTAAAATAAAATATTGACTTTGGCATATACTGATATGAGTACTTTTAACCGATACCTACTCGATACTTAATTTCAAAGTATCGATACTAAAAGTACTTGGGATCGTAGAAAAAGTACCGACTATGTACTTGTATTTACTCGTATCGTTTTATCCCTAGTCGTGAAATCTAGTGGCCCTGTCAATAAAACGACACAGACAAACTTAAGAAAAATGATCGTAATTCTAAGAAGTATATATCAACTATAAAAGAATATGCCGAAGAATAAATTTGTATAAACTTACAGTCTGCCGTGTGTAACTAGTTTGCATTCAAAGAAAAAGTAAAACTTATTATCTATACATATTGTCCGCGCATTTTCCTGAGAAAACTAGCATCGTATCGGCGTCATGACCTTGGAACATAATGTTTATCGTGTTCATTTATCCTCACGTTTGTAGGCTAAGGTTGGTCCGAGGACTGCGCTTCGTTTTACGCTGATAAGCGACTTTTGTTATCAATGAATGTCTTCACCTCTGCTCATAAGCAGGCATTTTTAAGACGCAGGTATTTTTGACTGCACGTTATTATAGAGCATGAATAAGATTTATTCGAATGACGACGCCTGCTTGGGCAGGTACCCAAAAACAGTAGTAGTAGATATCGTCATCTCAGCTAACGGCGGCCTTGCTTATTGCGAGGCTCCGGGCGACAGACATTTGCAAGGCCCTTCCTTTGTGCTTTCTGGAAAGTATGAGATAAGAACATAGGTCTGATTGGTTGATTTTTGACATGTTTGACGAGAAATGCAAAAGTTGTGAACAAACAAAAAAAAGTGGATTATTAAAATATTTCATATTGAAAGGTTTACAAAATTAACTCTTTATATTTTAATTTATTGAAACTGCCTGAAATGTTGAAATTTCCCGCTTAAAAGTAGGAAGTCTATTACTAAAAACATCTGTCTTTGCCCTTGCGTTAAAGTTAATTGTAGGAACGACACAGCCGGGTTATTGGGTTGTAGAAGGAAGTATTGTTTTTATACACCTTTGACGCGAAGGTATTGGGTGAACGGATTTAATACTGTATTTTAATGTCAATACAATGGAGAAGATCTGATGGCTTGTGGATTTTTTGTGCAAGCACAACGGTTACAGAGATGAATTAAAGCACAAAAAATCTAACGAAGGAGCTACGTCATTTATAAATAATAAAGTAAAACAAGTCAGTATACATTTCACAGTAGTAAACATTGGCGCGAGACCTTGCAGCAGCGAGGCCCTGCAACAGCGAGGCCCTGGGCGATTGCCCCGTTCGCCACCCCCTAAAGCCGCCGCTGATGTCAGCCACGGGTTATGTGCCATGGCTGGATACGTACACTTCCTAAAGAAAAATTTGTAAGAATGAGACTTGTGCACTTTCTATGCCAATAACAATACTTCGTTGGCGTCGTGGTTGTCACTCAAGAATCATTCCGGACCAATGGTCCACGCACAATGTGTCCATGTCAGCTGAGCAATAGTATCATGTAAGCTAGTTCAGGTAGTGTGAAAATTAGAGTAATCAGTAACAAACAGTTTTATGCAATGACAGGCCAAGGAAAAAGCTTCCGCCGCTAAATCGCCCTGTACGTGGTTGTCAGTGGAGGCCCGGAATGGTCCTTGCCTAATGACTTCTGCAGCGTACGCTTTGAGTACTGACGATACGACGCCCATTCAGCGTTGACTTCAGATTGATTCCATTTGATAATGCAGCAACACACATTTATATTTCTATTGCCTAAGCCTAATTCCTCCTTTCATGCATAAATAACTATTTTGCTCTTGCTATGCGCAGATTTCACTTGATTATTGCCCAGGGATCAAATGTCTAGCTTCTAGAGTAAAAGCTTAATACATACAATATTAAAAATACAAACTTCGTTAAAGTTGAAAACTTTCACATTTTTATAGTAGTGTTATAAATATTTATAACAGGTAGGTAGGTACATAGCAAACTTTTTATTATATGAATATACATACTATTACTTTTATTATTTATTACTTATGCAACGCGCACTGATTAGTCTTCTGATTTTTCATATTACAATACCCATATTTAAACTAAAAATTTTACTTCCCTAAGTGTAAGCATTACGAATAAGGTTTTGATGTAATTGCAAGTACGGGTAGTGGTAATCAATTTCGAGTAACATTTTCCCACTGATAATGTGAGTGGATGTGACATGGTCTTGGTAATTGATACACGTTCATACAGATTTTTAAATACATTTATTCTTTATCATAAAATACTTACTTCATAACAGACATATTGCATAGCAGAAAAAAAATTTAAAAATTAGCAAAACATCAATATCTGTTTTATCACATTATTTATTTAATCATATCATTCTTAAATCAGGCTACTAACATGTTGAAACATAAATTGTTCTTGATTTTTTTTATTCATGGTTAGGAATATTTTTGAGACAAGAAAAAGAAATTTAGAAAGGATACATTAGCTATATATATATACCAATAAATAATTGTTTCAATGTCCATTCGAATTTGCACCTTAATGTTATTTTATGGGCATTTCTCAAGTATATAACACAAACAATTATTAAGGTGCATATATATTATTATAATAAGCGGCAATGGCCTCACCTAAAGAATTCCTGTTATCCGGAAAGAAATCTATGATACTCTCTGACATCTCGATTTCACAATTAATAGTGCTGATATCTCCAAAAAAATATTTTAAGGGATAAAAAAATTGCTTAAATCTAAATCCAGACTATCAATTATCTCTGTGCCTAGTTTTATACAGATGTGTCCGGCCATTCATACATGAGAGAATAACATCCATCCATACAATATTTCGCATTACAATTTTTAGTAGGATATTACCAAAAATGTATTGTAGGAACGGTGGGAGTTATAGGTATAATTATTTTTTGCAATGACGAAAATCTTGGAATTATTGAATTTACCCGCCGGTCCTTCTCATCAAAATCTCCTTCGTATTAAGAAGTAAGTTTGACGTTGTTATTAAACAACTCCTTTTTCTAGCTTCAGGCCCTATCCGAGACCCTACTGCTTTATTTTCCGTACTCTTTCCATATATATGGCAGTAAAGAGGATATTCGCAGCTGTTATTATAAAAATAAAAGTAGGTACAAAAGTGCTCATAAAATTTAGATCAGCGAGCGCTGACGCACGGCGGGTATCACGCATTATCTGTAACCTTACGCGGGGTTCACTGACTGAATTGCGTTGTCCTACATTGCGGCGGTTACTTAACTTCATATCGCTGCTAGAATTCTAAGAATTTATTTCAGTGTACGTTAATAGTAAAGTTTTATATATTTCACGTATTTTTGCTTTTATAAACTCTATTTCCTGTATCATTTTTTACTCGGCAGGTGACTTTTACCCTGACCTGAAAGTACTCGCAACTTGGGCCATAACAGGAAAATCATCCAATTTGTATTGAATTGTACGTACTTACAATATTAATTAGATAATTGTTTCTTATTTTATCTACTTACGTGATGCTTGTTATAGCCAAAAGTATATATACTTACGTGCTTGCTGCTTGCTATAGCCAATAGCGAAAGTTAGGGGTCCATACGATAATCACATACTCTAATAATAACTAGACAGTATTTGTCAATACCAGACTTGTTAAAGTTGCATTATGTCTTTGTATACTGATATAGGTACGTTTTTTGCTATTATATATCTACTTTTTATATAAAAATTATGTGTCACGGTGTTTGTCCGGAAGGAACTTCTAAACTACGAAATCGATTTTAGTTCAGTTTAATTCATCTTGAGAAATAGGATAGTTTATATCTCAAATCATGAACGCAATCTTTTTTCAATAAGAACAAAGCAATATAGTTACAATTTTTTTAGGATTAAAAGGAATAGGTAATTTCACACATCTCATACATTGACATAACTCTGTGGTGATTCGCTTAAAGCACTTGTGTTTACGGATATCCTAGAATAGAGGAATTACAAATACAATACGAGTATAAGTACTTATTCTCTATTACTACATATATATTTATACCCAGACACAGTCATTACATAAATATCACTATAAAAATATGTGTTCTGCGTGGGGGTCGAACCCACGACCTTTGAAGCACAAGACAGTATCACTACCATCTGCGCCATCGTAAGAGAATGTTTATACCCACATGTGTTAATATTTTACTATACAAACAAAATGACAATCTTTTTGTCCTAAAAATGTACCAGACCTCGAGTCACGCATGATAAAACTTTCAATAAACCCTTTAGTCGATACTAAAAGAATATCGTAAAACCAATTTTAGGGCCACGAATATATACAATACCGTATTTGGTGACGTATGCATTGAAATCGTTCATATCATTATTTATTCTTTTTTGATTTTGTTCTATTGGTTTGATTATATTTTTTGTTTTAAAATTGAATACTTAGTTCACGTTTACTATACTATATTAACTGTAACTGAATAAACTTGCACTGAGTTAAGTTGAGCATTTTACGCCTATTAATAATTTTACACTGCGTTTATTTCTAGTTACGACTTAACATTTATTATCGTGGGCATACTTCAGGTAAATATATTTTTTGATGCTATCAAGAGTTTCAATCTTGAGTAAATCTATCAAATATTTATTACAAGGTTTTATCTATGACATATAATACTAAAATGTACTATTTTCTTACTAATGTAGGTATATCCTATTTTTATCTAGTAATATTGTGCCTACTATAAATGCTCGTACTATTTTGAAATCAATCATTATCATTGTATTGATTTTCTTCTTTACTGCCTTATCAATACTAAGTATGTTTAAATTCATAGCAGATATTCATCGTTATTATTAGAATCCAATATAGCGTAGATACATTTAGGCATTCTTAACTAAATATAAAAATTTATTATTAGTTAAGATTTATTTATTATAAAGGCTTAAAATAATCGATTAACTACGTTTTAAAGTCATGAAAAAGTAGTTTACTGAACTCATATATTTAATAATAACGTATAATTGATTTTATCTTAAGTTACATTTACTAATACGAGTATAACGTTGTATAATTCCTCAATAAAGAATAATAAATTGATAAAAATACTGACAATAGTATAAAAAAATATATATTAAATATAAGACTGACTGATTACTAATACATGTCTGTATGCTTATTGATGATGGCATTTTATTTAGGTTTAAAGTTCAAGGTATATACAACGTGCTTAACATACGCCTGCCTCAACACATATTTATTGGGAAGACCGGAAATCTTGGTAAATTATATAAGTTGCGTGTATGCGTCATTTTGAGAATGGACATTTAGAGAAAGGACGTTTCAAGAACAGGAACCCATTTGTTAAGGCGCTGTTTATAATTCAACTGAGATAAAATTGCGTACATTGTTTTAATCGGTGAAAGATTTTCCTTGTTATACGGAAAACAGAAACGCCGGAAGTGCCAACACTCAGACCCAACACAAATCACATTTGCGTGTGATTTGTGTTGGGTCATCAACATTTCAACCAGTGCTATTAGCTATAAATGACTGCGCTATTGGGGTCGTCAAGGCCTCGTCATATCTTTTATAACTGAACAAAATAACAACCCTTTATGTTACTTTTTTCTACAGATTATTATTTCCTTAATATTTATTTAAATAATTCATTTCCTTTTCTCTTAAATATACGTGTACTAGTTTTACGACACGAAGCAGATATTCTTCGTTATCATTAGAATTAAATGTTACATATTAAGTAATATTTTCTTACATTTAGGCGTTCATAACTTTTAATAAGAACATACTTTATAAAAGCCATACTTTGAAATAATCGATAAATTGCGTTTTAAGGCCATGAAGAAGTAGTTTTGATTTATGTAGATATATTCGAGAGATTTCCATAGAGACCGGTTGTATGCAGCTTGCATCCAGCATTATCTTGCGGTTTTATCGTCTGTCCATTATAGAACTTAGCAGCCCTGTTGTTCGTATATCGGTGACAGTTTCTTGAACGGATCTACTCGTTCTTGATTCGTTCTCGTTAAGAAACGGTTTAGGAAATATCTAGAAGGAAATGCTGCCAAGGTCTTTAAGTGAATTTTCTTTAGCCCACTTATCATACCTGTGTTTAATGTAACTCTATTGTTAAATCTTGGGTATCAATCTACATTCACGAAAGTATAATTTAAGTAGACGTTATTTGCAAGAAATTATTTGATGATATCGTAGTCTGAGAAAGCAATGTACCTATACTAATACGTTCGTTTCATCTTCACGAATGTTACAAAAATATGTAAAATTTGTGAGAGATCGATGTCTGAACTAAGCATATGCTTGTGTTACAAATCACCACAGATTAATTGGTAATTCGAGCTATCTTCATTAACTAGGGTTTATTGTCGACTTCTTGATTAATCTAGAGTAAGTGTTATCGATTCAATTTAAGCCGTAAGTTTATTTGCACGTTGTTCATAGCAGATTTCAGAACGATATTTTATCGCCTATTGTTTATGAAATGATAATAACTAAGAAACATCAGATTTTATTACTTGAATCTTTTAACATTCAAGTTTACCGAGTAATTGTTTTAGCTTAGATTTCCTGGAGAAAAAAATCATGACAGTAAGGCATCTGCTGCTGCCCTACGATAATATTCTATGCTGTATCTCACCACAGCATACAGCGCGTCCGGTTTACTAACTAGTATTTATAAGCTAGAATAGTAAAATCACAAATACCTAAAATATAGGGGTACCTTTTGTACCTTGACACCATCTCTTTGTCTATTGTATAGTGAACTTTAACAAAACTACGCAATATTAAGTTAGTTGCAGGCGGCCATTGCATCGAAGTCGCATGGGAAGTCATTTTAACGTTCTCACTGCAAAAAAGAAAGATAATCATTAAAGGGTAGGGGTAAAACAGTTGTACCTTGGTCATATGACCTTTACCATAGTAATACAGTTGTACCTTGATCATATGACCTTGACCATAGTAAAACAGTTGTACCTTAATCATATGATCAAGGTACGTACATTCGAATGTTTTCTTGGTAATTCTGTTCAAGAACGTATATACTTATTATTTTGTGGTTATTGAACAGGTAAAATGCCTCGTAGCAAAAGCAACATCAAACGGTCTTCAATTGCTAAAACTAGTTAAAGAAAAAAATTATCATTAAGAGGGGTTGCCAAACATTTTAATTTGTCAAGATGTACTTTAAAGAGGCATTATGAACACTGCTTAAAGATTGGTAAAGTTTTGAGCGACCTTCATGATCATTTAGCTGTGAAAAAAGTTTTTACAGGTAACAATGAGCTCTTGCTTGTGGATTACTTGTGGATTGCTTGTGGAATCCCTTTAAAGGACGTTAATAGGCTTACATATAAGTTTGCGACGAAAAACAATAAAAAATATCCAGCTCAATGGGACAAAGACCGAATGGCTGGGGAGAACTGGTTACGTCTTTTCCGTAAACGACATCAAAATCAGTTAGCTTTACGTAAGCCTGAAGCCACTAGCCTTGTATATATTAGATAAGCTTACAAAGATATTTATAGAGGTGTTGAAGTTGGAAATAATAAAAATATTTGCTATTTGTAATATGGATTATATTTGATGAGTTCTAACTATGACCAAGGTACAATATATCTACTCACCTCTGTTGTACCTTGATCAACATTCCGATTTTTGTTAGTTTATGTAAAACCTGTAAAAAAGATGATCAATAATAACTAATAATAATAATAATAATTTCATACGATAACATTAGTTTGTATAACAGCTAAAATTTGTTTAGTCGCAATAGTAATAAACGTTATTTTAAAAAATTGTTGAATGAAAAAGTGACCAAGTTACAAGAGGTTCCCATACACATAAAATATTCTTTAGATAATGAATCGTCGTAATGTTGTAGGTAAGCATATAATATTTGATGTAAGTATGATAAATAATATATTACTTCATGTTTGTATGCAGCTAATTAGTTTTAAGTTAGATACCCAAGATAAGGACATTAAATTTCCATGGTAAATAGGACAAAATATAATGTGCTCACGCGGAACTGCAGCTCCACTAGGATCTTAGCAGGTTTTTATGCATATTTTTGGTAATCAGCGTCATCTTAGTTAATGGAAAATAATGGTTTGCTAGACATGATAATGCGAAAATAAATGTTATTTAGCGATATGGTAGCGAATTAAAATCACATTAGGTTTTATGCGACAAATTTGAAGCTGACAATCATAATTATGATATGGTAAAACATGTTATAAATATACAAACATTCAGTAGTAATTCTGAGATTTGGTCACTTTTTATTTGCTAAATCATGTTATAAAGGTACTTATAGTAACGGAATAATCGATATAATAATATGACAAATCTTAATGAGAAGACTGCATATTTAGAGCAAGTATCGTTATTTCTGTTATTCTTCTTTTATTAATGGTTTCAAGTAAAACAGGTTCAATTAAATAATATTTGTTAAAAAAAACTTAAAAATATTTAAAATAGCTTTACAAATAATAAAGTTACAACGATTTAATTGTTTTTATTGCCTTTGTTGTTCTTCTTGTAAGCCTGCACATTTTCCCTTGCGACAATTGAATATATGACCGCCGATATACTATAGAAAATATCGAAATTAAATTTTGATTTAAAACATATATCCCACTTTCATCAAATACTTCATGTGCACCCTCTTTTAAGAATCTTTATAAAAAAATTCAAGCTTAGGCGATTTATATTTGCAAATGTTGACTATATCGTGTTAGAAATGTTATTTTAACGCTTTTAATTTCTACGTCGTTTTCAATTAAACATGGTTTATTATGACGTAGAAATGAAGTAGGTAATTTTGCATTAAAAAATAACAGTTAAATGCTACATCCTGATAATCGTTGATTAAACCGGAAAAACAATTACTGAAAGTTTCGTGGCGCGAACGTTTAATAATTGACACACCGTGCCATACGCATGTCTTTTTGAAATGAACCTATATCAAAATATGCACTTTCTCTACACAAATGTAGTATTAAAAAAAGATATCAGTGTTTTGAAACGCGAAGCGGCTGCATGTTCGGAACGACTTGACACATTTTCAAATGTCATGAACAGATTGGTATGGGGTCACCAGGATTAAAAAGTTGTTTTGGAGAAAAAGTTTAGTCAGCGTTTGCAATTAAAGCTCCCAAAAATATATTTATTCCAAATTGTTGAATTTTTAGGCATATTAATGAATATGTAAAACAAATATAAAACCCTTATTGAAACTATTTTATTATTTATCTAGATAAATTAAAAACACGTGGTTTATAATCTACGTGAATAGACAGTGACTTCGTATTATAGTTTTTAAAAAGGTATAAAATTTTAGATATTGGGTCTTAGAAGCCTAGTGATTGAGTACCTAAATGACTAAGTATTAAAAAAAGGATCAGCCGTTAAAAAAGGAACGATCTTTACCCACTTCTTTTCATTTCAATTGGTAATTTGTCTCGTTGCTGTCTATCTTGTTAAACATTATCATTAAGACGATTAACCACAGTAGCCGTGTGGATATCTGACCTGACCTTGCGCGCTTGCGTAAACAAAGACGTATATTTACGTATGTTTCTTTATCAATAAAAAGAATAAAGAGTCTTGATAACTATTATTAAACCTTATTACCTAAGTTCACAGTTGTACCCTTTTATAATTAATTATTTGATCACAATAGTAGTTTCTATAATAAAATGAATTAGCTTGCGAAGAGTGTTGGTTGGTAACTTGTAGCTGTTTATAGCGGCTATATCGGTTGAGAATTCTATAAATATCTCATATCAAAAACACACCATCGCCATAAACTGAGTAAATATAAATTAATCAACCGAGCTATAAAACACCGATAATACTTGATACTTATAGATGTTGCAGCGCCACGCTTAGTAACATTTTGTAGACATTGACGTTCTTTCGCTTTCGGTATCGATAAAAGAGAGTTTATCGCGTTAAACTTTGTCATTAAAACACTAAAGGGTATATCTTTAGTGACCTGACACTAAAAGTTTCCACTTTATTGTTTTCTATATTTATAAAATTATTGTTGATTACTTATCATTTACCCTTACTCTAGATAGATGCAAGAACATGCCTAAGCGGATATTTTTAGTAAATTACACATTCCGATTTAGACTCTTGATTCGGATTCGGATATCCGATTTATTCAAGTTTATTTAAGATACTCTACTATTATTCTAGTCCTTTTTCATGATTAAATATGAACGGTACTTTATACGATAAAACAATAACAGATGTTTTCTTTATAATTTCATTCACAATCTCAACTTAACCCGCCGTATCGACATATGCTAATCAAAGTGTAGATATGTCGGAATACACGAGACGAATCCATACAGCATCCGGCTTTTCGTGGTTATATTCGAATCGGTTAAATCCAGTTTGATATGACACTCAATTAGTAATTCACTTAGCGCGTAAAACAATCGGCTATTTGGGGCCGCCACATGCACAAACGTCACGTGGCCACACTCGAACTATTTTGTGTTACTGAACTATTATGTTTTTAATCTTATAAAGGATGTTTCTTATAAAAATTTGAGTCGTAGAACTTTATGTTGGCAACACTTTTTTAACTAGCAGCCATTGTGTCAGTTGTCTGTCAAATTATTTTTGTTTAGTTTGGATCGGCATTCCAACATGAATACACGTGTAAATTTATTTAAAAAGTCATGGTTCTGTTCGAAATACATCATCGTCCATCAGAGCAATTAATTCGAATAACTATAAAACGATTTCTCAATACGTTTACTTAAAATGACAACATGCATCCACAGAGAGGTCGTACAGTGCGTATAGAAAAAGTCGTTGCTTCTGTAGAGCGTAGCATAGAGGAAGAACTGAATCAGTCTATTCGCCATTGTGCACAGGATTGGATATGTGTCCATTGACTTTATGGAAGATTTTGCGAAAAGGTTTGCCTGCTTACAAAATTCAACTCGTGCAAGAATTTAAGCCTCACAGTAACCTATCAAGGCGCTCATTCGGTCAATGGGACCAGAATAAGATTGTCGTTGATCCCGATTTTTATAAGATTTTATTTAGCTATGAAGCTCAGTATTGGAGTATTTGGAGTGTTTGAGTTTGGAGTAATCTTGAAGTGTAGGTGGGTTGAGACACCGATACATCCAGAAATACTGACCGTGTGGCGTGCTTTATGGGCTGGTGGAATAAATGGTCCATACTCCTTTAAAAACGATACTGGTCAGAACGTTACAGCCAATGGTGACTGCTATAGAGCGATGATGCGGAGTTGTCGTTTTATCAAGACGGCGCAACATGTCACCTAACTCGTGGCACAATTGGTTTATTGAAAGAAACGTTTGGTAACCGCATAGTTTCATATATCGGACCGGTGTAATTGCTTCACAAGATCGAGCCAGCCGTCGTCATATTAATAAAAGAAGATTATCTTTTGAATAAAGTAAAGTTCAAATCAATAAAAAAAACATCTTTGTATTATTACCTTACAAAGTTCTATATAACTCTAAAAAAACACTTCTTACATAAAAAGATCGTGTCACGATGTTTGTCCCGGATTAACATCTAAACTACAGAACCGATTTTAATTAGTTTTCGCCTTTATGTGTAGCCGCAGTATTTTTTTCATGATAAACATAAAAGCATAATAGTTAAGAAAGGAAAACATCTATCGTGCTTCCTATATTACATAATGTTTCGTTGGATTGAATATCCTTCCCACCTTTATATATTAAATTGTAAATTTGCAAATGCCTAATAGCACCATTGGACTGGCTAGCATCTAACAGGTGTGCTAATGAATATACTAGATATTTGTTTGTAGGGGCCAAATTCTTTGGCAATCAGAATACCTAGAACCACATATTTAAATGCCACTAATCAACAAAATAATATATAGTGTTGTAAATAGGTTTTACTGCAATTCTTTCTCTAGACTAATATATAATTGGTCCCGAACTTTACTATGTATATTCAAGAATTTATTATTATTGCTCATAAACTGGTAAGATTCCAGAATACAAGTATGTTGATAAAACATCTGGTTCAATATTTCAAGTTTATTGAACATTCTTGACCTTTATATCAACAAAAACGTTATCGGCTCGACTACATTACAGTTGTATGTGTATTATTTACACTTTAATCAATTTTAACGGAATGACATTGTTAAAAAGCTGTATATAAAAAATAGGCCTCTCATATGATTACCTAGATAAGTAGTTTTTGATGCTATTAGTGCCATTGCAATATTGCAGTTATTGTCTTAAATTATTGACAAAGGATATCGCAGACAATTTAACGGAAAGCGAAGGTCATATACGAAAAGTCGTACCTTACTTAATAACTTAGGAGATTAAACTGTTGATCTGTTGCTTTGCAACGATACCACTATCTAAATAAAGAGGAACATTATTGCTGTCTCCACCACCGCTGGGACGCGTGATAGTTTTGCGTCATATGGTTATCAAATGCGGCATTTTATTTGGTTGTAATTGCTCTGCAGGTACTGATTTATTCGTCGAATAACCGATAATAGTATTTATGAATCAGGATATTTTATCACAATTTTTTTATCACGCACAGAGTCCGTGTGTAGATAGTACCTATTGTTGTATGACAAAAGCCACTGTAGTAGATTAGGTTGCCAACTCATTAATTTGCTTAGATCAAAATAAGCCCGTCTAGTGACGGCAAACGACACGCTATTTAAAGTTAAGGTAGGCCTTGATATGGGCTAGTGGACCTCCCTAATAAGAGGAATACCTAAATATACACACTCTTTAAATAGGTTTCTTAATAATTTTAGTATTACGTTATTTTTTTTAAATGAGTATGGAATATAACATATATAATATTTTGTCTTATTTTCTCTTACAATGGTGTATAGAAACAAAAACTTTGATTTCTGCACATAAGCTATAATATTATACGAGTGAAACGATACGAACATAAGTAGGCGTCCAGGGCACCGTGATTTTGCCCGCGTATTTCGCGATATTCCAGATACTTTTTTGTACAAAATATGATTAAACTGTAGTTTGCTTATTCTCTTATGGCACATTAATGTCAACGGTGAATACATCACTCACCTTCGATTTGCCGACGATATTGTGTCAAAATTAAAGCACGATGCTCAAAGACCTCAATCGAGTTTCTCAACAGGTGGGTCTTAAAATAAACATGGAGAAGACTAAAGAAATGTGCAATGCCAATGTTGTACCCACATCAGGTTTAGTTGAGAGCTCACTTCTTGAAGTTGTTGACATTTATGTATACCTAGGACAAATGGTTCAATTAGGTAAGTCCAACTTCAAGAAAGAGTTCAATCGCCGAATTCAACTTGGCTGGGCAGCGTTCAGAAAACCGCGAAACATCTTCTCGTCGTCCGACATACCTCAGTGACTCAAGTCGAAAGATTTCGACCAATGTGTGTAACCAGCGTTGACCTATGGCAGCAAAACGAGGTTTCTTACCATTGGCCTTATTGGCCACCTGAAAGTAGCCCAACGAGCTATGGAGAGGACAATGCTCGGAGTCTCTTTACGCAATCAAATCAGGATTGAGGAGATTCGTAAGAGAACTAAATTACCGACATTGCCCGGAGGATTACAGATGATCTGACTAAAATCGCAGGATCACACTGGACACAGGCCGCATACAACCGGTCATATTACGAGATGGAGAGGGAGATTACTTGGGCCTAAGTCATTGGATATGATGATGAAATTATTTGTAGCATTTTTTATTTTATACTTTTATGAACGGTTTCTACGTTTATTTCAACACTTTCAGATATGTCATCCAATATTTCTTGAGACAACGTTGTTGTGTTGCAGTTAATTATATGTTAGTACAAGTAAATTAATGGAAATGTTTCAGTCACGATTGAATGTCAACTTGTTCATTTTTCACTTTATTTACATAGTAATGAAATATTTAAGTAAACCGTGGAAAACTTAGCACTATCGTGTTAATTTTCGGACACTTTTCCTAATTGTGAGTATGGAATAAGATTAACACATAGCTCGTTACTGAGTAGAACTAGTTTCATATAGTCGTGATACTGAAAAAATATGTTTTTATTGTATATGTATGACTAAGTCGAGAAATAAGCATACGGAGTGATAGTAAACATTACCGCAGTCTCTTAGGCGCTCGCATCATCACAAGGATATCTCAAGCGCGTTGCCCACCTAAGCTGCTTTCTCACTCTTCAAACACTATTTAACAAATAGTAATTTGGCGGTAGAATTAGCACAAACATTCGCAATAAAAATAGAATTTCTTATTGACATGAACGTAAGTTCAATATATTATGTTGTACCTACCTATACAACTAATATCAAAATTGAGATGATTAAATTTTCATCCTGGCATGATGTATCTAGTAGAAGATGCAACTATGTAGAAAAAGCAAGTTTGAAATCTTCATTACAGAATATATATCTTTATATTGTAAAGAGCTAATGTAATAGTAATAATTCAACAGGGTTTGTTGTCAACTGTTGAGTAACACTAACACAGACATCATCTCCTTGAACTCACCTTTGTTCGTCCATATGTTGCAGTAGTTTTTGCGTTGTCTGTAGTTAAATGTTCGGGGCTGTTCATTCGAATACATAACATTGCTTGATTTTCTAAATATATACTGCATTAATAGCATGTAAATAATAATAATAATGATTAATACTAAGGATATTTTTTTCTTAAAGGACATCCAGTTGATGGGAGCCTAGAGAACCGAGTAATCAAATTGAAACTTGTAGGAGATATCAAATAAAATCTCATTAGTATTGTCGGTATATATATATATATATAATATGCATATTTGCGTGTTGGTTTTTAAACACAGTACTAAAAAAGTGCGTAAAGTTATTCAAACTCTTTTACGACTAAAAGCAATTGGTTTATAATTTTGATGGCTGCCAGATTCCTCTGCTTTTATTACACCATCAAATAAGTACATAGATGGCCCCTGCAGTCGGTGAGAAATTTTTAGACATTATTGGCGTAAATATGTTTTTTACCTATTCTATTTTTTTATATGTAAAAGATAGAATTGGTTACTATGTTTATCTCATAGGGATAACCTTATGAAATAAATATATACTAAAATGGACTTATGTATCGATCTTCTTAAGATGTACAGTTCCAAACTACATTAATTTGCTCTATTTGGTAACGCAGCCGCATCTAATTTAATTGCTCAAAAATATGTTTGTTTCGACATTTTTTTACAAAACTTTGAACATTTGGATGTTACTGTAAAATATATGTGTTATACATATAAACCTTTCTCTTAAACTATTGCTGACTTATTTAAATTTGTTAAACAGTCCGAACAGACAGCGAAAGCGATTTTATTTTATACCATGTAAAAATAAGGTTCGGAAGCAAAGTGATACTACGAGTACGAATGTATCGGGTATTTAAAATTGTAAGGGAGTAGTAGCTTTTGGCTGCGACTCTCTTCGCGTGGACTTCATATCGCGCCTCGTGAACTTTATATCACATCTCGTAGGGATTTTTCCACATTCAAAACCATTCTCCTTGAGCTTGAAAAGATCTTGTGACTATTAAAATGAGTTCGGTGTATATGCCTTAAAAACGCAATAAACAGGCCGATAGATAGATAAATTCTAGCATTCATGACTTTAGTGTGAATGTAAGTTATCTTGAACAACTAAATAGATCGAAAACATTTAAACAACTATGTAGAATATTCTTCTAGCGCCATTTAAATTTTTAGATTCCCGACCGCGACTTTTTCGGCGTAGACTTCACATAAAAATTTAAAACATTTATAACTCCGTTTTATCTTTGGCATACGGAAATATAGATAATCATATTTTGATTCAATGGTTACCTATTCGACAACGACGGGATATTCGTGTTTTAACTACCCTATTTTTTATTTTTTTCGATCCTTGCATATGTAGCTATCTCAAAACTAGATTTCAATTTACATCCTCATCCCATGATCTTAACCTCCGGTGTTCTAATACTCTTTTACTTCTTAGTCCACGTCACGACTCGTGCTTCATGTCCCATACATATACTGTGATAGCCATACGACCCTGGATGCGCTTACTCTTAATATCAAACAATCATCGCGTAAAACTATATTCAAGAGAGCCTTACAGACACTTAAATTGCCCCCTCTTTTCTCCCTCGCCCATATCAGGTACATTGTCAGAATGTTTGTAGTGTATATTAGTTTTGTTTATATATTTATATGTATTTGTACTTTATTTATTTAATATTATAATTATGTTTTTATTTGTTTTTGCAGAAAAGAGCCACTTTTCTGCTTTGCCCGATGGTTGACTGGTAGATAATACCAATTGGCATTAAGTCCGCCATATGTATATCAATTTATATATGTGCAGAAAGTTAAATAAATAGTTACAAAAAAAATGATAATATGGATTATCCATATTATGCAAATTTTTTTTATTCATCAAAATAATCACCATTGAGGGTGATAAATGGTTCCAAAGCATTTCCAATTTTTCAATACCATGTTTTGAAAAAAATATCTTTCGTTTCAAAATAAGCTTCAGTTTCAGCGATGACCTCATTTGAGCCATTTTTTTCCCTTGAGCATTTTTTTAAAATCAGCAAAGAGCCCGTAGAGACTGGGGGCTAAATCTGGCGAGTATGGGGGATAGGTAAGCAGATCAAAGCCCAATTCGTTCAATTTTGCGATTGTTTTCATCGACTTGTGGCAGTTTGCATTGTCTTGGTGAAAAAGGATTTTTTTTCTCTGCATGTGCGGTCGTTTTTTGCGATTTCCTCCTTCAAAAGCTCCAGTAAATCAATATAATAATCACTGTTGATTGATTTACCTTTTTTGATGAAAATCACGCCATACATATACCAAAATGCCGCCATGACTTTGCCAGCTGACTGCTGCTTTTCGGACGCTTCGGACGGCTTTCGCCAGCTGTGCGCCACTCAGATGACTGCCGCTTCGACTTTAGAATGTAATGATGTATGCATATTACATCCATGGTCATGTAACGACGCAAGAAACCTTTTTTGTTACGAGTAAATAGCGATAAACAGCTTTCTGAATCATCGACTCGTTGCTGTTTTTGTTCCATCGAAACAATCGCGGCACCCACTTGGAAAAAACCTTTTTCACGCTCAATTTTTCATGAAGGGTAATAAATACACTTCCATATGATATCTGTGTCATCTCAGCAATCTCACGGAGCTTCACTTTACGATCTTTCATTATAATTTTTGTCACTTCACTCACATTTTTCGGTGTAACGGCTTCCACAGATCTACCCGAGCGTTCCGCGTCATTTATGTCGGTACGCGACGTTTAAACTCGGCAAACCACTGACAATGCTTTTGATGGACAAGAGTCCGGCTAACATTTAACATTCGCTTGCACGGTGTTTTTACCCATTAAAAAACAATGTTTTATCAGAACACGAAACTCGGTTTTTTTCCATTTTTTAAACAAACTATCAACCGCGCGGCATTATCCAACTCTCCCCTACCGGAGCTGACAGATGACGACGATGTCGCCTATAAATGGGCGGGGATGGGCAGAAGCATTCCTGTCGCGACTCGCGTGGTGTTCTCAAGTTACGCAATCGCACAATAAGATGTACCTAGTTGTATCAAACTGAGTTCGGTGATAATAAAGTTATTGTGAACGAACACTATAGGTCCGGACCTGACACTCATTTGTTCATCAATTGCGCCGCTTAACGGAACAGATTCACTTTGGCTCAAAAAACGACGACGTTAATTTGCGACGACGGCGTTGTTTCTGATGTCGCGAAAACGTTCGACAGAGTCTGGCATGGCATTGTTTATAAGCCCCACTTTCAAGGAGTGCTGGACAGACTCTGTTTTTCAATCGAAGATTTTCTTTTCAATCGGCCTCTTCGTTATCGTGTCGACGAGTCGTATTTATTCATCTTATCAAAGCAGGCGTCCCGTAAGGCACCGTGCCCGCTCCCCATCTCTTTTCGCTTTTAGTCAACAATTTACTAAAGTCGCGTGACGTTGAACTATCTCTAAATACAGATGACACTGCCCTTTATAACGCGGGTCGTCGACGCGACCCCGATATAGTCTATAAATGCCTCCAACTCGCGATGAATGTCTTAGGTGAATGGTTCCACAAGTGGCGCATCGAAGTGTACCCAGAAAAGAGCGCACCGGTGCACTTGTGAGACGCGAGATGGACATGCTTAAATTGTTTCATGCCATTCAATAAGAATTAATACTTAGGCACGGCAGGATATTTTGTAATTAAGCCGCCTTCATTCTAGGTAGGCCAAATCACTATAAAGGAAGACTTAGTAAGATGACCGCAGGCGGGGTTCGCATGTAAAAGTATAAGTCGTAAAATAGTGACCCCCTTCCCACACTCCAGTGGCGCCGCAATTGACGTCTGAGTAGTTCTGCATGGATATTTTTTTTATTACATTATTTTATTTATTGAACTCGCAGATAATATGTTTCAGTGGTGGGTTAGTAAACATTTGTCTTCTTAATTTTATAGAAATCTTTATAGGTACACCTGTAAACAATATAAAAATTATATAGATACAAATTAAAATATCACGAAAATATACGGGCATAGTCGCACAGAGCGATTTCTTCCCGCCAATCCCTTAGGATGGAAGCATTATTCCAAGTTTGTATAAAGCAAACCCTATCATCAAACAAAGTTAATAAAAATAAGTGGAGTACATAAGTACTGAACAAGACAACAATAAAAAATACATCAGTTAAGTTGAAACATAAGTTAAGCTACACGTACAAGTAAGAATACAATAAAACACAAATAACAATATAGGAATTACAATACAAATATAAAAAATATACAATACCTAATAATATTTTTTCGAGTAATACTATAGTTCAATTAAGGCAATGGTCCTTCAACAACAATTTTGAAATTCCACAAACAAACGGCCGATGCCATAAAGGATTTTTTGAATGCACAGTCATTATTAACACGCATTTATAACCTTGACCCAGATTTATGTAACCGACTCATTTGAACGCAATTTCAAACCGCTTCAGACAGTCAGATTGAATATAAAACTTTGCAAACTTATCAAGGACCGAAGACATTACAATCACTACGTAGTATAAAACAAAGTCTCTTCCCGCTGTCTGCCTGTCTCTTTGTACGAAGAAAGTTTTTTATGTATAATACATGCATAATATAATAGAGAATCACTGATAATATTAGGGATAACCCTCAACAACCATTCTTTATCTTCATTGCACCCATGCGAAGCCTATGCGGGACGCTATAAAAGTAATTCTATAAAAATAACCTATTATCCTACAACAGATTGAACATGCAACAACACTCATGCAGAGACTGCGTAACGAAATTTATTAATCCTGATCAGGGTAATAGATTATATATATATAAAGGTGGAACGTAAAGCGAAAATTTCGCTTTTGGATTACCAAACTCTTTTATAATATTTGTACCGATGTGATATTTTCCAATATTATCGGGCACGTATATTTCGGGCTTCTCTTTAAATGATACTAACTTATATTTTTTATTCGTAATTTTGTTTTAGATTTTTTTTTGGAAAATTTACCATTCATCATCATCATCATTTTCATATCGGCCATAAGACGTCCTCTGCTGGACATAGGCCTCCCCAAGTAATCTCCAATAGGACTGGTTCTGTGTGGCTTGTTTGCAGCGCGTTCATGCGGTTTTAGTCAAATCGTCGGTCCATCTTGTGTGTGGACGTGCGTGGTCTCTATTCCAGAACCTTACTCCATCGACCATCGGTTGCTGCGTACCAAATGCCCTGCCCACTGCCACTTCAACTTACTAACCCGCCGGGCAATGTCGGTAACTTTGGTTCTGTTACGAATCTCCACATTCCTTATTCGATCGCGTAAAGAAACTCCGAGTATTGCCCTCTCTACAGCTTTTTACTTTTTATTTTACATTAAATTTATATAATTTACCATTAAATCGAATTTTTAAACTGATAATTATTTTCAGCAACAGACTCCTTGATGACCTCAATGATTTCTAAATATTTTTTTGGGAAGAAGGGTTAAACAGAACTTTGTAAAAATTAAAGGAAATAAACACTCCGGCAAAGTCGAATAAGAAGCCATTTGAGCTTATTACCAAATTCAGGAAATTAATAATGTTTAGATAAACCAAAGAATCGACAAGTGACGTAACCTGCTCAAAGTAACAGAAGGGAACATAACCGCGTACAATCCCTTTGTTTTAGTTCAGCCCGCAGTTCATCATTCTGCTATGCAAAGGCTCATCGACCCACGAATAACATATTGTTTATATAAAGCTTTATTAATTATTCCTTGAATATAGAGTCTGTGGTCATAAATGGACTGATAATATCCATCAATAATTAAGTTGTTTGAAGACAGAGGCAATTATTTATTTCTTATCGTCGGTTTAGCATTTATTTATTTAACTTTATTGCACAAAATGTTACAATATGTAGAAATGGCGGACTTAATGCCAGATGGCATTATCTCCCAGTCAACCATTACACAAAACAGAAAAAAAAATATATATATATATATAGTGGTGCAGGCAATATATATACAAAATAGATAAACGTGGCATACATATTTGTATAAATAAACGCAATAAATGCATATTATA
>JACJUM010003259.1:7825965-7870193 GCA_020976665.1 Heortia vitessoides | reverse complement strand
AAGATAGGAATTGGAATCTGCCCTTTAAGTAAATTGGTGCGTACGGATCAAAAAGTATTGGAAATAGTATGGTTAGAACTCGAATTTTGCGACGTTCTCGAATAGGAAGCCAGCCGAGAAGAGAACGGTAATGGGAAATATGATCGTATTTACGCAAACCAAAAATGAAACGAAAACAGTTGTTTAATAAACGATCCAATTTATTAAGGAGTTCTTGAGAGATATTAGTGCAGCACACGTCACCATAGTCAATTATGGGTAAAACCAAGGATTGAATAAGAAGGGTTTTGGTTTTAGTAGGAAGAAAATATTTTAATCGATAGAGAGCACGAAGCGTTCTAGTAACCTTACTGCTGATTTCATTAACATGTGTATCCCAGGTTAAGAAAGAGTCGATAAATAGGTCATGATTCTTAACGCATGTGCTGTAGGGCACTACCACGTTATTAAAAATAATTACAGGCACATTTTTTAAACTGGATATTTGCCGTTTGCTGCCCAAGATAATGGCTTGAGTCTTGGATGGGTTCACAGAGACACCAAACTTTTGTGACCAGTTTGTGATGTTAGTCAAATCAGTATTAATCCGAGCAATGGCATTATCCAGGTCATTGTACTCTGCCAGGGTGTATAGATGCAGGTCATCAGCGTATAGATGGTAAGAGCAGCCAATAGATTTGGTGACAAGGTTTATGAAAAGGGAAAATAATAACGGAGAGAGAATGCCACCTTGCGGCACACCAGCATCAATTGTCACCCACTGGGACAAATCATCACTCAGACGCACCGCATGCTGGTGTTCTCGAAGGTAGGATGCGAACCATTCCCGAACCGAATCAGAAACCCCGACGTAAGAGAGAATAGAGAGGAGAACTTTGTGATTGATGGAGTTGAAGGCGTTGGAGAAATCAATCAGAATTAAGACCGTAAGGCGGGAGTATTCCATTCCAACTCTTACATCATCCAGGATATTTAGTAGAGCTGTTGTAGTGCTAAGTCCTATACGAAAACCGGATTGAAAGGGACTTAAAAGGGCGTTTTGTAAGACATGGCTAGAGAGCTGTTTGTGTACAGCTGCCTCGAGAATTTTAGAGAGATATGGCAAAATAGAGATGGGACGAAATTAATGGGAAGAAATAGAACCCTACCCTATGCCTATGCCTAGTTACACCTGGATAGGTGTTTTAGGAACTAGGCACAGGCTTTGCGCCATATACTGGGAAAGGAGCCATGTTGTAGGGAGAAATTGATATGTGGGTCAATGGTGGTACAATAAAGTTAAGTAAGAGAAAGACCATGCGGCGACTCACATCATCATAGCCAACAGCATTGGATTGGAGAACTGAAATAGTTTTAAAAGTTTCATCTAAGGTTACAGGAGGAAAATTGAATACATTAGCTGTCGGACGTGGCAAGGAAGTGATTAAAGTTATAGTTGACAATTTTACAACGGGATCTAGTGTGGTAGTTAAAGAGAAGTGTTTATTAAGCTCGTTAGGGGAAATAACAGAGTTAGAATCGGGAGGGTTTAACGACTTCCCGAGACCCTGAGACGTTTGCCGAAGATGATGATTGAACATTGTCGTGAATAAATCTACGTTTGGCTGATCTTACCAGTTGATTACAGCGATTTCGAAGTCTTTTGTAAGTATTTAATCTTTTTATACTTAGATACTAAATGCACTGTCTCTTTGTGCCATGGCTTTACGAATATCACTATAAATCCAGGGAGCAGGCGGACGTTTAAGACTAATCGGAAGAATAGGAGCGTATTTGTCAAAAAGTTGTAAGACAGAAGAATTAAGAATGTTAACTTTGTCATCAATGGCAGACGCTTCCGTTAATGGCGTCCAATCAAGTTCCGCAACATCCTGTTTTAGTTTTTCAATATCCAGTTTTCCAAAACTTCGTAGATATTTTATTCTAGGCTTGACCCTAGGTGGCTTTAACTTGTAACTCAGAAATAGAAGGTCATGTTTAGAGAAACCAGGAGCTGGCAATTGTAATTATTTAGAAATAAGTTTTTTTTTAAACGGGATAAATTAAAATAATTATTTCCCTAATTGTTGCAAAAATGAAAAGAGATTGTAGCTTTTGTGAGGTCCTGTTGTTTGCGATACGTACATAGTTTCTATATTTTATATAAAGTTTTAAAAAAAGGTTTATATATGACAAAATTATTTCCCATTAAGAGTTAAAAGGAGATGAAAAAGAACTAGAACACATTATTTGCATAGGGGTTATTATGAACACCTAATCCAAATATAAACAATAACTAAATATAATACATATTAACTGGGTCAATTTAAAATCGACTGCAAAAAGAAGTGATGATGAATGGTAAATTCCAAAAATGTGTGTTTCACTTTAGTGTATAGGTAAAAACGTGGTATGTGTAAAACATTGTTAAATGCAATTTCGGTCAAAATACGGTAAATCAATGTTTATTTATACTCAAATATAAAATATTGTTTGTATTTTTTATTGGAAATTAATGTTTAAAATATACAATATCAACAGTATTTATTCTTAATTAATAATTTAAATTAAATAATACTCTGTTATTAATCATATTGTAACAAAAGATTTTGTTACATAATTAAATTTTTTTCGGGACACAAATTAAGTAAGTCGAGTGACATCTTTTACATTAGTATAAATGAACTACTGTCACAAAACCTTTTCTAATTAATATCATACTTATAGTAAATATGATATAATACACATTATATAAATAATATAAAAAAATATGATGATGTCATAAGTATTAAAATACTAATATTATAAACGCTTATAAAAATTTTTGTGAGTATGATGATGTCTGGATGTATGATTGTAACTCTTTTACGCAATTATTGCCTTTTACTAGAAATTCTGCATGCGCTGCAAATACCGTTAGAATTACTCGTAGGTATATGATGTACGATGGAAATATTTATCAGACACAACAAGAATACAAAAATCCGCGATAGCATAATTCTATCTTTTATGCATTTATCGGCAAATTACTGAACCATAAATACAATATAAATTGATACTTTATTATCTACTAATGCACATTTGGAGGCAAAAGATTGATAAATTATCTAAAAAAATACTTTTATCGCTCTTGGTAATAAAAGCAGATAAACTCTGCCTGTCAAACTAAAGGATTTTAACAAATATTTTAATATTACGACGATGACAGACCGAGTGGCGAGTGGGGCGGGCGAACGGACGCACCGCGGGTGTCACAAACTTAAGTGTTTTTAATAAAGTATAAGTCAAATCCGTCTATATCTAAATAGGCCTATCATAGGCATTCTCAAATCATCAAAAAAAAGAATACCTGTAACCTTATTACAATATTACACAAATGACCGATGACCCGAATAACCCGATGGTGTTATAAAGGTTATTTGAACAAATAAGTCAATGAGTGACTTATTTTAATACTAGTCTGTCGGCACCAGACGGGCCGAAAACTAAGTTCATAGCAGTTTCATTATGCGAGCCACCAGAAACCTTAGTGCTTACCCAGAATTATTGGGGTATCAAATATATTTAGTTTAAACTACCATGCATTACACAATAATATCTATATTGAAGACCCTCTCAAAGCAACTCTGTATGTCTGTTTCGCCTTTACTACTAAACCGCAGAATCAGTTATAACCAATTTTAGAAGGTATAAAGATAAGAGGAAATTTGGAGAAGAAACTAGGCTCCAACAAAAACCAATTTTGCGGAGAAAAAGCTAGTACGAATACAAGTATAAATAAAAAAAAAACATAATATCACGCACAAAATTTCATACATTGACCTCGTAAGTTTCACTTGTGCTACCGATCTCAGACAATAGAGTAACTACAAATATAATTCTTGACTACATATTAGCACCTTCTTAATCTCACTATAGACCAATTCGAAGCTTGAGCATATTAGATTTACGCAAATATGATCATGTTTCTGAATTTCGTAACCAGCTCCAATGACTTCCTATACGTCTCCGCAGGAATATTCATATTCTTTCTATACTAAATATAGTATTGTTTATCCCGTCCTCCCCTAATTAACCCAAAAACCGTTTGGTGTTCTTAGGTGAGAGCTACAAAAGATCTCTGCGATCATCAGCGAGTTTAGTAGTATCGTGTGAAGTTATAATGCCGGTTCACCGGCATCCTAAGTTCACAAGATACCGCAATATTTTATGGAAAATCTTTCATGGTTTAAGCCGTTCGGTTGTGGAATGGGCTTCCTTTATTAATCAGAAGCGCGCAGGCAATGACGATGTGAAGGAGTATTAATTGTAATCTTAGTTGTTGCTTGTGTATTATTAGTTTTATATTCTCTACTATGTTTACTAATTATACGTGTGTGTGTGGTGATGAATGTATTAGTTTAAATATTTTTTATTGTTTTTGTTCACACATTAGTTCTATTTATTGTACACCTTACACTGTCTCATTATTAGTTATACTTCTTCTCCATCTAAAGGTTACCAGAGATCGCTCTATAAGACCGTCAATTGTGTACAGTACAATTATATTTATTATATTTTTTTTATTTTCTAATATATGTATTATAAAGAATATTATTAACACCCATACAGCCAACAGAAGAAACATAAATATTCTTGATATGAATAATGCTTTGGATGGGCATCGAACCCGCGATACGTGGTACATTAATTGGGATCACTACTGGGATCATTGGGAACACGACATAATTCAATAAATTGTCATACAGATTATGAAAACGACCATCATTTTATCCGTTTAAGACAATTGTAAGACATTTTTAAGTATTATACATTTATATATAATAAGATTAAGCCAAAATAATATCACAATTTGATTATTTGCCCGCGGTAAGTACCATAAGGAATGTGGCAATGCGAATCATATCAAAATGATTAAGCCGTATCACCTTCAGCTCAGATCAATGGTTTGAAAGCACATACATCAAAATGTTAGCATAATCGGTTCAGATCGGCGTAAACCAGTTTCTACAGATAACGTACTATGTACTGAGCTCATTTAGATAGAGGTGGTAATTTGTCATAGGAGTCAACTCGCTGTAGCGATAAGTCCGAAGAAAAACGACTAAGAACACCCATTTGCAACAATAAATATATTGACAGAAAAGCGTTTACGTAGGATCACAAAAATGCTATTTCACCCTTCAACAAACTTCAATCAAACCAAGATCAAACAAGATCAAAATAACATTATTTACGAATTCGAAATTTTTCCTATATTTCAAAATATTAAAAAAGTAAAAAACAAATTCAATGGAATTTGGCTCGCCGTTGCAAAAGTTAAATTAGATTTAGTGCATGCTTTAGCTAAAAATGTAATTTCAATGTAAATTATAACTAGCTTTAAATGAGAATCTGTTATGAGTTAAACACATTTTTATTTAACCTATATTTTATGCTACTATAGTAGCATAAAAAGATTTAATAATTTATGCTCGCTGTCCAAAAGTATGTCCAAAAGACAGGACAAGAAAAGTTATTTATTTGAGATGAGGTTCATATTACTTACTGATGACCGCGACTTCTTTTACGCTAAATAGCAGTATTCGCATCACTGTATTCCATTTTGAAGGATGGGAGAGGAAGTGATATTACAAGGTAATGTGACAACTTCATCGTCTTTAGATAATCTCGTGGGGCCATATGTCCAGCTTTTGCATTTATGTCACTGTAACCACATTTTTGAAAGAAACCTTACAAATTTAACTACATATTTTATACATAGAACTAATGCAAATGTTAAGCACATAAACACTTGTGGGACTGTAGGGATCGGGGAATAGTAGGTGGGGAACGAACCCACAGCGCTCAAATTAGGGAAACTACCAAATGCGCCATCGGGTCTGTCAAACTGTGATAGCATTATGAATTATTGATCAGGTACTGTTTATCTGTTATCGCAATAATGTACCCATAGAATTTAATAATTCTTTTGTGCGTATTCCGCAGAATGTAAAGCCGTCTAAAGGTGAAATAGGTGATAATGCTATGCTGCTTACGATTTTACACTGTCACATATTTAGGTATACATATTTTGGCAGCCGTTGGATCATTAGTGCATACACATATACAAGACATACACAGGGATGAATTGTTCCAAATTTAAACTAAATAATTGGATGTATACATGGTACATAACTATACCAAATTAAGATTTAAAAATATTCTAAAAACATAGCTTTTACTGGCAGGACGAAGCATTTGCTGTGTACACGGTTGAAATTATAAAAAATAATGTAAGAACGTGGACGAAGTCGCGGCATAGCTAGTATAAAACATAATCTTTATCGGTATTAATTGAATTTATTAATTAATAATACTTGACTTTGTTTAAATCTTACGGTTCATCTCTGAGTATTTCACTATCGTAAACTAGATCGTCTGTCATCAGTAAAGAATCATATTTTATTTGTCTCTTATTTTATTCAAATATACAAAAACAGAGTACTTACCTTTTAATCGAATAGCCAAATCGCAGTAGATTGCGAGATAATAAATTGATGGATAAAGTGTGAAGTTAATCATACGACGAATGAGAACAAAGAGATGGCGTGTGCACTTTTGTTGTTGTCGTTGTGAGCCGAGTTTGCAGCGTTATTAACCACTACTTAATATTATTCCATGACTGAGTGACACACCAACGCAGAGCCTAAACTATAAGGCTTAGAAACTTGAAATTTTCCACATGGGTTCCCTTCCCTTTATAACGTAGGGGAGCACTAAGAAAGGTGTTTTTGATAAAATTACTCCCTAAAGGTGCAAAGTTGGTATGAAACTATGCTATTCTTGAAGTTACACGAATATAATTCCATATTAAGGTTCTTTATTTAAATTCATGAAACACGTACACGTGAATGAAAACGAAATATTGTTTTGAAATTATGTATCAGGTGTCGTAAAAGGCGACTAAGGTACCAGAACTGACAGATGGCACTATATCCAGCCGAATCAATATAGTTCAAATTCACAGGTCGGGAAAGCTGCGTTCTGCGAATGTCAACACGCTTGCTCAGCGCGGTAATTAGGGGCCAAATTGTCCCTTCTTGGGGAAGCCTACGTCTAACAGTGGAAATCCAATTGTGATATGATGACACATTATAATTAAAACATTAACTTTAATATTTATATTAAAAAATCTCGCTAGATATATGTTTCGATTTGCTTGCATTATATAGACTTTTAAACTAATGCAATAACGAGAACAGATTGTTGTTTGCTATGTTACTTTAGTCTGTTATAATTTCGAAGTTTGTACACAATTAGAAATAACATCTTCTCGGTGTACCAAGGCTATTTTATATTTTCTATGACAAAACCACGCTAGTATGTTTATATGGTATATCTCTCTGTTACCGGAGCCGAGAATACAGTGTTGACTTTATGATTGTTCAGCAAATAACAACAGATCATAAACTGAAACGATCGTGCCTCGTTAATTTGACGAGTGTGAACTTGCCCTTGAATAAACACACGCGGTAGACATGTCCCGCCAGCGTGTTCGCACCACCCGATTCCGAGATCAACGACATTTGCACGCCAGTCATTTATTACCCCGAAAGCTGTATTAAATATTAAATAAAGAGAATGAATGTGCGCTTCGTCAATCTTTCTTTTAATGGTTTTTAAAAGTATTTGAAAAAAAGTGTATGTAACAATAAAGTAGCCGCATCTTCTATAAACACATACCGGTGTAAACTAGTTATACCTAAGTTGGGAGAAGATGAGACCACGATGTCAGTGCCATTAGGTCATAATGACATTTTTTCAATATACCAGCAATGTTGATAATCTTATTGTTTAGTCTAGATATATTCAGATTGGATTAACCTGGCCCGCCTCTTGGCTTTTGAGCTTTTCATAATATACATCTGCTTTTGAAGTGCAATTGGAAGAGATGACTATATTTACATTGGGCGAGTAATATAGATGGATCGTTAGAATAACATGAATTCAAAATTCACGTGCTTCACCTATTCTGATGGAAAGTATCTTATCTGTCTATACAAAACAAACTGTACATTCCATTAGCGGCAGGTGCTGATACGCACTTTAAAATGAGGTAGATTCTTGCGCTCAAATAAATTAATAACATTTACCGTACTTATAAGTTACATAAGATTCATGGATTTTATGTATCAAACTGACATTTACTTATTCAGCAAACCAAATTTATAAACAATATGTTTAACTCAAATCACTGCTGAAATTTTAATGAACGATTCTCAATCAGAGTCATGATGACGTCTGTTGATTAAGATGATACAATAGGGTAAAGGTTAACGATTGTAATTGACCGCGACAGGGAGTTGCGAGGGGGTCGCATTATAGCGATTAAGAAGAGATCAACCAAAATATTATTTACCGCCGAGGCACAATCACGTAACATAATATTTTTTGAATCGATTTCATCATCATCATATGACAGCTGTATGAGATCCACTATTGGGTACAAGCCTGCTCAAGTAACGATGATTTTTGCCCATAATTGCCGCGCTAGGCAGGCGTTGCGAATGAAGGCAGAACGTAGCTTTACTTAGATTGGCACTACGCTGTTTGAGATTAACGCTATTTGCCAGTTTCGGCTCCACAGTTGCCAGTTGAAAAGTGCTTTCCTCTGTAGTCGGTGTTCGACACCGGGTACATAGGAAAGCATTTTTCAGTGGCAAAGCAAGCAAAATTTCAGTAGAAATGGGACACAACGGAAACATCCAACTAATGAAGATTATTATTGTAAAACGGAATAATTCTAAGTATGGATGGTAATGTACACGTGTTATATTTCTGTTGCACACTGTAACTACTCAATGAGTTTCCGTGAAACTTTACAATAATATTTATGATTTATGTATGCAATGGAGCATGTTGGAATGTTCTGGAATGGTGACCACGTACCGGCAAGCGCAACGTAGGGCGTCCACCCGTAAGAGGGTCAGACGATCTGACTAAAACCGCAGGATCGCGTTGGACACAGGCCGCATACAACCGGTCCTATTGAAAATTACTTGGGGAGGCCCATGTCCAGCAGTGGACGTCTTATGGATAATATGATGATGATATATGCTATACGTACGCGGAAGAAGTTGCTGGTGCATTGTTTGATTAGAAAGTCAGTTGGTGGCCAATTTGTTAATTGCCTTACCTACAGCGCCTTATCGTAATTGGCTTATTGAATATATCTTATCTTAAGAATTTATTTAATTGCAAAATATATCGGTAGATTTAATTTACTTGTCAATGTGAATGACCTATACAGTATTAGGTACAAAGTAAAACACATGTACATACATATTTTATATCATTTGTATAATAAATTAGTTAACTGCGTCTTCAACATACAGAGTGATGCCGGTTCGTGCCAATCGGTGTCAGGTGTTCTGAACAACGGAAAATAACGAGAGCTTTTTTATAATTTTCAGAATATTTCACAGACATATTTTCATTCCAATTATGGAGCTTGCAGCCTACCGACACCGAAACACTGATTAATACGAACAATTATTTGATGTTTCACACTATAATTTATTAAATACATGCAAATTTATAACCGTGACAGCTGTTGTTAAATAACGACGCTATGGATTTTTCTATTACGCAGAGAACTTTAATATTTACAGGACCGTCTTACACTAGTACTTCTATAGTACTTGCTGAAACTCATAGAATTAACGATTGATATTACATCATTTTCAATAGCAGGTTTTGCAAGTCTCGACCCCGGGTGGTTGGCCTTTATTACAGGTGAATAATAGATATGGGCCATGCGCGGCACATGGCGCAAGCCCATTGCGGCCCAAATGGACGGATTTGAGTTGCTGCAAATGCAGTTAAATTGATCGTAGCAAAGGAGTTTGTTTTGCTTATTCAGTGATCAGTCAATATTCGAACCAATAGGCTAACGCACAAGTATTTAACAAAAAATACGTTTGATAATTCCGGAAATATGAAAAAAAGGTAAATGTAGCTTTAAAAATGTTTATCTCATTATTTTATTGTAAAACTGTATCAGATATAGAAGGAAGTCATTAAATAAACATATTATATAGTTTTCTATTACTTCACATATTTTTAAATTAGACATATCTGCCGTAAACCAATCCAAACAAAGAACAAAGATCTTTTCAAACAACAAAGAGTTTTCCGAAACATAGCTAACCTTTAAACCCTATCATAAGTATGTGTTGATTATATTAATGAAGGTGCTTCATCTTTCACTTGGTCTGATATCGACATTTAATTGTAAGTTTTCTAACTGCCGACCTGTTGTCAAAACTAAACCATAACTTATTAATTTCTTGGATACCCTCTTTTTTCTTTTCTTTTCTTTTTAGTTTTTTTTGTAACTAATGCAACTTTGTCAGAGAAGATTCACGAACATCGCCTTTTAGTGATATTAGCCGACATTAAGCTAAGCGTTACATAGATTGTAACGCTTAGCCTTAAGTTTTTACTTTTAATTCCTATTAGCAGCGCCCCACGGCTGAGATGTGTTAAGTTGTATAACTTTCACATTCACTTTGCTCCCATTTTATGGTGGTAAATGTCATCCCTTAAAGTGTTAAGGAATGATTTAAAAAAAAATTATATGTGTTTTGTGACTTAATAAATAACCTTTATGCTGATTTTCATTTGAATAACTTAAAGTTTAAACGCAAAGTTTCATATTACTTATTGCATTCCCATTTTACTTAGTGCACCTTAGAACCCTTGTACAAAAGTGTTTTACGCTTATAATTTAGGCCCTGCGTTGATATGTCAGCCAAAGTGTCAGTCAATGTGTCAGCTGCTCCATTTATATATACAAATTATTTGCAACACAATTTTGTGTGCAAATGATATGTGTGCTACAAATAAGAATGTGTTAAGTTGTTTGTTCGGGATGAACTCCTAAACAACAGAATAGATTCTAATCAATTTTTGCTCACTGTGCACTGTTTGATCCAACTTGAGAGATAAATAAATAAGATGAACTTATAGCGCAATTTATAGTCGCTTATAGCCAGTTAGCCAGAATATATTCCCAATTTTGGTAATTGCATATGAGTCATATGTAAGTAAGAAGTCATATTGTCTGAATAATTATCTAATATGAAGACACTTATTACGATATTCAAATCTCATATTAAAGTATTAGCAAAACATAATCAGCTTTTAAACGAGCTCGCTTATTGATATTGTTCCAAAAGATGTTCTGTTTTGATAGCTCATGACAGTGATAATTAACGATCAGCAAAAAAAAGGTTTAATACCTAAGGTATAGTAAATTAATATATTTTTCACGAATATATTAAATACGTGAAACAATGAAGCTCCGTTAAAATTTCCACATACTTGCTTAAAGTACGATGTTTACCTTTTAAGAAGTAATTTGTCGTTTAACAAGATTGTAGTGCGATTGGACGTTTGGAGCATGCAGAATTCCCCTATGAATATGTGATATGATTGTCGCTGACAGTACATATATACACATAAATATATATATATAGACTATTAATCTTCCGCTAGCGCCCACATGTCCTGTTTACAAAACATGCAAACAATTTGAAAGTATAAATACTGGATCGGTAAATCCGTATTGCTTTGTCCAGTGTATTCCAGGATTGTACATTTTATATTCTTATATGGCCACAACAATATAAATTGATCATTTAATATTATCCTCCCCGACGACGAATTTAGACAGAGGCTTGCTTGTGAGTAGCATGCGTAGCTCGAGAATTCATATACAATTTTGAGTACCAAATAAAAAAATTAAGTTTTATAATTTCTGAATACAAATTCCATACTAAAAAATGGTAGGTCAGGAACGGTACCCAATTTATACATACACTCATAATCATAATCATAGCAGCCACAAAACGTCTACTGCTGGACATAGGCCTCCCCTATAAAGGAAAGATTTGCCCTTAATTGCCGCGCTGGGGAACCGTGGTGGCAATCGTAGAGCGCAGCTTCTAGACGAGAATGCTGCTGCCCATCTCTCTTCATCATCCGCTCTTTTGCTTTCAAGCTACTTTAATTCGAATGTATATTCCGCCATCAATCGGTTTTGGTACCTCAGTCGCTTCCTACGACACCTGATACAGGGGGAAGTGCTATTCTTTTCTGCCGGTACCACACGGCAATTACCAGTACATATAATTATTTTAAAATACATACAAATTTGGTAAATTAATATTTTAATACTTAAAAGTATTTTAAGATGAAGAAAAGTTTATTAGAATTATTATTTTACTATGAGTGAGTCATATCTGTTATAAGATTGACAGAAAAACATACGGCTACTAAAAACTATCAATAATTATAAATTTAAAATAATCATAATTTTCATATAAATTAATACAATCAACACTCAACGATTTTTTGGACGTTCGGTACATTAGGTACCTACTTTGTTTATTTTTGTTATCCTTAATGACACGTATGTACAATGTGAACGATGCCTAAGCAACCACGTTTGTTTTGAATGACTCAGTAATTCATATCGCAAATACATTTATCTGTAATATACTTATGAACATTTATCTATCTCACTTAGAGACTATAGACAAGCAGTTCCAACGTCGCCGGTCTCCAACGTGACCATTTTAGCAAACATTACATTGCAAAAGAATCGAATAAACTTAAGACTTGAATTAAATTGTACGAACAATTAAATAACAAATGAATATCAGTTTTTTTTACTATTTTACACCCGCTGTAATTAAGCAGATTACAGGTAAAGCCTTTTTTGTGTTTAGAAATAAAATAAAAATAGTGTTATAATAAATTCAACAACCAAGTACAACTGCCTTACAACTTTAGAAAAAAAATTATATATATATATATAGTTCCATTTTACATTTGACACTTATTTAGTGCCCAGTAGTTAGTAGTTGTTCCCTTAGATTGAGATCATAAGGCATCGCATTCTGAAAGAATATCCGATAGTACCTAGAGAACATTGTAATTCACAGAAAGTGATTGACGCCAACGACTAAACGGTGTCACAATATTAAAATGACAGAATAGCTTGTAATGTGAAAATACAACTATTACGTTATTAATATAAACACAAATCCCCCAGTGACCGAGACTGCTAGCATTACTTCGAGAAATAAAATATTAAGTAGTATCATATTCGTTTTCACACACCCAAAAATATTATAGTACTACCTAATACAATAGTATATACTGAATACTCCAACTTTCATTGTTTTTGTATTCTTTTCTTCAATTAACTTTTGTAATAACGATTTTAAATTTTGTAACAATGAAGCTAAAATATAGAATTTTAATTGTCCCATCGGGGTAGGAAGAGACTATGGATTTCCACTTGTTACGTTTTTAGCATACCTTTCTTGCTTCCCTTACTTATTCTCAGTACTTCTGACCTTGCCCATCTTTAATACCTGGTTCCCATACCAACCCTTCCATTCACTTCAGGTCTATATATTTGTGCAGTTATTCTACTTTCATCTATTCTTACACACATCTACATGTCCGAACCATCTTAACATTCCTTTCTCTATTGTTGTCACAACATCATCTTAAACACCACATCTATCTCTTATTACATTATTCTTTAATCTATCTCAAACACACAGCATACATACTTCGAAGTGATTTGTTTGGTTGCTTTGTTATATTAATTACCTATAACTATAATTTCTTCTCTTGATATATTAACACAATCCGATCATTGTACAGCGTAATGAATTTTATGAAGCCTATCAGTTCTTGAAAATAATAGGGTAGTTTCATTATAAATTATGAAAGTTTCTTATTTATAGACTTTCTACCATCAGAAATTCGAGTGTAACTTTACTTACTTATATAAATATGCGGTTTATTTGTATCTTCGTAGAGAGTTTTGTTGGATTTCGTCCCAATAGTTCTATCCAAACATATCCCATATTAATGTAATTTGGAACTCTGATAACTAACTTTTCTGGAGTCTTCAATGTTGTGTTACAATTTGGCACTATTCTCCAACAATACATTAAATGAAAGCTCATTATTAAGTTTAGAATAATATAAAGTTTAATGCACTGCCCTTTGTATTTGCACTTCACTGCAATCTCACGTTTAACATTTATTTGTTTCTGATCATATGACGTCAAATGACGGCTATCGTTTTGGCCATTTTTGTCGAAACTATTTATTGTTTAAATTTTAAACGATTTTTCTTTGTATAAATCAATATTATTCCAGGAAAAAAATACCAGTTCACTATCAAACATTTTAAAATATATTTAAAAATTATGTAGAATAGTCTATTGTTGAAATGATGGCAGGAAGCAATTTCATACAGCTAAGCCTAACTTAAAATTTAAAAAGAAGAGCAACAGCAGATTATCCGTAAAACGACACAAAAGTTGACAGTTTTCTTATAAATTAAAGTAGTAGCAGTATTAGTTTGAAACACACACTAAAACAATCTAAAAAAGATGAAATAGATTGAACCGCTAAGGTTCCTTAATAGCTGTCGCCTGATTAACAATGTTCTTTAATAAATTGAAGATGAGGTTCAGAATCACATGTCAGGTATAAGTAATTACCAAGCGCAGATAATAGTAAAACCAACAAAGATCCAGTTTAATGGGAAATTAACGATTCATAAAAGGAGATTGCGAGTATTTTCCAAAGAATAATAATGAAGTGAAAGACCGGATTAGCTAGTTTATTCTGGAAGTAAAGGAACTGTATACCGCGGTCCTGTTTGGCATTCAGTCCTTTACAGTATAGAATACAGTTTGCGAATGATAGATTGAGTGATTGGAAAAATGCAGAATAAAAAGTCTCTAAGGATGAAAATGTGTGTGCGCGTCATAATGCATATCCTTAGTTTGAAACCCAGAAGTTACATTGATAGCCGACTCTACAATTTACTGCAGGTTCATATTGATGAAGAAATTACTTAATGGAGAAATGTTCTGAGGAGAGTTTTGTATTTGTGAAGGGAATGTGTCCTCGTTTTCAGAGGAAGAAGATGATTGTTTAGTGATCCGCATAACAACAATTATTGTATGATATTAAAACTGTTTAAAATGGATTTTTAGACCTATGTATTGAACGATTTGGGAATAAAGGATAGAAAATACCAGTTATTCACCAAACGCTAATTGCGATGGGTTCATTGAAGAAGAAGTGCTCTCTGTTATTATTCCGGAACTGATAACACTAAGAATAAATATTAACGACTATCAATAACAAAGTCAGTCAATAATGCCGCGAAAATGTCTGGCATGTACAATGGTTTGCAGGCAGATATCGATTTACATACGTTGCTCTGGCTGCCCAGTCTTTGAATTAGTGGCAACTACGATTCCTAATTCGTGTACAGAGGCTTGTTACCTTTTCATGATATCGCAGGATATAATATATATATGTTTTTTAATTTTGACAACGCTAGCAAAAATTAATGAGTGAAATTTGGAAAGACAAAACGCCGAAGATAGTAAAACTGACACGCTGGTCAGCTACATCGAATTGTTCAAGGTATGGCAAATTTTTAAGAGCTTACTGACAGTATATATATCCAGCACTGACTGATTCCCCTTCGTGTTATTTCTACTTTGGTTTGGATGTTATTCATAAATAGAAAATGATCTCATGCATGGTAAAAGAGAATACTCTCTTGATCTGCCTCTAACTCATGTTAAATACGTAAATTATTTAATTTTGCAATAAGCAGGGTAGACTCGTTTTAGATTACAATGAACGCATTTTTATATTATTCTGTTGTTTCTATGATGTGCGCCGAAGGTCAGGGGTTAATCCCAACCCAGGGTCGACCCCCTATCCTTTACCAACATTTTTATGATGAATATTTGTGTTGGTTCTGTGTCTGAGTTAAATATGTATTTACATAAGTATTATAAGTATTATATTTGCAATTCCTTTCTATCCTGATGTCCGTAACACAAGTGCTTTAAGCGACTTATCTTTTAGTCGGTAGAGATGTTCTGTGAATTTATTATTCTTACTACACAATCGTTTTATTATTCTCGTGACTTTATCTACCGGACTTCACATCTGGTGACTTTTGTAAATACATAATTAATTACACATCCTCGCAAACCGAAGTCTGTGTAGTGACTTCGCCTCCTTGTGCGTATTCTATTGTTTATTTAAGGCGTTGTGTTCGGAAGAACGGTAAACATAGTGACAACTTTATGTATATATATAAAAGTGGGTCGTAATTGCTTATACTTTTATAAGATGTGATTAGTTATCAGTGTAGTAGGTATTAAAGGTAATAATAAAAATGACAAACAATTACTTTCTACTTTTATATACTCGCACGCTAAATCTTGGCGATCGAATAATATGATCATTATTTGTTTATGTGTATTTGTTTGTCAGGTACTTAAAGACCCCCTCTTCTCAGTCAGCCTGCAAGAAGCAGCACTCGCATACTGTCCGCATGCTGGACCGCTGTTCTAGATATTGCCTATGGTTACTTACAACCATCGTACCACTCGTCACCAGCAAGACGTTTACCTTGATGTAGTCGTTATTATCGAGAAATTTACTTCTACAAACCTTTCAAATGTAAAATGAGCTTTCTAATGAAGATTTCCCATGTTAGAATATAGCGTTCCACAATAACCGCTTAATACTAGGCGGGACGTATGTGTCTGTATACAACGATGTATGACAAAATATAAATAATATATATACAATCTGCTCGTTAAGATCATTTGCGTATAACGTTTTCTGTTCTTGCTTCTGTTTGGGGGTAATAGATGTAGCAACTATAATAGATAATGTTATGTTAACAAATAATCAAAGACGAAAACAACGCACATTAATGTTGTCAACAATAATAACAACAAAGCATCAGTTGTCCTTCCGACTAACGCTTCGTCTACCTTGTGGCCTGAGGATATTCCGAGAATATTGTATATCATATTCGTATTTCACATTGTCCAGTAATTTTCCTGCCTCTTTTAATCCTGTCTCTAAAAAACAACAATTCTTTCACATAGATAGTCTCAAATTAAGTTATTTTTCATTTATTCGATTGTTACCATAACAGTATTACCAGTTTGCTTGAATTCAATTTATACTCTCAATTTTTTAATTGAGAAGTCACGTGTCTTCTCCGTGACGCTATTTAGCAGTGCACATGTATAAATTAGTGACAACTCGTAACTACAAATTACTGTCAACTGGACGCCAATGTTGTACTGGGTGGATCTATTACGTGATCTGCATTTATAACCAACAGGTATATGTGCGATACATTGCTGTATATCGTACAATCATCTATGTAGTAGTAAGGTATTATATGTGACGTTAAAAAGTAAGGTATTGATCTGACGTTAAAATAATTGTAGTCCTATGAAATACAATTCTACAAGACTACAATGTACATTATGAAAATGAATTAAAATGAAGGATTTAATTATTTTTAGCTTAAAATAATTTTCTATCTATGCTGGGCCGTTAGTATTTTTAGTTGGGTTGGTGAAAAGAACTGAAATTGCCAGGTCAGGGTAAAACTGGATCTAACCCACAATCTAAATCGGCTTCTTTAACTTAGTTAAGACTGTCAGTATTTTGTTTAAAGATTGTTTGTATTTAGTATTTGTTAACAATTTTGATATTATTAATGTCAATTCAATAAAATTGATCAAAATTCCATGTGGTTTAGAAAATAGTGTTTTTTATTTATCTACCCTCAAATGAATCATATTGAAGTACTATAGTACAATGGAAATAATCGATGCAGCGTAAAATGTTTGACAAATGATTATTATAAAGTAATATTTATGTTTGAGAACTGAGGTGTTTGACAAAACTTTATGTCTTTATGAATTTATTTATCAAGAATACTTTTATAACAATTTTATTTGGCATTCGTTTTTTCAAACATTTTCATTTTGACATTACCATTTTTATGTTTTTTTTTATCCATAATTCAAATTTCTGGTTCGGCAATGTACTCTTAGATACTAATTTAAAGACTGCGTCGTTCAATAATTTTTTGCTTTGTCAACAAACCTGCGTTGGTTTTACATAAACTACCAATTAAAAGTATAAAAAAAAGTAAAATAGAGTGCGTATTACACATATATTATAACAAAACATCAAACAACAACATATAAATGTTTATTATGTTCACTAAAATATTATTAAAATCATATATGCTATAAATTTAGCTTAAGTAATGCATACTTTAAGAAGATACTTATTGTATGTAAAAGTTGAATATTGTAAATTCAGATAATGGAATTAACTATTCTCGAAACATTGATAAAAATTTGAGTCAATTAATTATGTAGGCCTATATAAGTTACGGCTGACAGATAAGGAAAGGTAAGATATGCGATCCGAATTTATGTAGGTATGCATATTTGATGACATTAGACACATTTAGTATGTGGTCAGCATGGTAGAATCAGCGTCTGTCCTTCGTGATCTCCTTAAAAAACGGGTCCACTAAACATAAGCGTTATAACAAATTCCGCAAATATACAATTTCTAGTAAGAATTTCCTTGTTTAATACGATAATAAGAAACATTTTATATTTAGCCTAGCTATTTAGAAAGTGAGTAAACTACATTAATAAATGCTCCAATTAGTTTAAATACTCACAACTTGTTGAGTATCATTAAATAATGATAAATGCCTCCAACAAACTTGCGTTATTTTAAATGGATCTACTATGCTGTTATTTATTTTTTTACCGAAATCTAAATAAATTTCTACTATAGTATAGAGAACACTGACTTTATACGGGCGAAAAACATAAAAATATATTTACATTCAATGAACTCTGATAGAATTCTTGAATCAGGCGATCTTGTGTAACATTAGTAGCAGATATAAATGGAATTTTTATTTCTTCATATAAACAGGCATGTTTTTAAAAACATGATTGTTTTGACTAGAGTGCCTACAAGCACATGTGGTGCTCTTTTAAAGATAAGTACACTCAAGCAATACTATTAGAGGGTCTGATTTAGGTCACTATTCTCATCATGCGAATAGATATAGTCGAAATACATACAATACATAATTGATTAACCATGTATGTTTAATCAATTATGTATTTTAATAAATATAAGTATTTTTTTACTCTTTCGAATACATTAACTGACAAGTGAATGAATCGACTCAACATCAACGACGGCATTATTGATGTGTAACGTTAGATTTGGTTACCTTGCGAATCGGTACGATAAAAGAGATTAGATTTACGCTTTGTGATAAAAAATGGCTCTTCTTGAGATTTTTGTCACATTTACGCATTAGATTATTTTACTCACTTGAGTATGATTGATATAAGATCGTTAGAATGAAACGTAAAAAAGGAATCCTTCTTTTATGTATCATAAAAAGAACTGTCTGACTTAAAATAGGGAATTTTGTGACCATGATTTATCTGGAGGGGAAAAGAAACGGAAAAAATAGATCACTCTATGAATATGTTTAAACCTACGTGCAGAAAATACCAAACCAATATAATAATATAATAAATACAATACAATACGACGATATATAGAGGGTTAACAATCTCATTGTCCTACATGAATTTATAACTAGATTTTAAAATCCGTAGCCGAGACACAGGTCTTTTATTAATTTAATTACTTGAGAAATTGAAAACTTTATAAGCTCGGAAATTAAAACAACTGGTATTGACGGTTAATAATTTATGTAGTAAGGTAACGGTGAGAGCATTTGTACTGAAACATGTATGCGTTAGATGTAGGTCAATGAACCATACCATAAAAGTATACAAGTAATTCCAGTTTGCCAGAAATGGAACGGTATCCCTAAGGAGTCGCAACGCTTGTTTTATATAAGACTATTATATGTCGGCGTACTTGGATGGCAGGAACAAATATTTTGTTATTTAATGTTTCTTTTTCTTATTAACTTATAAAACTATAAATAAATCAACTGGTACATGTATATGATTTAAGTTTGAATATATTTGCACACGAGGGTTTGCGTACAAATACTAATAACGAAAGGAAAGTTTATCTTTACGACAGTCAAATATATTAGATGTTTGTTTTACCATGTTTCAAATTGTTTGTACCCCATTCCACTCGACCTCCCTACTAACCAAATCCACCCCGTGGATCGGTTTTGCTCACACGTGTAACTATTCCGATACTAAATGAGGATATATATATTATTTTAGAAGACCGAGTTTTATTCTTTAGGTTAAAATGTATACATACCTAATTTAAAAAAGGGCTTTAAATGCCTAAACAGAGGAACCGTTTATTATTATTAAAAATCAATGGGTTAAATCGTAAGTAAAATTTTCTATTCTAACATTTCGAAGGATAATCAAAAACTGTGGGATACTACCAAAAGAAACCGGATATAAAATTTGAATTATGATTTATAGTATCTTAGATATGGTTTCCATAACACAGGGGTTAAATTACATACTCATTACGACCACATCAATGTGTGCAATGTAGTTTAATCGCATTGTAATTAGATGACAATGTAATCAATGAAAATTGGGAGTATTAGAGAGAGATTATAAGTCAAACAGTAAGCCATTATTAGTAGGTCTCTATTTGATTTACCTATATATATTTTAGAACATACAGGAGTTCGGTAATTTCGCTGTATATACTTGTTAATTGTGGAAAATAACAAATGAAAAACAGAGGAAATAGAGCGAATTTATACCTTGATCTACTTGCCTTAAGTTCAATAAATCAACATGCTTACGAAATATCTATATTATATTATATTATATTATACCTGTAAATTTTTTCTCCATTCTTCCCAAACGTTTTCTAGATGACATGTAATTCGTAAAATCAATTCTGTCACATTTCATCTAGTAAAACATTTCGAACATTCATAATATTTACCATTTCATAATATCAATTAAGAACAGGATTGATATTAAATGTCTATAAGTATCGTTATTTTTGAAAGCCTTTGAAGGACTTATATGTAACTTCAACCCATTACTATTTCAAACATTTTTTAAATGAATCATTTGTTTTATATTGAAACTTAGAGTAAATGGTTCTAAATGTGGTCCCATAGGTAACGCAGGCAAATGATAAAACGAAAATCAACTACATGTTTGTTGAATCATTTTAAGAATCAGTTCATTATTTCTAATATATAAATATTATTGAGTTTAAATAATAAGTTACCTCGTATATCGCGCTGTTAACACCGCATAGTACTGAGAAAGAAAGATATGGCGGTGTATATACGAATGGTAGATTCCCTTTTAGAAATTAGCTCTGAAAGGAAATGAATGTAATGAAACATGCTTGGGCATATTCCGATAAACGAATTAGATACCAATTTTCTTGAAAAAATACCCTTATTTAGATAGAATATTACCTTTGTCAATATACATGGGGTTTGGGTACCGCTAAAATTATTTAGTACCGTTGTAAATAATAAAAAAAATAAAGTTATATATTGTATTAGAGGTGATAATGTAATGGTTGTGTTGTCAAAGTCAACAAACCGTTGCCATGGCGACAGACACAACATTATATAGGTCTAAACTAAATATCGCTCTATCATAGTACACACGGCGCTAAATTAGGTTATTAATTTTACTTACACACTACATCCATATTTTTTAAAATGTCTTTTTTGTTTATGCATTTAAAACTGAATTAAAGGCAAACGAGATTTCATGTCTATAGTTTAGTAGTAAAAAGGAATAGTTGACTGAACCATTCAAACTAAGAGAATTGATCAGTTTAAAAATATGCCAGAATGAAACCAGTGCCGAAATCTACATGATGCAATAGCATTTTGGTCTTCACGTTCCTTTAATATTATTTCGATTTCTTTAGTATTATTTCGATAAACATTTTGGTTACTTTTAATTTAAAAACCATGACTTTACACTTTTATTATACACGTCTCAAATGAAAATAAATATATTTTTTAATTCATCCAATCAATATTGATTTGTCAATCAATATTAATTTGCAATCAATATCTCGTAAAAGTATAACGCATGTCTAAGAAATTGACCTGAGAACTTTCGTATTCACTAGTACAAACCAAAAAATATCATCACACCTTTTAGAAATGGTATAGTACGTCTAGTTGTTTTAAATTAAATACCTCACTTAAAATACAAACATTGCCTATCTACTTATCAATTTGAAAACTTTGCAACCAGCAAATTTACCACGCAAACGAGCCAAGGTGACCTGTCATGAAATTGCTTGTTCAATATAGACCCCAATACCCTCACGCAATTTAGTGGGAGGGCCATCCTTAAACAACTAATGGGACCTGGGGGACCGCTCCCGTTCCCAAAAGAAGTAAGTGCTTCGTGAATGAAGCCGGCAACTCGGTGTGAACCGTCGTTGTAACTACGTAACGTGCTCCCACCACTATACGCAAGCGCGCCGAGATGCGCGCGCATAAATTCAACAGCACTTCGCGCCACCACCAGTCAATCCTTAGAGCGCTAACCGGAGCGATCGAACTGTGACGAGCGCCGAGCAACTCTCGAATCAGCGCGCGAACTGCATCGCGTATTAAGGAACTACTTCAAGGTACTGTAAACAAAAAAAAAACTTACAAATATGTAAACAAGAAAAATTTTAGAGCCGGTCGTCTTCGATTCGGGAGTGTTTATGTAGGTACGTGTAAGTTGTTTGAAGCGGGTTTGGCGTACCGGGTGTGGAAACTCCCCGGCACGAGCTCTGCACGTGTGAGCGGAGTGCACGCGCCGCTCGACGCGCTACCAGACGCAGCAACGCGAATTGCATCAGCTCTGGCCAAAATATGTGCCGTCAGCAACGAACCGCTCGCGATTTACCATTTACGTTATCACATATTCACAAAACATGCTGTGCGAAATTATTTACGGAATTCGCAAATGTCATACATCTCGCATCGAGTAGTTTCTTGTTAGGTTCCTTTGTGTGTAAAAATTATGCAGGGGCTTTTTTAAAAAAAAACAAAGGTCAAGAATTATTGCTTTATGCAGTTTAGTATAATAGAAGAACTGAATTTTTCAAGTGATTAATGGATAGCGGCGAATACTTAAAGTACCTAAAACATTACAGGACAATTAAAAATTCACTAAAGTTAATAAAAATATCCATACAAATAAATATTACTCCGCGTCGATAAAGATATCATTGTTCAGTCAGTCATTCTTATCCGGCATTGCGGCAGACTTTTAAATATTCTTAGGACTTCTGATGAAACTCGTGTTAAATAAAATAATGTGTATAAAAACTCATAGCTAAATATTTTGCTCCAATGTATGTTTTTGTTTTTTTACTTACACATGTTTATATTTATATTAAAATTGTTATAGAGTTAATTACATATAACGTAATGCATAGATATGCCCGCGGCGCGCGACCGAGAATGTCGCAGATAAGCGTTAATTCTGTTACGACTATATATCGATTTAATTCAACATCTTTATTGTTAGCATTAGTATTCCAACAGACTTTAAAATATGAACTCACAAAACACATTTTATATTGCTCTCAGAGTATTAATTTTAAACGCTTTAAAGTCAGTCAACTGTATAAAAATACCTCCATCCGTTTACTATTAAATATGCCAAACCATGTAATTTGGGGGTTTGATAATAATAAATCATGCATAGCGATTCGGGTTTGGATGAAATTTAGAACGCATTCAGAGCTCGCCCAAAATATCCGTAACTTGCGCGGTTAAAATTGTTGCAGCATAGGCGCCATTCTGGTCCAGCAACCCAGCGAATCAATTCAGCCTAACGCTGGACTAAACAATATTTTTTATTAAACTATATAATTACTGAGAAAAGAGAAAAAGATCTGAAAGGGAAACTGATATAATGGAAGAAGTAGAAAAACAAAGCTGAATCGGAATGGAGAGAAATACTGAAATAAATAAACACTTAACAAATAAGGGATTTTAATTCAGCTGAAAAAAGAAGGCTCTAAAAGATCTACCTAATTCAAGTTTTTTTTTCTGTACTAAAATTCAAAAGAAACATTAACTGTTTAATTGTATCCATTAATTCAGCCGTATATGAATGACTGATGATATCATTTCAGGGGCACGAATGGGCCGCATTATAATGAGAAAATAAGCCGTGATTCTAGCCAATTCCATGGTTGGAATACATACAGCTCAGAACATTCCAGTAATAGTTCACATTAATTCAATAGCTAATATTACAGCTCTGAAATGTTGGAAGCTACTGTTTTAAGCAGTGCAAAACGAATGGAAGCTTTACAAGGCGTTTCCCCTCTATGATAAAATTAACGAGTTTATAAACAACGGAATAGTTGGATCCGTCATTACCAACACATACTTGTACAATGATTTAGCGAGTGACCCACTAAACGTTGCGCTTTGAATAACATCGCGGAGCGGTTTCCGTGCAAAAATATATAATTCTTTGCTTAGGGTCTATAACACATGAGTAACTAGACTGTGTTTAAATTTTATTTCACAAGAAATATAATTTTTCTCTACAATGCCAATAGTACCTCACTAAGTTGAAGTGATAAAATGCCTCAGTTTTGTAAACGTGCAGGTACATAATAAAATACTTTGTAAGTTTACCCACGTGGAATTTTTATTAAGACTGTAATGATCTATAATTGCAAGACACAGCAAGCGTGCAACAATTTTAGACTATTGTGTCAATATAAAATCCTTCATCCACTTCTACAACGCTAACATTAAATTTATTCAATGACATAATTGCAGTATAGAAAGCTACTAATACTCTTTAGTGTTCATTACCAATTTAACTAATAATGGTGTATTTAATTGTAAATAGATTGACGTAAGACTTCTGACTACAGTTTATTTAATGCATTGTACATAGATTCATCGGAAACATTACCAAAAATTTGAAATTGTCTGGTATAAACAATAATATTATCTAAACATAAACTATAAATCTACATTCGATTTAATTTATGTTTTTCCGTTAAAACTTTGACATAATAGTGTAATTTTGTTAGAAATTAAACTGGACATTCTGAGTCTAAGTAGTCTACTTAGCTACCACTAATTATATTTGCACCGTTTTCCTGCAAATTTTTCTTTCAAATTATATTCAGCAATATAACCATGTTAACAGAAACCCCGCCGGCTAATACACGGCACTTTATTCTGTATCGTAATAAATATAACTTATGATATATTTGCCAAAACAATATTCACAATGAACCACTGCCCGGAACGGTCACTAAATGCAGGTTAATAAAACTCCTCCCTGACTCCAGTCGGTAAAAATAAAAACAAAGCATGAGTCACTACAGTCGGCCGAACACGGGCTGCCCCGAGCGAAGAGTTTAACCTCGGTCGATATTCACAGCTTCGGAATTTCTCAATTAACGACACTAATAATAAACGTAGGCGATAGGGGACGGTGCCGCGGCCGTTACTCAATTAAAGCTTCAAATCGTATTATGGTTCAGAACAATGTGCTCCATTCATATTTGGCCCATATACATCGATATCAGCGTTGAATATTATTGCGTGGTAAATTTGCTTAACACAGAGTTTAATGAAACGTAAACATATACATTGAGTGGATTTAACGCTTAAGCGGAACAGAGTTATAACTTTATATCATAATCATATTCAACCTCTGCCTGATGATTAAATGTTATTTATCATGACTCACAAACTCACTCATTGCTAGGTTTCTTCTAATCCGTGACACGCTACTTTTTATGCCCGTTTATCATGCTTGTTTATTATTCTAACATGGTAACCACTGTTCTGGTGTTGTTTTGTCAGAGTCAACAGCAACATACCTCAACAAGATCATAGACATACGAACCGTATAGCACAGTTGTAGACAATGCCAGTTTATCGGATCACGGATTCGGTGCCCGCAATTACATATAAATAATTTTGTCGGGGTCCGGGTTCCTACAGTACCAACTGGCGAAATCCTTAGTTCGGATTTTACTCAATGAATTATATGATGAAAGTTGATAATGCAAGACAATGTGAAATATTGATAAATAATAGTACACAATAGAGCATATAATTAATTACGTACCTATACGAACAAAGTACTGCGATGGCAGTTTTCCTTATTTCCATAGTAATTTTTGCCTATAATTTAAAAGCTGCTTCATTTAATGCGATGTTTATTCCAAAGAACAACTGTTATTAAAGAAAACAAGGTTCTTGTACTATATACCTTTATGATAACACGTAGTTTGTTATGTAAAAGTATTGTTTAAGCGAAAGGAATGCAGCAGTGCATCGAACTTAGTACTTACGGACGGAAACTTTTGAATACATGCAGTTATTGACCTCTTCTCTTATTAAAATCTTTCTAACATGTAATTATCAAGATTAATGTACACCTGTGAGCAAGACACTCACAGTGGAACATAGTAACAGACGGACAATGGTATCGAGCAAAAAGTTGCTTAACAACTGGTTTTAACTGGGCAATCGTCCGTTAGCGACGATCGAAAATCTACACAATTTGTACATATCTGCTATAAAATATGTACAGCTTATTGCGATAAGTAAGGTCACACAAGTGGTTGCGTAATCAGTTTCGGCCCTTCAATCTCAAATTAAAAAACGCAGTTTACGTTACGGTTTTATAAATTACCTCCTACTTCATTTATTATCTACGCTTTAATAACCTTTTGTCAAATTTTGTTTTGGTAAATCAATATTAATTTTGCATCTTTTTAATATCTATTTACAATCTCTTTTCTGTCCCTTATCCTTCACCATTGATGACTCATTTGCAGACCGCTACACCTTACCGTCATTCGTTACAACCCTCTCGATTGCATAATTTCTATAAATGTCAGTATTTTAGTTTTCAATACGCATTATGACAGTAATAAACTATAATCAGAAAGGTCGTTGAAGAAAGTACCTACTACAATGTATGACGTTTTCTTTAATGTACATCTCCTTTTTAAAATATTTATTCATCATGGGCGTATCAGTATTGATTTTTTTATCATACCCACATGTCATTGACAACAAGTTAATTACAAAACGCAATCCGACACAACGACACGCGTGAATTCTACGCAGCTGAAGTGATATATTTAGACCAGCTTATATTGTTAATCCGGTTTAGTTTGGTTTGAATCTGTTATACACGTAAATAATTTATCTCAAATGGTAATATAATAATAAATTTACGATACGCGTATAAACACGAGCATTGACTTGGACTCAACACACTGTCTTTATACAGATGCCGTGCGTGTCGACTCATCTCTCCGTCATTGAAAGGCTTCCAAGATTTGAGCATGACTTTTCATAAAGTACATTGCTAAAAAAAGATTAATCATAGAATCAACGGTACTTGTAATATGTGAAATCCTACACTACCCACTCATACAAATACAAATGTATGTTGAATACATTTGATAAGTGTTTTTAAAATATAGTTTATCGTGTAAGTTTGGTTAAATAGAAGTGAAATTAATTCAGGTATTTATTTAGAATTCCTTTATTCACTTGTAAGCACATGTAAAATTGTAGTAATTAAAAGAAATGATTTCTTGGTTTCCATAATTGACATTATCATTAATATTCACATAAATAGTCTTAGTTATTTTAAAGTGCAATGTATTGTAGTTGATAGATATATACTATATACGAAGTTAAACATCAACAAACCAAGGAATATTGCGAGGAGTGTAGCTATCGGGGTAAACCGAACAACGTGTTTCGCAGTCTATTTTTTAAAGCGATGCTATAAATAATTATTCAATTAGCTTAGAGTTTTGAATGAAACAATGCAAATCCTTCATAAAGCGCAGCATAATTTTCTCATTAAATGTTCTTTGTTTCGAAAAGACGTCAGAGAAAATTTAAGTGAATATTATTGTACAAAGATTTGCTCTGGAGTTAATACCGGCTCTTTGTCTTTCTTGGACGAAGTAATAAGCACTAATTTGTTTATTTGTTCTTAGCTGTCATTTATTACCAAGAATTTTGCAATATAATAGAATACAATTAGAGCGAGGATTCTTGTCTAATGGAAAATATTAGACAATAAGTAGTATGGAAATTTCTGGTAGAACATGGCCGTTACAATAATGAAACAAGAAACAAAAATAATTGTACGGTCAATTAGTTTGTAGTAAAGTACTAAAATAACAATTCTAAATTCTTTATACAATCAAAAACCAGGTGTCATATCTACGTATGGTATAAAAACGAACTACTAATTTATAGGCACAAAATACATATAAGTACCGCGATATTAAAAAAAAATAGTGAGAGTTATTGTTAATATATTTAGTATCTAATTGCCAATGTCATTGGACTTTGATAGTGAGCCGTTACCCCACTTCGATAAGTAGCGCGCAACAAACAAAGAACTGTCATAAATTTCATTAAAACCGAAGCTAAGTTTATGTGGTAAAAAATATGTTGTTTGTCCACGTAAACAATAAACAGTGTTGAATGCCCTCGTCCGCGGCGCACTCAGACTAAATCAATTGATTACTATGTATTGTCGTGAATAGCATCCTGGCGGAACAAAAAAACAACAAAAAAACAAATAAAACATTCTAGTGTGTATTGTACTAAATATGCATCCGCATACCGGCAGAGTAGAATAGTACGTGCCACTGCACCAGGTATCGTAAGAAGCGACTTAAGGTGCCAGAGCCGGCAGATGGCGGTATATCCATCCGAAATACAGCTTCATTGTGAAAATGCACAGGGCGCGCATAGGCAGCAGCATCCCCGTCGCGAAAGCTGCGCTCTGCGATTGCCAGCCCAATTGCCAGCCAAATTGCCATTGCCCAGCGTAACAATTATGGGCATAAAACCTCCGACTTCAAATTACTCATATTTTGTTTGTATATAACATAAACTATATGGTCACATAAGCAAGTCTGAAAATAAACAAAAAAGTAAATTTTTTTACCATATTTGTTATGAACTACAACTACAACAACAAAGACAACGAAATATAGCATTTCCAAAACATCATGTTCGCCAGTTAACTAAAAAGCGTGGGTTCTAATCAATATTTTAGCAATTAGAATCATGGTTACTAGACAGTGGTTTGTAGTAAATGCGACTGGAATTATTCATTAATGTATTCAAATGTAAACTAACCTATGCCAGTACACCATGCTAAGATATGCAACAATTATAACGAAGGCCCAACTTGTCTGGTATTTTAGTAGATTCGCGTCGATACTACGCAGTTGTTTACCGGTTTTGAGTATTTCACAACAAAATATTTTTATTGTATTAAACTGTCAATAACATTTGTAGATAAATAAATGTTGACATTTGATTTCGATTTAAGAGTTGAAGTTACCTTGAGTAAACAATTAAATGTTGAGGCCACAAGATACTATTATAGTTCTATTATTGTTCCTTATCTATAACTAAAGTTTGAGAGCAGGGTACACATTTGATCCATATGAAGTTGTCCGCAATATAAATCTAAAAAACTGCGTGTTAGGAATTATATTGCGGGTAAGTGTGTGACCATAGCAATCTAAGCGATTGCAATTACTTTTATCGAAATAAAATATACCAATTTAATCGCACTGAATCTCCCGCTTTATAAGTACATAGTGCGTATCGAATTAAATTATATATTTTTAACAGCCGTTTGTACTATCTACGTCGTACGTATCAAATAATCGAAAATGAAAGTCAAGTTTTTATCAGCCAGTTGTACTTATATGGACATTTGTCTCAATGTCTGTGAGTAACACACGTTGTCACATTCGGTTAAACACTCAATACGCATGTAAACAGCACCCGTCGCCGTGGTACTATTCTACCTGCTTTTAGGCAGCGAGCCAATCGATTTCATAAAATAACTGTCGTATTGTGTCAACGGTCTATTTGTTAGTCGACTTCAACGACGAACGGAACGGACGCAGCTTCCTACCAATTTCTATTACCTAGTTCAATGACACATGTATGCCATACATATTTTTTATATAGATAATTAGGCTACTTAGCTTCAAAGTTTGTAAACAAAAAATTTTCAAAGTTATTGTACGTGATGATCTATGATAATCATAAGAAATGAACAAACACTGAGCTATCAGGGTAACTATTTTATTTAGTAAAATAAGTAAGTAAGTCTTTAAAATATCTTACGAAAATATTTCTTGAAAATGATAAAAAAAAATAACTGTAAAAGTATAACTGGTTTATAGTCTACGTTACCCGAAATTATTCACTAGATATTTGAGTCCGAATTTGAAATATGAATAATATCTATACATTATCGAAAAAGATTTTCAATGTCTTAGTTTTGTCAATGTTTATACAAACATTGTATTATTCGGTTCTTGATAAGATTAAATTATTATTCACAGCCTTTTAAAAGCCTGCATATTTTGTTGACTTTCATTAAAACCTACATATAAAAAACAAGAACAAGTGTGTTCATGTAATGCAAAGATTAAAAATCTAAACATAATGTTTTGTTTGTTTCAGAACAATAAAAGGACTTAAACATGGGGGAACCAAAAATTGAAGGTAAGATTAATTCGAACACGAACTAACAGCCTACAAAGCTTGACTAACTAGTGGGTTGCGTCTGACAGTGCACAGATAATTTCCGAAGGCGAACAAATATGATTAATTTTAGTCAGTAAAATATATTGTCTGTATTTTTCTCTGTATCAAATCAAAAGCAAGTTTAAACACTATTGTATTGTAAATGCCTATATGTTACAATTGTTAAAACGAACCGGTTCAAAAGTGTAGGAAAATTTTAACTTCACTGATAAGACCTTCAACTTAAAATACAATCAGTGTTTAAACACAACGCAACAGCACAAACATGAACTTTCACTCACTACTCATACAAAACAAAGAGATATTGAACTATTATATATTAATCAATCACGAATTAAATCCTGTCTGAAAATTGACATTTTATATATTATATTCATAGATTTTTATTTATCAATCAATTTAATCCCAATTAAAAAACCTATTATTAACATTTATTAAATAATATTAGATTATAAGATACTTATACAACATGTTTTTTTCTAAATATATTAATTAGTTGATATTATAATGTCGTTTAAAAAGCAATACGTCAATTAGTGTCACATGTCACGATAAATCTGTTGTGATAACTTTGATATCAATTTGGTACAATTTTCTTTTTGTTATTCATATTACATCAATGAAATCAACTCTTCTTTGGCTAAATTCTTAACTCACCGACTAATAAAATGCAGTCATAGCAAAACTGGAAAATCGAGTAAAATATTACCCACATGTTTATTTTCAAAAAGTCAAGTGATATCTGGTAATATGTCAACCGCCGCAAACCTCTATAACGAAGCGTAATAACAAAGCTCACCGCTTACCACATTTGAAATTTAGTAAGGATGGTACAAGATGTCGTTGAATGGAAGTCCACTGAAAGAATAAAGCCTTCAGGTTCGATTTTCAGCTTGTCACAATTCCACAAAAAGTATAAACGTGAATGTTTATATGTATTCCAGTTTGTTACACTTTAATGCAAAAACTACAGATTTAATTTTAACTAAACATCACAATTATATAAGGCTATGGTTTACATAGACATACATTTACATGTAAATTTTTAAACGCCAATAGGAATAACCAAAACATGTTCTTCCACAGACAACCCGAAGATCCTCTCTGGTCCAGTGCTGACCAACTCTCCGAACGCGGTGTTGTCCAAGACATTGCTTAACCGGTACAATGACCTGCCTCTGCCCGACGACAAAGTCCTCGCCACATACATTTGGATCGACGGCACCGGCGAGCACCTGCGATGCAAGGACCGCACGCTTAACTTCATCCCGAAGGCACCGATAGGTAAAACACAGCAAATCCTAGCTGCTGCAACCACAGTACATAATTAACAAATTACAATCTTGATTCCAAAGATTTTCATTGCTATAAGAAATTATTGGCTCTATTGAAGCTAAAACAGGCCTGTTCTTGGAAAATTATCCGAAGCTAGATTACAATATTAATATTAACCTAAATAAAACAATTGCGTATTAGAGGTATATGAAAAGAGGTATGTATAAGCCTCAGTAATACCACACCCGGAGTCCATAGCTATATATTATTTGACCAATTTATCCATTGCCGCTAGCCTAGTTTATAACATCCTGATTAACAACAGTAATTATCGCAGATATGTAAATGAAATAACCTTCAGCGAATTGGTTGTTAGTAAACATAGCAATAGTTATGTCATAACAACGCATTTACGCCTACATATCTAATGATCCTATTGTCGGTTATACTACAAATACCTAATGTGATTAATTTCTTTAATAGGCTTATTTGAGAGACTATTAGAGAACATCGATAAAGAACTTGTGTTTTACTTGAAACACGAAATGCAATGGAAGCACGCGTCCAAATACATATCGCCTTATTTTTACCCGAAGGATCTAGAAAACATATTCAATGTCCGCTGCAAGCTGAGGGAGATGGAAAACAGGGATAGCTTTGATGAGAATTTAAAAGGTTTCACATTAATATTGTTTGTAGCAGTCGTAGAAATGTAGGCACGGAGCGGTGCATCGAGATAGATCAATAATATAAGGAATTCTTGATCCGTATATGGTAAAATTGTAACCGGTACCCACGTACTAATTTATGTCAATAGTTCATTATTAAAACAAACATTATTCCGTTTGTTCCATGATAACACTTGACCCTGTAGATATCAGATAAATTTTAGATAGTTTGACATATTTATTTAGATAGGTAACTAGTACCTATGTTGTGTTTAAGAAATTAGAAATATTTTTGTATAAATATTATAGTTCAAGTCTCATTCATTAATTCTTTTTTGATTAAGTAATATACGTTTTAATTACTACTGACGATATATCGCTCAATACACAAACATAACACTTTTATGTCAAGAATGGATGTTACAGGTTCGTTGTTGAAAACCTAATCAACGTGTATTGTGTCATAATTCATTGGTATATCGTGCTATTTAATTGTACAGATCTACCAATCTGGAACTTCGACGGCAGCTCGACTGGCCAAGCTGAGGGCCATAACTCGGATACATTCCTGGTCCCCCGTGCCATTTACAAGGACCCCTTCCGGCGCGGAAACCACGTGTTGGTCATGACTGACACCTTTAAATACAATATGGAACCCACAGGTTGGAGACACTATAATTTTATTTTCTAAAGTGCTTCTACTTCAGAACTCACAATACGGGAAATCGTTGACACCAATACCGGTAGTTCGTTCCAGCGTGTTGGCCTACTATTGACAGCGCATTAATTGTTTCCGCGATTTGCTGCAACGCTATGCATAATTCAAGCTCTGATACTGTATAAATTTCCTGACAGGATATTTTTTGTCCATTCTTACAAAGTAATCGCTAGCTTATTAATAAAAATGCCGCATGGTCTTTCTCTTACTTAACTTTATTGTACCACCATTGACCCACATTATCAATTTCTCCCTACAACATAGCTTCTTTCCCAGTATATGGCGCAAAGCCTATGTTATCCCGGTTCCTAAAACACCTAACCCTACTTCTTCCCATCAATTTCGACCCATCTCTATTTTGCCGTATCTCTCTAAAATTATCGAGGCAGCTGTACACAAACAGCTTTCTAGCCATGTCTTACAAAACGCCCTTTTAAGTCCCTTTCAATCCGGTTTTCGTACAGGACATAGCACTACAACAGCTCTACTAAATATCCTGGATGATGTAAGTGTTGGAATGGAATACTCCCGCCTTACGGTCTTAATTCTGATTGATTTCTCCAACGCCTTCAACTCTATCAATCACGAAGTTCTCCTCTCTATTCTCTCTTACGTCGGGGTCTCTGATTCGGTTCGGGAATGGTTCGCATCCTACCTTCGAGAACGCCAGCAAGCGGTGCGCCTGGGAGATGATTTGTCCCAGTGGGTGACAATTGATGCTGGTGTGCCGCAAGGTGGCATTCTCTCTCCGTTATTATTTTCCCTTTTCATAAACCTGCAACTATACACCCAGGCAGAGTACAATGACCTGGACAATGCCATTGCTCGGATTAATGCTGATTTGACCAACATCACAAACTGGTCACGAAAGTTTGGTGTCTCTGTGAACCCGTCTAAGACTCAAGCAATTATCTTGGGCAGCAAACGGCAATTGTCCAGTTTAAAAAATGTACCTGTAATTATTTTTAATAACGTGGTAGTGCCCTACAGCACATGCGTTAAGAATCATGACCTATTTTCGACTCTTCCTTAACCTGGGATACACATGTTCATGAAATCAGCAGTAAGGTTACTGGAACGCTTCGTGCTCTCTATCGATTAAAATATTTTCTTCTTACTAAAACCAAAACCCTTGTTATTCAATCCTTGGTTTTACCCATAATTGACTATGGTGACGTGTGCTGCACTAATATCTCTCAAGAACTCCTTAATAAATTGGATCGTCTATTAAACAACTGTCTTCGTTTCATTTTCGGTTTGGGTAAATACGATCATATTTCCTATTACCGTTCTCTTCTCGGCTGGCTTCCTATTCGAGAACGTCGCAAAATTCGAGCTCTAGCCATACTATTTTCAATATTTTTGATCCGTACGCACCAATTTACTTAAAGGACAGATTCCAATTCCCATCTTCCTCTCACGAACGTAATCTCCGTTCTTCTAATACTCTTTCGCTCTTAACTCCTTCTCGTCACTCTAGTTTTTTGACAAACTCTTTTACAGTGACAGCTATACGACTTTGGAACGAGCTTCCCCAAACAAATTTAACCTGAAACGCTGTCTCCGTACTTTACTGATGCTGCTTCTTTAACTTTATAACCCTATTTCTGATGTACGTTATTTCATGTATATATATATATATATATCATATGCATTTATTGCGTTTATTTTTACAAATATGTATGCCACGTTTATTTATTTTGTATATATATTGCCTGCACCACTATATATATATTTCAGTTTTGTGTAATGGTTGACTGGGAGATAATGCCATCTGGCATTAAGTCCGCCATTTGTACATTTTGTAATATTTTGTGCAATAAAGTTAAATAAATAAAAAGTAAATAAAAATATTCATCGTTAATTGAATTAATTTTATATCGTTATCGAGGGTATCCCTGGTTTCACTGGTTGACCGCCAACATTTTAAGTCTCTATTAAGTCTGTGGTATAATGGTATCAATGTTTTGTTAACAGACAGTAACAATCGCATCAAGTGCCAAGAGGCGTACGACAGGTGTAAGGGCGATGAGCCCTGGTTCGGGATCGAGCAGGAGTATATCCTTTTAGACTCAGATCTCCGGCCCTTCGGTTGGCCCCCAGGCGGTTTCCCTCCACCACAGGGACCGTACTACTGCGGCGTGGGAGCCAACAAGGTCTTCGCCAGGGACCTCGTTGAGGCACACTACAGGTAATGGTTCAAATAAATTCCAAATAATAATTTATCGATTATAAGAGCTCATTCAATTAGTGTTTTTACTTTTCAAATAATGAACTTGATGTTATTTATTTAACAAACTTTGTTTGGCTTTGGATTCTATTATCCATGGATATTTTCAATATTCATGTATTTTTATTTTCTAGATGCTGCCTTTATGCTGGAGTGCCAATCTCTGGCACGAACGCCGAGGTGATGCCCTCTCAATGGGAGTTCCAAGTAGGACCGTCTGTGGGCGTGAGCGCTGGGGATGACCTCTGGGTAGCTCGCTATATTTTGCACCGACTCGCCGAAGAGTATGGAGTCATCGTCACCTTCGATCCAAAACCAGTACAGGATTGGAATGGCTCTGGTGCGCACACCAACTTCTCGACCAAGAAAATGAGGGAAGACAACGGTATTATGTGAGTATTTCTGGAATTTTTGTAATATTGATCCAATATTCTATATTAAACCAGGCCAAAAATGCCTATACGTCCTGTTTTAAATAACTTGTAAATCAATTCTACTTATTAAAAACACGCATATTGTGTAGTAATGTACCCACTCAATTTGTAAATGTTAATAATCAAAATACATTAAGTAAAACATGCAATGCACGATAGTCTGGCACTAATAAGGGACTGGTGTCCCAGATATGAAATTACTTTATCTCTTAAAAAGCAAGTTTTTAGCATAATAATGAAGTTGCAACGCAAAAGGCGCGGTCAAGGCATTCTTCTAGTTGCGTGACGTGAAAACACAGCTGTAATATTTAGGTGATAATTTCTTGTTTTGAGTTTTTCGATTGCGCAATGTATGAATATCGTAATGCTTTTATTTTTGATAGTGAAATCGAGAAGGCGATAGATAAGCTGTCGAAGGTACACATGAAACATATTAAGGTGTACGACCCGCGCGGTGGGAAGGACAACGAGAGGAGACTGACCGGCCTCCACGAAACCGCCAGTATTAATGACTTCAGTGCAGGTAATTTGCTGATTGCAATCTAATTCATATAAATTACAAATTTAATTAGAATGTTAATTGGTTGTGTTAAGAAACGAGTATGTAAGTAAGTTTTACTTTCTAAACTGAATTTCGAAATACGAAAGTATTTTTTGTAAATACTTTCACTCAAAAAAGGAAATTCGCATCAATACAATTCCAGTAATATGTTCGAATGGAATCGATTACTTAATTATGATTTCTTTGTCTGTGAATGAGTGTCATGATATCATGATTAACGAGGTGCCTTTGTTTTATCTTACAGGAGTAGCGAGTCGCGCTAGCAGCATCAGAATACCCCGCGCTGTCGCCGAAGAAAAGAAGGGCTACCTCGAGGACCGTCGGCCATCGTCCAACTGTGATCCGTACGCCGTCACCGACGCGCTTATGCGTACCTGCATCCTAAATGAATAACAGAGAAGCCCTTCGCCCCGCGCCGCCATCTCACGTGTCAGCTAACACTAGCACTCCCACACACACCTGGTGGGGCCGCCGGCCTCGCACGTGTGTGTCTGCCCCCACTTGGTCCGATGATGGTTCACGCACCCCCAACACAAAACACAATGATCACATAAGACTGGACATATGTACCTTAACTACAACCTATGCACTTCCATTCTATCTATACAGATAACGTAGGAAGTATAAACGATATTATCACGCAGTTCTTCCATTGAACTCCGTCACGACGACCGATTCTAATCACCAAATTTACAACAAATGCCGAACGCGCATAATAAATAAGCGCGCAGTATAATATTCACAGTATATTATAATTCATATAAACACATATTTATAATCGTTCGGCATTTATTGTATAATCAAATTATGATTAAAGTCTATCTATAGCTAAATTAAGCAACAGAAGTGATTAATCTACAGGCTTTTACATGTCGTGCATAGCCCAATTTATATATTTTACTTGATACCTTGTTTTTAAAGATGTAGTCGTATAGAGGGTTAATGTCAATGAGTATGTTTGCTATTAGCAGTTTTGAATATTTAGAAAGGCTAGATGTTTACACCGTATAGTCGCGTCACTGAATCGAATATGGCCTTTAATAAAAGCCTAAAATATTATTATTATACAGTACCTACTCGTATTAAATCTATCGACACCAAATAATAACTAAGGCAGACACGTGTTTAGTGGTAGAGCGTAACAAAGGACCACATAAGATATTATATAATATTATTATACTAGATATAATTTTTACGAATATTATGTGATATGTTAAAATTAATTGTTATTTTGATGTTAAATAGTTTATTTGTATACACATAACCACATATCATTATTTCTAACAAGTTCATTTTATGGTAGATAAATATTAGTTAAGAGATTGTTAACACGAAGCTACAACGCAAATACAGTTGTTATTTACATTTGTTATGATTGATCAGTTTCTATCGAGCATAATACAGAGTAATTGGTACGTCAAATCTTTGGCATAATTAATAATACTTATGATTACAACACCTGTCTTATAAAGTTAGTGGTACTATTATTATAATGCATAATATAGCAAAATTAATAAGCGCCTTTTGAAATTATAGCACTACCCAGGTAAATCGATTATTATATAACACAAGAGTACCTACATGTAAGCGCAAATAGATTCGCCTTTGAATATATTTATATTGTTTTATTGGGAAATGTTTTAATTTGTATAGCATGCGTCCGAACGTGGAATGAATTGACAAATTAAAAATTGTATATGAATATGTTATGATTATAAACATGAGATGTTATAAAAAATAAATAATAATTTGTTGTACGCAATATTATGCCTATTTATTTTTACTCCCTCCCCTATAATATATTTTATAGAACTAACCGCACGCATTCGATCTTGTGTGAAAGCTGGAAAACTAATTTGTATGGGTATCTAAGGAACCTTGATATCTTGTTCCTATTGAACGCATCTTTGGTGCCATCATATAGGTATTTTATATTAATTTTATCATTTTTGTGTCAAATTGTTTGTCTGGAATGAGCTTCTCAAATTATTATAGTCGCATATCTTTTAACATATATTACAATATTTTTATGTATATGTATTAGTTGTATTCATAGGTTGGATACTATATGCCCTATGTATGTAAAATTCGTTTATATTAGTTATATTACCATAAAATAACGTAATATTTACAATATAATTTTAATAAAATAAAATTATAAGACGTCAGTTTATTTTTATTCTATTCATTATTAATGTCAATATTTTTGAAAGTTAATAATTAAATATAATTTTAGAAATTGTAATGCATTACAATGCTATCATATCCCTTATTCCTTGTTAAAAAAATAAATAAGATCAGGATTTAAATATTTAATGAAAATCATGTCGTATATAAGAAATAAAGGCAAAGGTTGTAACTGTGCGTATCATATTCTGGGTAACTTGTTCCTCAATATTGGTGAGCTGTTGGTTACTGACTTTTAAAGCAGATTTTAATTACCGTCTTAGCAGGATGATTAATCTGAAACAATTATACCAGACAAGCACGATCTGACTCGCCCATCGAGGTATTCGTCGGTAGGCATGTAGGAACATAATAATTATGATATATCCAACTTCAGCACGCGCGTGGAGTTGCTTAGCCCCGTTGATTAATTACGCATTAAAAAAACTATTTTATTATTAAAGAAACTGCAAAGGATAATTATTTTGGATTTTGCACTGTATCTATCTACAAGACGACATTCTTTGCTTCATTTCATAGATTTTTATTCGTTTGAATGAGTGTCGAAACATGCTTTTTTATGGAAAAAACGGAAGTATCTTTTTTCCAAGTTAACTAACTTTCCAAATCTATATGCTATTATTGATTTAAGTATTTACAGTTTAAAGGGACTGCTCATTTGAGCATATGGTTTTAATTTAAATTACCTAAATGACTACACGTAGTCGAGATAAAGGGTATTGGCAGACAGAAAGACAACAAAGTGCTCCTGTAAGGGTACCGATTTTTCGTTTGAAGTATGAAACCCTAAAAAGGAGCAGTAAAAATTAACATTTTCTGCATTTTACTTCCAAATTCTCACTTTTGGGAGATTTGATCCGGAGCCAGGTACCTAAAAGCGTGCCAGGTATCTCCAGCTATATTAAAATTAATTAATCTTTACTATTTAATTTCATTATCTTATAATATATTTAAACTTAAATAAATGTTATTTCAAATGCTCGAAACAATACAATAGTATAAAAAAAATAAACCATATATGCACTCAAATATTTCTCAATGTTTGCTGATTTAAATAAAAGTTCGGTAATTGTACGTTATCCTAGACCTAATTTATCTTAAACTATCTTTCCTTGAATTCTGTGTAGACTGTAGCTGTTGGTTTTCCACTAAGTGATATGAGGAAAACAATGGATCACGACATTTTTTCAATTAGCCCAGTTTATCCTGATACGTATACGATACACACAGCAACAGATCGACCTACCCAAATCTGTCGAAATTTTGCAATTGGTAATAATCTATAACTGCGATTCGTTAAGTTCCAAATTGACTGTAATAATTGGATAAATTTGGGTAGGTTAATCATTATTGAGATTATGCCCAGACTCCGGTAACTCAAAATCAGTTAGTTCAGCTCAGTTTACATCGCTGAATTCGCTCACTTATCTCCTAGGACAGATGACATAACTGGCTGGAAGACACCTCCGAAAATTAGCTCACACGTATTAATATTACATTCTTTTAATATTATAATAACGTGATCACTTTTGCTCATCCGCGTCCTCATTCAAGCACCAGTAGTTTAAGTAACATGACCTAGTAATCTTTGTTACAATTTTGATTTACATCAGCTATCCGAAAGTAAGTTTGGTTAGGTTTGGTAAAAAGCCAATAGTAAACGGCATATTAAGTCTTTAATGTCAGTCTTGGGTGCCGTCCATTAAACACATGATGTCTTTTAGCATCTATACATTATATCATATCTCTATCGTCGTCACTATAGATTGTCCTCTTCTTGAAGTTGGACTTTCCTAACTGGACTAATTAGGTTGTCTGTTCCTGTATCATTTTGCATTCTATTCTGACCATTTAGTTTAATATTAGGTATACTTTTAATCTCGGTTACCTCGCAGACATTTCTAAGATTGGCCGTTCTCAAAGTGAACTCTATAAAATATTATAAATAGGCGATTTTTTTGTGGTAAAATTGTGTTAGTGTATGGTAATACCTTCCTTAATATTAAAACTGCATTATTGATGTTTGGATGCATGTTTGCGACTCTTTGGAGTCGGATTTGGAGAGGACGTCGGGAGGGGCTGAAAAGATCTAGATGCAATTTAGCATAGAGTTTATTGGTAAGTAATATAGAGTAACACAAACGTTACTTATTATCCCGAAACTATGAGAGGGATCCCGTGGAATAAATCTGGCTTATTATTCTCTATGGCATCGGCACGACATTTTGCGCAGATCAGGTGTCAGGGAGCGACATTAACCACTTACCAGATTAAGATAAATACCGGTATTAATGAATTTGTGCTAAGAACTATCTATGTAAATAAATAAAAAATAACTCAATTTAAATACCTACGCTAACTCTAGACAGATCGCATCAAATTTAATTATTCTTTTCTTAGTGTCAGTTTTTACTTGAAGCAGGTCTGAAAGAGATTAATCGTAGGTACTGGGGATTTTGGTGTGGAATTTTTTTTTACTTGATGTTACATTCAATCAGGTCTTTCATAGGATAGGTAACTGAGAACAGAGGTAAAATTTACTTTATATACAAATTCGGGGCGCGTCGCTAGTCCTTGCTAATATTGTACCTAATCGCGAACGTTTAAGTACGGATGTACCTATGTTTGTTAATCTTTCACGCCAGAACAGATCAAAGACAGAGATTATTGATGGTCTTAAATAACATCACAAATAGGCTAGTTTATTAATAAAGGCTACTGGAAAATATCATATGCCGTGAACTACCGGCATGCTAGAATACTACTATATACCAATCGTTGTACACAGAGGTTAGTCTCTCTGCAACAAACCGGCTAATGGTATATTCATTCTCATTGGTGCAGGTCAAATTCAATGTGTCGGGAATGTCGCATCACACAAAGCTACGCTTTGCGATTACAGCTATCAGATCGAAATATCATATGCGAAACAATTGTTATTATTATTCCTTCAATCATTTTTTAGTATTTAATTAGTAACGTTCCAAATTAATTTTAATAAGTCTCTCCGTTGTATATATCCGAATACCTGATACAAGTAAAAAGAAATAGTGTTTTAACGGTTAAACGATATTTATACTCTAGACAAAAATCTGTGGCCATGTAATTATAATTTTCTCGTGTTATCGTTAACTAGCTCGCAACTTAGTCTGCATAAATATATTATAGACACGCAGGGATACAAAATCAAAGACATTCATGATATGGATTTTAGCGGTACAGTGTCGAGTAGCAGTACGATTTCTTATTTACACATTTTTTTTCTTTTGTCTATTATATCAAAGACGTCACTTGTCTTCTTTAGCCGCATCTGAAAACGAAACTTTGCATCTCACAGAAAATATTTACATAGGCAATTCGTTTGATTAAAACATTGATGTGATTACTTAAATTTATTGATAACATATTAAGTTCTAAAGTGGTTGAATATTTTGAAGAAGTAAGGATACTAGAATCAATATTATACTCCAACATTTCGAAAAGTAATAATAAGAGATTTTTATAACAAAAAAAAACAAACGTATAATCATAACATATGCATATTGTAAATTATGAGAACAAATTATTATCTCACAGAACTTCTATATAAACAAATCTTCCACAAGCTTCTTCACATAATATAAACAATGGTTACTAAAAGTAACGTAACATGAAAACAATATAATTATTCGTAAAAAAAAATATCAAGGAGTCCACTTACGTATGCATAGAGCGTCTATATTGAAATTTATAATGGTGGATCGGTGTTCTATTGGAGATATTTTTTGTTTAATACACACAATATATTTAAGAAAAGTTAAAAACTGCCGTCTACTTATTTAAATATTGAGACACCAATAGTATTTAAAAATTCTGATACACACGTAATATCTACTACAACATTAATTTTAGTGATAAGTTAATTATCAATCAGAACTACCATCTAAAAGAATGCTTAAACTGTTTCTCAGATTCCACGGCTATGTGTTGAATGCTTAATGTTAGACACAAATATCGTAATACGCATGCAAGTTATATCCTTATCATAAAACATTAATAAGTTTAATAAACTATTAATTTATCGTGAAAAGCTGTACTAATGCACGCGCAGCAACTGATCAACCTACCCAAATCGAACGAATATTAATCGATTATCCATGACCATCAAGTTCAAAGTTGACAGTTGATCCGTTGCTTGCCGTACGTAACATACATGGCAACAACATCAATCATAGATTATAGGCAAAAAAGACTTAGAATTTAATTCTAGTTATTAATTTATACAGACAAAATTAATATGCTATCATAAATAACGCCGTTCAAAAACTATTCCTACTATCTGTAGAAGGTCAACCTGTCCTACCTGGTCCTGTCTGTCCTAGGATTTGTCCTGTGATTATACGATATGAAAAATTTACCAATCGAAATATCTTATACCCGGTTTTTTTCATAAAACAAACTACAAAATAAGTTTTAGTTTTAAGATACATACTTATTCTAACCTACACATAAATATAATTCATAGTTTACGAAATATAAAACTATATACACACATTATACTTGATAGTTAACAGCTACAGCATAAATAATAATAATAATTTGATAAATTAGGAAAGTCACTGTGCAACGTAATTATTAAATGATTATTCAGCTAATTATACAATCACATTCAAATCATATAGGCGTATAAATCACTTGAGGGTAATAAATCTAAAATAAATAGAATTGGTATGCGTAAATTTAATTAATGTTAGACATTAAGAAAGAAAAATACAATTAAGAATAAAAGCAAAAATAAAATTGCTCGTAACTATATTCTTGTAGTATATTATTAAAATGACCTTACTAACACCAATAATATTTATGTTGATTATTTTATATAATATGGGTTATTATCAGCTACTGTTTTAATTCCGTCAAGATTATCTATTACTTGTTTAATTGTATAAACATCAATGGGACATAGGTTTTAAAATGTTAAGCTCGACATAGAGTTAAACTCCATGATTAGTGTCGGACAGCTTAGGAGAATTGGGGCCAGACTGGATAGATAATATACTTGCTACACTAAAAAACGCAATATCTCACTTCACTAGTTGCACTTAGTCAGGATGCGTGAGCGCGCACTAAATAACGGCGAGGGCCGTGTAGAGGATACGAGATACGCAAACGGGGCGCGGACAATTATTCAAAGATACTCCTTTTTTAAAAGTCTTGTCTTCTCCATTTTTGCCTGGAGACGCATTACACATTTGACGTGAAAGAGGCGCCATTTTGTCGCCATGTCCCGGATGTGTGCTCGCGTTAATATAACCGCAGTAATTGGGGAGCAGCAAGAATCAACGGAGACGAACAGGCGCGCGTGCTTATTGAACCGACGCAGCGGTCAACCACGCAATTGGGGATATATATCCCCAAAAAACTCCTTTAGTTAATTGTCAGGAGCGGGTGGAATCGGGGAGTTAGCGCGGCTGGTCTTAGCATGGCGCGAGCAGTTGGAGATCACCTTGCGCGCCAGGTTTTTGATCATCCTGTAGGTCCCCGGATGGCGCAGAAGCTGGTTAAGCAGGTGCAACCCACCCTCAGCACCGACCAAGCTGCAATACTTCTCAGCTGAAAATATATTTTCGTTTGGTTGATTAATAAGACACTATACAATTTACATACATCTTGCAT
>JACJUM010003259.1:7736622-7825565 GCA_020976665.1 Heortia vitessoides | reverse complement strand
ATTTAAAAAATGTGTAAAAGTTCTGCATTGTGGTATAGTCACGACATAAATATGGATAAGTAATAAGACTTTTAGTAATTATTTCTTTTTCTTAATTTACGCATTTATCTATTGCTGGTATAATTTAGATAAATAAATTCAAATTGAACTAGGAACAAAACAATTTTTTCTCATATCTTAATAAAAAAAATTCAAATTCAGTACTAGAATATCACTTACGGTAGACTGTGGTTAGATTGGCGAGCGCCCAGACAGCCCAATGCTGGCACTGCGGAGTGTGGTGAGCGTGCAGTAGGTTCAGAATGGGCTCGAAAGAGCGGTAGTTGATGTTGCGCTCGGCGCGCAGGTCCCACCGCTCCACGGCCTCGGTGACTCGCGCCAGAACTTCGTCACGAGCGGGCTCCTCCACTGTCCAAGCTTCGGGACCATCAGATGCCATGTGGGCTAGCACGCCTGCTGCGTTGTAGCTCACCTGTTGGCCAGTATAGTAGGAATTGTTTTATATATGAATACCATTTCTAATATAAAAAGAACATTGATAGTGAATTAGAAAAGAATCGAATATTATGAGAATAATAAACGCTAAATGCTTCATGGCGACAATAAAGGGCATACTTATTGTTCTTTCATACGTGTATTATGTTTTCTTAGTGGACAAGTCTCAGATTTAATTTATTTATTATATTTGTACAATATTTTACCATATGATAATTAAGAAATATAAACTCTTACACAAATAAGCTGTAGATTGTTTGATATTATATCAAATTTATCAAACTTTCTTGTACGAAGGACGTTTTATTGATTTAACGATTTACTGGCATAGTTTGAAAGTTCCTATTTTCGTTCTAACAATGTTTATGAAATAAAAAAAGACATGCATGTTATTTTAAAAACGGCTAAAATAATGTCGTGAATTTTATTTCTGCCATTCTTCTTTTCTAGTTACGCATTTACGCGTCTTTCAAGAATTATCAAATTCTAAGGAACAGATTTTTCTATAGCGTTTCATGAAGCTAACTAGATGAATTGAGCAATAACTAAATAGTGTTTAATTAATTTTTAATTCTTCTTTTTTTAATGATTTTTATTGATTAAAAAAAATGTTTTTCTTAATGTAAACTTAAATGTTAACATCGTTTTTTTATCAACTTCGCTTCGTATCATAATTTTTATTTTTACCTTACATAGCAGAGCAGAGTTACATAGCAGAGTACATAGACATATTTTTCTTGTCCGCTTTACGTGAAATGCCCCAGATATTTGATGTTATAAGGACTATCTAGTTATAGACTATCAGTTAGCTAAACTGAGTTAGCGCGAAACACAACACAGAATAACTGTAAATATGAGCAAAGTTTTACGTAAGCGTAACAATGAAAATATGCTCTAGACTTAACCAACCAAATTAAAACAAAAAGTCGCTTATATCTTTGAGACAGTGTCGTAACCGCTCAAACCAACATGCGTGATATAATTAAACGCAAGTATTTGAATCCGGTTAGAAACAGTGAACCTAGCTGCATACAGAAACTATTTGTTCAGCCAGCCGGTGATAATTGCACAACAACTAAGAGGTACAAAGTGCAAAATAATCATAACACATTCAGTATACAGAACGGGCTCGATGGCGCAGATAATGGTGATCCTATCTTAAGCGTCAAAGATCACGGTTTCGATCCCCACCCAGGTGAAATATTTATAATATTGATATTTGTGTTTGTTCTGTGTCTAGGTGTTATTTATACATATATATAATATTTGTAATCCCTCTGTTGTCTGATGTCTGTGACTAGTGCTATAAGCGACTTATCTCAAGAGTCGTGTGGATGTATAACATGTTCCGTGATTTTTTTTATTTTGTATGCAACATCTCATGGTGCTACTTCTTATCATGTACAGATTATGGTTATGTCGAGAATGTTAAATTTATTTATTTTTTAATTTCATTCCCATGCAATTATTTTTAGTGTTACGTATTTCTGTACGGAATCGTTCAGTCCATAATTATCGGCTGAGTATGTTGAGTGATTGGTAAAACTATTGACTAGTTCACCATCAGTCATTTTTACAAGCACTTTTCTGGTGGATCACTGAATTAAGCTAAAGTCAGTTCAGGTAAAGGAACCGTGCAGTTTAGTGTTAATATAGGCTTGCTATTCAAAGACAGATTTGATTTGTGATCTGCTCTTTGTAACCAAGTCAGATAATTTATGTTAATATAAAAAAATATTTTGAAGTAGTTGTAATCATACTTGTGATTTGAGGTAGGTATCTAGAATAACGTATAACGGTCAATCCTCTTATATTGATAACTAGCTGTGCCCGCGTGTTGCTCTTACATTATTTTTGCGTAACTTTAACCGTTAACTTAGGGCACGCAAAGAAAGCTCACTAAACGTATATTATACATATTTTTCGCCCGTTTTTGCCACATTTTTATTGGTGCTCCGCTTTTATTAGTTGTAGCGTGATGTTATATAGCCTATGTTACTCCTATATGATGTATATCTCCTATAAGCTATCTGCCAGTGCAAGTTCTATCAAAATCGGTCTAGCCATTGCAGTGATTAACTCAAACAAACAGAAAGACAAACACTCTAAACAATATTATTTTGTTATATGTACTGTGTATATATCAGTTATTTTTATATTACAAACATACACTTAAATTTTATTTATATGTATTGATGTATTGAAACAATATTTCAGTGGTGTATCGCGTTATCTTTAGGTAGTACGAGTACATTTTAAAATAAGATTATTGCTCTAGACAAGAGGCGTTGTTCAACACAAACTGCTACTCGAAACCACAGATGTAATTCTACTACAACATACTAGGTGCGTATAGTTTACAGACGTAAAGTTGTGAAACATTAAGTTTCATATAAAAGACTTCTTGCCTCCGCTAAAAGTGTAATGACTGAGCTGTTCTCGGAGTTCAACAAAATCATACTAGATAACAATAAGAAAACAACTGTGTCCATCATGGGCAGTCTCTGGAGGCCATATTGATAAACCAATGAATCGGCTACTAAATTATGTTTCCATTGTGATGCAATTGATCATACAATATACAAATTGACTTTTAAATATAGTAATAAGTACAACAAATATAACATAAATTTTGAATACCAATTTTTTATTTTTATTTTATGTAATGGTTATTTTAGCAAATATTATTTTTATAAATAAATTGTTCTGATTAAACTATATTCAACATGTGACGGTAGCGACCATCTGTATCAGAAACTAAGGTTATAGTATAGTATGAGTCCAATATTAAACAAAAGAAAATATATTAAATAAACAACAGGCTGATTGAAGATAACTACTAATTCTTTTATAAGGAAAATTAGCAGCTTAAATATTATCTTAACTGCAATTGCAGTTAAGATAATACTTAAACGTATTGCGTCACGAAAATAGGAGACCTTGTTCCGGGTGCTTATACAAAATAATATCTATACCTGTTAAAGGAAATAAATAAATAAAACATTATATATTAAGCACCAGCGACATAAAATTTGCAATAATCAGGCTACTATTTGCATGGAATTTACAATGCAGTCAAGAAATAGAACCGGCAAATCTAAATGTCTGCTGAATAAAACAGCTTAAAACATGAAAAGTGAAACATTCAATGCGTAATGGCTCGGGTCACGCGCACTGGTTGACGACTGAATTACGTAAACTAATACTTGAAATTGTGTATGCAACAAAAATATATTAGTCAAGACAGCCACTAATATAATTATTCGTATCTAAATCAGATCACACACCGAAAAATATGAAATACGAAATTTTGTGAGGATAGGTGAAATCTAAACATAAAGAATATCTTTGAGACTAGAATAGAAGAAATAAATAAAATTTGACAGTCCCGATGGCACAGATGGTAGTGATTCTGTCTTATACGCCATGGGCACGACCCTTTGGTGGGTTCGATCCCCACCCTGGACAAATATTCGTATGATGATATTTATGGTTGTTCTATGTCTGGGTGTTAAATATATGTATTTATAACAAGGATGTATGAGATGATGTGGGAATTTCTTTTATTATATTATAATATATTTAAATTTTATTATATTATAATATTATAATATTTTTTTTATATTTCAATATTTTTATTATATTATAAAATATATGTATATATATATATATATAAATAAATATGTCATTCATATATATATATATACAACAGTCACGAATTGCCGAAAGATACGAAGCGCCTATAGTTTATTCAAAAAACAACAAATGATTATTGCCTGTGGGAAATTGCATTTAGCGATAAGGCAGACTCTTGTTCCTACTATTCTCTGTTTTTGTGATGTTCTTGTGTTGTTTTCATTGGTGTACAATAGTACAAGAGTATATCATTATAAATAGAGGCTAAGTTCGTGCTTATTTTCAAAAAGAATTGAAATTGTAAGTTTACCTCAATTCCATCGCTAGACGAGTCAAGCAGATCGTAAAATACTGCCAGGAACAGCTCGTTCATCAGCCTTGGGCGCAGCCCCGCTACTTCGGCTACGTTTCCGAGCAATCCCATCATGTTGCGCAGAAGCTCCTCTCTATCTGGGAAGAGCTGAAATGTAAATAATTCATCGTGAACCTGCTTCAATAATACATCCTACTTACTGCAGTTGTTTGTCAACTATTGACATGTTAGAACCAAAGTAAACTAAAGCAACGGTAGGTGGGTAATAATAAGCAAATTTTCGTTTATAATAATACGAAGGTAATACGAATACGTAATACGAAGGTTTCATATATATATATATATATATATATATATATATATATATATATATATATATATATATATTATAATACACTTTTATATATATATATATATATATATATATAAACAATATAGACAAACTTGTATATATATACAAGTTTGTCTTATGAAAAACAATAATATATAAATTAATATTTTACTCCAGTACGGAGAATTGGACGAAGGCTCAGGTTCAAGATTTGATTTACAGGGTAATTTTTGGTCAATTCACCAGCCTAATTTATATAATATACAAACAAAATAATATGGATATCAGTTCTATTATAAATATTATTTGATACCATAGCTTCTAATTACTATAGTGAGGATTTTATTTCAGAAGGTCAAATAAGACTTGGGAGTCAGTTGCAACCAAGTGTGAAATTTTGCTCCTATTTACACCTAATCACACTTTCACCTAAATCCAAGATCATATCATAAAATACGTTGTTTGCTATAAAATTTAGATTTTTATCATATTAACTAGAAAAATAAGAACTGTGTTCAAAAATCTACTTGAGTTACTGTTATCAAATAACGAAGGAATTATAATATTTAAATAAATTTAACAAACAAAAAATAATTCCCACATCGTCCAAGGAAACGTATGCATGGATTTGAGGATGAGCGAAAAACGTTTTATTCCTTAAAACTTAAATTACACCGACCAACAACTTTGTAGTACGTTCTGTAATATTTCTGTATTGTTTTTTTAACTGTAAATAAACAAGCAATATTAAATAATAATACTGGACGTTTTGTATAATACAAAACTCATTCAAATCGGTTAAGCTGCCTATAAGATTAGCATGCACAAACGCGCAGTACGAACGAAAATTGTAAAGACTATTTTATTGACCTTCCTAGCATAAGCATAACTTGTAAAAAATGTTATTTAAAAACAATGTACATTATTTTACTAATAAATGGCTCTTCATTTTGTGTACAGACAGTAATAATACTGAAACAATAGATCGGCCAAAAAGAGCATCAGGAATAAGTTCAAAAATATATGATTTACTAGCTGTGCCCGTGACTTCGTCGCGTGGAATAGTGAATTTGGGTAGCATATTCTCAACAAAAAGTGAATTTTTCGGCCATTTTGCAACATGTTCTATCGATGCTCAGTTTCTATTAATCGTAGCGTGATGTTATAAAGCCTAAGTTACTCATGATTATATCAGTCCAATCAAAATCGGTCCAGCCGTTTTCGAGATTACCTCAAATAAACAGACAGACAGACCAAGTAAAAGATTTTTTAAAGTATGATTCAAAATCTGTTCTGCTTTGATGTTACAAATAGACACGTCAATTTTATTTATATGTATAGACCAAGGTTGCATGAATGTTAAATGAGGAATAAATAAATCATGTTTCCCAAAAGTTAAATTTTGCATGTGGATAACCTTTTTTCCGTACTTGAATGTACTCTGTGGATATATACATTTTATATTATTTTCATATTATGTAATAATATGAATATGAGGAGTTATCGTTCTTGTATTTTTTTTTATATTGAAATTCATATATTTACGTATGAAATATATTAAAACACTTGTTGAATCTGGTTGTTGTACAAAACTCAAATTTTTACAACATATATGTTAACTTCATTGAGCTCAATCAATGCTTCAAATCAATGAAGAACTTTTTAAGTTATTTAAGCGTTGCCAACCTTGTGACTTGAAGATATTATGTCACATTACCTAGTGATTTCATTGACTCTCTCACCCTTCAGACCGGAACACAGTAATGCAAACAAATGCTACTTGACGGTCGAAATAGAGTGAATACCAATGCAGGCGACCTTTGTATAAGGTCTTACTTACCTCGTGTAAATTGAGTCGCCTACTTTAAACTAGTCCGCCGGCACTAGGGGAGCAAGTAATTCTATTCATAAAATCTAATCGATGTCGATTATGTACATGATTCATGCGGATACAGACGTAGATCTTATACAGTTTCAAATACGGAAAGGTCACGTAGAATCAAAGTTATTTTTTACGAGTTCGCTTTTTTATAAATTTTCCAAGACAATTATAACTGGCTGGTACATTATCTGCACCCTTAGATGAAGACTCCATCATATCAAAATTAAATATTTCCCACAATTCTAGTCATGGCCATTTATTCGCGAATTTAAACGAAACGTGAACGTGAAACGAAAAAGTGATTCCTATTTTGTCCATTTTGTCTGTCTATTCTGTCTGATATCCGTAACACCACTTGTGTTACGGATATCAGACAAAAGCTAATTATCTCAGAGTCAGGTCAATGTATAAGATGTCGTGTTATTTATATATTTTATCTTCTCAGTCTTAACTAGTGGATTTGTAAATCAAATTAAATAAATAGAAAAATATTCTAATACCAGCTTTTAAAAGTCCACTGCTGGACTAAGCCCCCTCAAGATAAGGGGAATGTTGCCCATAATTGCCACGCTGGGCAAGCGTGTTAGCAATCGCAGAGCGCAGCTTTCGCGAAGGGGATGTTGCTGCCCATCCCCGCCCTGTGCATTTGAGCTGTTAATGTTTTGGATGGATATACCGCCATATATCGGTTCTGGTACCTTAGTCGCCTCTTACGACACCTGGTAAAGGGGAAGGTGCTATTCTACTCTGCCGGTACCTATCGGCTTGGAGAAAAATATCCAACCAATCAATTCATGTTGTAATGATCTTACGCATACATATGAAATTAATTTTATATAGCTACGAGTAAATAATATTTGGATTCATAGAAAATTACTGAGCAATTGTGAAAGACCAAAAAGCGTAATGTTATATGCCAAAATTAAGCAAGGGTGTATCACTGATTAATAATAATGAAATTATACACAACATTTGTTTTTTGTAAATTGTGTTTCATTACTATTTGACTATGTAGCCAGACTAAGATGCTAGGAACTCAGTACATATATTTTTTATTTCATTGAATTAAGCTCAGGCAATATCATCGTCTGACATAAATATAACATAAAGCCGCTGTTTGTGGTCCTAAGTAACACAGATACTATTTTATAAGTTGTGTATTCAACGGCTGGGAAAGCTGCCTGTTTGATGTAACTTTATATTCACTATTTATAGGAAACCTATTGATTACGTGAGCGCAAAATAGTTTTATAGCGACCTAATATTATTATCAGCGGCGATTCTATAACAAGTTCCATATTGCAAATGCAAATTTCAATTGTTTACCAGCGCTCAAGTCGTCATTACTATTATTTTTATCTACTATTCATAAAAGTTGTAATGAAAAAATATATTTTTAATCGTGACATGTTTGAAAATGAAATATGTTTTGCTAAGATCACTTGCGTAAGTTATGTTTTCGTTACTAAGGTGAAAAAAATTGTTCCACCCTTATTTTGTCTATTGGTCTGCACGCTAATGTCTTCTAATCTCCGACAAGGATTAGTCTATTTAAATGCTAATTATATAGATGTATGTCAGCAGGTGCTCCGTAATATTACATTTTTCCAGTTCCGTAACAATCACTCCACTAACATCAAAGTAACTGGTACAAAACTATTAAGTCTGTTCACAAAAGGTGGCCAGACGATCTAACCGGAAACACAGAATCGCACTGGATGCAGGCGGCATTACATTATTCTGAAAATAATACATAGCGTAGCCTCATAATGCTAATTACACAATAAATACTGGCATTATTTCTAAATTACCTTCAGGCAAGCCAAAAAGAACTGCATTCCACAGTTCTCAAGGAAACGCTGGCAGTTTTGCGGTGTCTCATCAGTCACGTTCCACATGGTGGACCAAGCCACTTCCAACACGTCGTCACATACGCGACGTTCTAGCCTATCCGAGATCAGGTTCAGCATTTTCTGTAACAAACAGTGACATTAGACGAGTAATATTTCATAAGAACATTGCTACTGATAAATACGCCCCTAGCATAATATAGTCAAATTACCGAGACTAGACTAGACATGATTCAATATAGCTTTTAAAACTTCTCCATTGCATAAGTTATGTTGTTTGTGTCTAAAAAGTTAAACATAAAAATGTGTACATCAAACAAAATTAAAATAAGAGAAAACATAAGAAATATCATGATATCAAATCCTATTTAAAAATAGGAATATCAAGCATTTGATTCCTTAAAAAAAGAAGGTTCTTAATTAGACTGATTTTTTTTATAACTATATTCTGAATCGACCATTTATTGAACTAAAGTCAAAACATCATTAACAAAAGTAAATAGATACTATATAGATTAGGTGTTTCTGTGTTCTATATGTGTAGATTAGGACATAAGAGAGAAATTCGGGAGAAATTAACAAACTCGCAGACATGAAAATAACAATTTAATAGTATATCTTTAAATTAATTCGCACATAATTTTATACTTGCTATAAGCACAGGATATTTTTTTACTTTATACAGCATTACATTTTCTATACATTTTTTTCTAGCTTCTATGTAATTTCAGTGCGTGACGACTGAAATAGTTTATTCTTTCGTTTTGTCTGTTGTCACTGCCATGATATAGATGTATAAAATGAAACCTCGCAGGATTTATAGAAAATCCAGTAGAAAGAGTACATTCGTAATTAACCATTTAAATCCCATTCATTTATGATTTATGCTCAATTTCGCGTCAAAATTATTTTTCGCGAGCAAAGTCGCGGCATCTGCACGAAATAATTAGCACTGCACGACCCTCGACTTATTTGCTGGCTTTCATTCGCGAGTGACACTTAATCCTATTTATCTATGTAAAGGATTGGAAGGTTAAAGTTAGTGAGTTACTAAGGGTACCTACATCTAGCTATATAGTTTATTATACAAATCTATAGTGTTCATCAATATTATTCTTCCACACATCCTCGATATATTTAAGGATTAATTTGATGACTTATGTAAACGCAGTTTTTAAAGTTGTATTTGTGAACCTAATATTCGAATGAATTAAATTATAGATGCTAACGACGTAATCATCTAAAACCTGTTTTTAAAAGATACTTTAGGCACAAACTAAAGCACAGCGGCATGCAAGCAGCAAGACGAAGAACCGTATTAAGGAAGGAATTAAACACGTTTGTTGATAAATCATGTATATCCAGTTGAGATTGGTTGAGTTTGGCAAAAAGATAAACCAAGTCTAGAAGAACACGTAATATGTATGTATGCAATATATTCCGATCGATCCCGCAGCTATTATAGAAAACGTTTCAAAGTCCGTTGCTAACTAATAATTTATTCAGTGAGAAATACGACCTAGTTGACTCTCCCCCAGGTCACCTATTTCCGCAATGTCACAAACGTTAATACCAATGTTGTTTTATAACTTTCGACGACTAAAAATTGCCAGTGATAGGTATATTCAAATAATTTTAAAATTAAATCTGATATAATCTCGTGTATAATTCATTTATTTACTATCACTTATAGAAAATGTAAAATTCATTTATTTACCCGCGTTACATTTCACACAATAAGTAGTAAACAGATGCTATGACCTGATCATTACTCGGATTACAGAGATTAAAGTTCAAGGAATCGGAACAATGGAAAGCATAGAATAGATTGATGCAGGATTTTACATAACCATTCCGAGAGAGCTTCTTATTATAAGAGTTGTTTATTTGGCGACCAAAATCGAAAGGAAAATATTTCTTTCTTTATACTTAATATTTCAACTTTAAACAATCTCAATAGTTATATATAATAGTTTTAGCAGTTTCATGTAAATATTTAACTTCGCTTTGGATTTTTTTATACATTTCTGTTATCAAACAATTCGCTAGAGACACAGCAGTTTTGCAATGTTGATGAGATATTAAGAATCAAATTGTTGCTATTATACATTCCATAAGTTGATGTTTATTCAGATGGGTTGGATTTGTTTCTAACCAAGTCTTTTGGATGTGAAATTAGAATAGCGGTCACTAATTTATGTAGTATTTTGTATCCCCATTAAGTCAACCACCCAACTTGAAAATTTTAAATGTTGTGTATTCTCGTACGCAGATGACACCGCTCTACTCTTTCATGAAGATAGTTGGCGGAATTTTTTGGATGTAGCTGACTAGGGTTGGTTGGTTGGATGGATGGATGGATGTCCTTAAACAACACATAACACCAAACAAACACAACGTTGTCGAAAACTAAATACATTACCTTCTTGATTTGTGATTCATTGCAACTAAATAATAATCTGTCGATATTTGCTCATTCATGCAATAATAAAAATGCCACAAGTAGCTTTCGATCGTGTAAATCATAGAAAATATTTGGGACTCATATTAGATAAGAACTTGTCATGGTACGTACCCTCAGCTTGACGTTGTTGGAAATCGAGAACGTAAATTCAACTGGCTTTTTAAACTTTAAGAAAGAACTTAGATATTATAACAATATGGGGTGGTAGCTATAAAACTACATTTATAAACATTGAACAGGTACAAAGAATAATTTTAAAAGAAATGTTACACAAGAAGAGATTTTATAGTACCAATTTATAGGAAGCTATGTTATCACCTTTAGACAATTATATATACAACAATATACCCTTATAGCACATAAAAAATGTTAATACATCCCTAAGTCACTAAATAAACGCAAAGCCAACACTAGAATTCATCAACAACAAACTACCATCAAAACAGTATTCGCTCAAAAGCAATTCTCGGCGCAATCTGTGTATACAATAAAATAAATGTAATTATAAAGCTTATTCCACTAACTTACTTCACTTGCAAAACAGGTAACATGGTCAAAATGGCAAAGTTACGAAAATATAGAAAACATAATTATCTAATTCATTTATCATCACGAAATTTGGCCAGTGTATGGAAACTGGGCTTTAACTTTATTCCATTTAAATTGAGGCCATCATTTTATATACAATTGATGCTTCCCTCATTTTAGTATATTCTGTCATAGTATGTCGTTCAAACGTTTGTGTATGTCATAGTTGTTTTGGTTAATTGAGTTAAACTACTTTATAATTTTGAAACATAAATGTATTTAAATTATAGATTATTTGCATTAAACTTTATATAAGTAGAGTATATACAAGTACCTACCTGTCTAACTATTACTATATTAATGTAAAGCAGAGAGAGGGGTCTCTTCTAATACAGGTTTTTTAAACTTAAAAGAAGAGACCCAATATTGTTAACAATAAGTTTTATATTGTTAACAATATTTTGTATTTGTTTTAAAAAATAAGTAGAACACCCCCTTTTGACGCCCAGCTAAAACAATTTAGAACTTCTATTATCACATAAATTCAAACCAAATATTTTGTGAGTTATACATAAACAAAATCAATAAAGTTATCCACACATATGCAGTAATATTGAGCTCGCCTTGCTTGAATATTGATGTTGTAATAATGGACTTATTATAGTAACGATGCAATTAAAGGGTTTATTGCATCGCTATTCCCTTAGATTGTTTATTTCATCGTCAAGAGCTTGCCAATTGATTCTTAACCAGCGATAAAAAAAAAACAAAAATTATGACATATCGAACAACAGTGGAACATATCAGTAACATATCAAAAACATAAAACAATAAAGTTTTTTATAAAAACGTGTATCTACTTTCTCTATGATACAGCAGTTGTGAAAGACAGGCTAAAAATGTTATCTTTTCAAATATAGAATGAGAATACATGTTTATCGTTTGAAAACGTAAACCCAATCTTAATTAAGTACTAAATGTACTATATTAGTGAAATTTAAAATCCTTAAAAATCTGTATGTAGACTTCTGAAAGTTAGAAAGTATTAATTTGCCACTGCATTTAAAACCGCTGCTGTGCAGTTTAGATGTGGTTAGTCTAAATATTCGTATGAACGAACAAAGTAGTCAACACAAGCTCTCTACTACCTGCATAAAAATTTGCAGTCAGAAATAGCTAATATATCATGACCTACCTGCTCAGAAAATAAATTTGCTTGTTATTGTCGAATAAACTTTTGTGGGAAAACAGATATGATTTTCTTTTTAAAATAAAGCTAAATTTGGAATAAATAATAAATCTTAAATATTACATTGCGTTTTCAACCTCTTATACACGCATCTGTGAGGAAATGAAAATTGGGAGTGGTTTACTAAAATTATTTAATACTAGCTGTGCACGCGAATTCGTCCGCGTGGAATAGTTTTTTTTGGAAACCATACCTCTTTACCTTAATTTATATAAACTTGTCATGTTTATATATATCGAATCAATGGCTTGAAAAAAAGGGTTCTAGCTCCAAAAATAGCAATACTTGCATACAACTTTTCATCCCCGCTTTCGACCCCTCACTACCCTTTTTTTTCGAATGAAAAAAAAACCATGCCCTTTCAGGGTCTAAAGATTGTCTGTGCCAAATTTCATCAAAAGCGGTTTAGAGGTTTAAGCGGGAAAGCGTAACAGACAGACAGAGTTACTTTCGCATTCATAATATTAGTAGGGATTTAGGATTTTAGTGAATGCTATTTTTTCCAAAATCTACATTATTCGTATTCCTATTATGCCTATTTTATTTATAGATAATATATGGCGTCTGATTAAATGTAGTTAATTCCACTTCAACATAGGGTGTGGCCGCGTGGTAAAGTACGATGTGGCCGCGCGTGGTAAAGGCCTGTGGCACGACGTCGCTCGTGGGATTCAACACCTGTCTTGCAAATGCACTGTATATCTTAAACTAGCAATATGCTATTTGTGAAAAAGCACAACAATCGTACTATATACCACTTATTACATAAATATACTAACCCTAATGGCACCATGATCTCCGAGGTAACGCTTCTGTTTCCCGTCAACTTGGCAAGCCAGGGAGTTCAGCAGGTAGATTGCAATGCGCTGCACGAATCCTTCTTGGTTCACGTCAGTTACTCCGCTCAGCAAAATCATAACGATGCGCTCATATTCAAATAACTGTAATTTATAAATAATTGAATATTGGATGGTCATTAAATCGACATATTAAAAATAGAAGTAAAAAATTTTAATTTTCGCTGAAATGTTTAGGGAAGACTCAAAAATCTCTTCAAGTAAATAAATTTAATAGTAGTGACTATCAAAATTAAATGGTCAAATAATGTTATTACCAATATACAATAGTATTACTTACCACATCAGTGGGGATCTTGAACTGACATAATGTGAGGCATCCATTTCGCATCATAGTATCATCACCAAGATGGCTTTCCATTCCATCAAGAATTGCCGTAATAATACGCCTCTTAAGTTTTATTCCAATCCTTTCATTTTCTTTCCCTTTTACTATGTAGAATAGGGTAGCACTAGAAATAGTATATGAGAAATAGTAGATGATTAATCTTACTATCATACTGTATACCAAATATGTAAAAACAATTAAGTAAATTTTAATTTAAGAAAAAATGGTATCAAGCCTACAATTCTGCTAAATTCAGTAGCGTATCTACACAGTTATTTACCTTCCAGATATCTGAATATGTTTTTCCAAAACATGCTTGTCCATAGCATCCAGCACCACAGATAAGGCACGGCCTACATATGCATTGTTCTCATAACGGAACAAATAGTAAAGATCATTCAGGACACGTGTCAGCATGGCTGGCCTCTCCATGTATACCCCTGCAGCTGTGAGGATTTGCTCTTCATTGGCGTCACCAGTAATCTAGATTCAAAAATATAGTATAGTAGTGTATGGAGCGTGTTTCAGTAACCATTGTAAAAATTTAAATAGTTTTCAGTTTACCAAGGACATGGTGTATTATTAAAAAAGGATGAATATTTTATTAAAATGCCTCAATGTTCTGTTAAGAAAAGTGTGGTATGCAAATTGTCTTTCCTAAAGCTTACAGGGTATTGCTTTGCTTTTGAGCTGGATAAACTGAATTAATAAAAGATTAAATTATCACATCAAACTATATTTCACTGATTAATTTCAGTGAATTAACAATATAATAATAACAAATTTGTTGGAGAACAATTTTCACTATTCTGTATTATTTATACTTTCCAATTTAAAACATTTAAAAAAAAAAATTATGTACCACATTATCAAGGGATAGTTCCATATTGCCTATAGAACAAATGTGGTACAGAGTTGTTTTATCATTGATCTTTGATCTTTATTGGCAACTGCAACTTAAATGGTGTTTTCCATATATATATATATATATGAAAAATTGGTATGTTGAAAAATTTCTGTAACTTCATTATTTAACTCAATCAATAGAGGCATGTGCATCTATTTACTAATTATACATAATAACTAGCTGACCCAAACTCATTCCGCCTTAAAGGCAATAAACATGCAAATCTTTTTTTTATTAGAAAAATTACAAAGAAATTTAAATACCTACCCTACCCAATATTAATCATTCATTATTATTTCTATATTTTAGTACAAGGGCTCTTCACTTATTACCTTGTGATACAAGACATTTCTTTTTTATTCATTTTTATTATTAATTTTATTTAATTTTTATTATTATCAGCAAAGATTTTTATTTATGATTGTTATTTATTTAATAGAAATAGTTTTAATGTTAATTATTACAAAAAACAAATTTATAACCATACATTCATTACATAGCTGACATTTGCGTTTTGTTATTCCAATTGTGATTCTTTTATTAATACCACATTTTATAATGACTGATGTTTTATGTCAAGTCACATAGGAACACTGTCAAACGGGATAAACAGTATCATGTCTGTCTTCTGGCACCAAACTACCTATCCACCAATTATCAGACATATTGATACACCTGTTCTTAGTTAAAAATGGTGCATCAAACATGACTTTCTTTTATATATATATAGATAGATATCTAAACCAATTTACTAGTTTTGTTGATTTCTGTTATGATACTTGTCTTTTGACTAAACAATTAAGGCTATTGTATTAACACAAAGATAGAAATGTTGCAGTCTTATTATTACAGTCACTAAAAAAAATATTTTGCAGTAATGTCATTTTTAACTTGCACATAAAAATATTTAGTTGAAATAGCTATCCTGATAGACTTGGCCTTGTCTTAACTGTAATTGGAAATAATTTCTATAACTATTAATTAAGATACAAATTGGCCATGAGGCAGAGTGGCAGAGTAGAATAGTACTTCCTCTGTAACAGGTGTGTAAGCGGCAATCAAGGTACCTGAACAGTCAGGTGACAGTATATCCATCAAAAACAGTGAAAGCACAGGCGGAGGATGGGCAGCAGCATTAAATATTTAATACTAATAAAAAATTTTTGCTTGTTATAATTTTATTAATTGTAATTGGAACAAGCATTACTTGGCATAGGCCACAAAAAGAGGGTATTCTTTCTAATAATTGCCACACTGGGCAGACATTGTGGTAATAGCACAACATAACTTTCACTAGAATTCTGCTACCCATTCCCACCTTACAATTTAAGACTGTAATACAGACATATATATATATATATATATATATATATTAAAGTCACATATATATATATAAATGTGTGTATATTTATTTAGGTAAAAACTCACCACTTTGGCTGGTATATCATGCCTTTTGCATGCACCATGGTGAGTGCCATAAAGTCCAAGGAATTCTAAAGGTCTCTGAACACGGCTCATGAGACCGGGAATATCGCAGCGAACTTGGTGTTCTGGTCTGTTCAGATTAGCAATAGCAGCAGCTCCTGATCCCGCTAGATTGGTACCAGATATATCAAGAGACTCAAGCAAAGGTAAGCTCATTACAATTGTGGCTAAAACTTCATTTGGGTTGGTATATTTTCCAAGTCTTTCTATTGAGTGTGAAATATCAAGATGTACCAGTGTATTCAATTTTGTGATCCAGTCAATAATATCTTTAGACCAGTGCACACTGTACAAAATCAACGATTTTAAGTAGCGCAGCTCACTTAGTGCCCATATAGATCCAGTTGAGGCACATTCCGATAAGTCTAAATGGGTGAGCTGGGTGAGTGGTTTCAGCAAAAGTACAGGTATAACTGGCAGTCCTCGGCAATGGATTATAAGCCTCCTCAAATTTGGAGCATTTATAATATATCCTCTTTGTCGGAATAAATTTTCATCAGTGGATATTATGTATGTCAAAGGACCGAATTTTAGAGACAGAAGTTGCTCACTGTTGCTATTAATTATATCTAGAGCCCCAGTGCTTAGATATTCACATTGAATAAGTTCAACTTCATAAGGTTTATGTTCAAGCAAACTCCTTAGGCCTTCATCCGTAATGCGGGCGTTTCGCAAGCGCACCGTGTCCAACCTGGTTCGTAAGCGATCACGAAAAAGGTTTGCGATATTGTCATTTATGCGATTCTCTTTTTGATACGATTTTAAGAATCGGTCGCAAAGTTCAGTAGGAAGAATGATATCGTCTCTCAATTTCCGCCATCGACTAGTGGGGTCCGATTTCGTAATTTTATTCAAGTTCATTACTATTGAATCCAGACATATATCGACCAATGAGTCAGGACTATTGTCGTACAAAGATAGAATATCCTGATCAGACATCATTTTGGACGATTACCGATTCCCGAATCACAGAATGCAAGATGTAGAAAATAGAAAGATACGAGGTGTTACCATTTCCTTCACACCCTAGTCACAATTGTCTTCATTATTTATAGCTATATGTCCACACATTTTTAACCACTAATTCACCGCAAACTGTGTTCAGAGCTGTTCACAAATCCGATGGATTAGAGAAAATTTTACAGAAATATATTATTTCGCACAACGCAACAAGAGATTTCTTCTACTACACTTTTACGTTCAGAAATCTAATGCTGATTGTCTTATGCGTTCAGAAATAATTGGATTAGAAAGGAAGCGCTGGTAGCTGGAAATCTTAAATAAAGAAGTCTTACAGCATGATAGTAGGTTCTAAATTTTACAGCGGTGATGAGCTGAGCGGGGCCATCAAACGCTGTATAACGATTTTCAGGGATGCCAGGATTGAAGTATTTTTTTAAATTGAAACAGATACACCATCGACAATAGCCATCGACATTAATTGATAGAAATTCGTTGAATTAAAAAAAATCTTAAGCGGTTTTTACGTTAGTAGTGTACAAGACATGCAACCTTTAAAACCATCAATTCAACAGAGACAATTTAATTAACTTATAAAACCTCCTTTTGATTAGAGAAGAGAAAATTTAAATGAGTAAAACTGAAATCTCTGACTATAAACTTATTATGAATATTCAAAATCGGGCCTATCTTTTTTAATTATGGTTTTATTTACCTCTGGTGCGTTCAGTCGCTGGTGTGTATTATGTGTGTGAACGCTTTTATTATATTATTTTATAGATTGCTTTATTTTATGTCAATTCAATGTTGAAATAATATTATTAATAAGAAAGAAAAATAAATATTAATGTAGTTGAGGTTCGTCAACAAATCAGTAATAATAATTTCAAATCAGAAATAGGTATGTACACAGAAACCTGGTTGATTAATGGGTTACAATTAAGAGTTCCTTAAGGCTGGATATAATGTACACAGAGAGGATAGATGAACTTCGGCCTCAACAAATAAAAGAGGAGGCGGAATGTTAATAGCGAAAACGAATAAGATACGCATCAAATCGCCTTTTAGTATATGAAAGTGTTTGCAATGATCTATGAGTCACAATATCCTCCAACTCAGAGGGCAGCACCCCTAGATAAAGACTGCATCAACATAAATAATATTTTTTCCCTCAAATCATTCTAGAAAAATTGCTATTTATGCACTTATATAAACAAAATGTCAAATACCTTCGGAATGATTTCTATAGACAACATGTCCTGAAAATATTCATTCCGAATGGCCCTGCAGTGTTGAATTCTTGAAGTTTTAGTCTAGGGGTACGATTATGTGCTGTTTACCTATCAGCGCCAGATACAAGAAACAATTTGAAGGATTTCAAAGTTACATTCGCATACCAAACCTGAGAGTACTTTGATTGTAGGAAACTGAAACTTAGGACGCATTCATTGGTGGTAGGATAAAGATAGAATGAGCTTAACAGCAGTAGGTTACAGTGATAGCTAATTCATTTAATGTTGCTTAATGATATGAAACAATTTAAAGATGTGACAATTTTAGAAGGCTGATTATTTGGCAAAAAACATTTCTCTTGAATCAATTCAATGGACAGAATTAGATTAATGCAAAAGAGTTGATGACACGCAAGATTGATACTATAATACGAGTATATTATGTAATGTTACAGCCTGTTTGGTATTGTAAATACCATTACAGTTAATGTATCTATTGAATCAAAAATTTTAATATCATGTATCGACAGTTAGAAATTCAATTGGCGTAAGTGACATATGAGCAACAATTTTTGTATTTAATTATTTCTTACTTCTGTTTAAAGTTTCAAGTAAAATATGACTCCATTTCAATAGTTTTTGTAAAAAACGGCCTGAACATAATTAAAAATAGCTTTTCTAATAATAAAGATGTAACAAATTAATTGTTATTTTTTCTTTTTGTTCTTCGTGTAAACCTGCAGATTGCCTTGCAACAATTGAGTTCTGTATTTTAACACTATTTAAAAGTACAAATATTTTATATGCGTTAACAAAAATTGTTTCCTTATAATAATTTGATTAATTGTAATTGACAACATTAAAATGTCGCATCAATGGTGCAAAATTGACTAAACATTTCACCATAGCAGCTACAGAACGTTCATTACTGGGCATAGCCCCAAAAAAGGGGGCATTCTTTCTCATAATTGCAGCGCTGGGCAGGCACGGTAGCAATTGCACAATATAACTTTGTGACAATAATGTGCGTTCCCACTCTATTATATTTAAGCTATGCTGTTTGAGGAGGATCCTACAATTGAATTTTATATTATAATAAAAAAATTAAAATAAGTAAATATTTTCTATAATAAAAATAAGAAATCACTTGATGAATTGAAATGTTTGCGGAATGATTTTTATAAGATAATAAAAGAATGCTATGATAAATACATCAGTGCAATTAAAGTAAAATAAAGAAAAACCCGATATCTCTGTTTCCCTAGTATTATTATGCTCAAAGTGTCTAGTCATCAGAAACAATACCGTTTCTGACATATTCACGAACCATTCTTATTCGATCTACATAATTTCTAATGAAATCAATATCGTCGTCCATACAGTCAGCCCCGACCTTGAGTATAGAGACGATTAATGTAATTAACCTATGCATATCAGTCCACACGAATTCAAAAACAAACTACAGAAACTTGATGCTTCAAAAGGCATTAGTCAATTGAATATTGCTCCTGTCAATTATTATTTATTCAAAACGGGTACATTCTCTAATTTGTGGAAGCGCACATCGTCTATTTTACGTAGTATAGCATCAATTATGCATTAAAACTAATTTCATCGAACGCTACACTATATATTATAGTAAAAAACCGTAACATGCTAAGGCTGTATAATTTATAACACCTTTGATTTTTCCAATAAATGACAAAACCGAAACATTATTTATGACAGTTATAATGTCATGATTTTTTTATATTTTTGTTTTAAATATTTAAAGAACTAAGTTGAATCTTAGCAATATAGTTCTTTGATGGAGATGTAGTATTTAACCTCTTAGAGTACTACCACAATATTACAGAATAATCTAATATTACAACATTGTGTATAAGATATTGTTTACTTGCCGTCTCGTGTGTATTTAAATAAAATGAATAGTATTAATATTCCTGAAGATTGCGCCCGTCAGTGGGAAATATTGTTATTGTTGATATCGTCAGAAGAAAAAAAAATTGATAGAACAGGGGAAAGCGAAATTGATACGGCTGCATACTTCTACCGAAACGAAGGTGTCAAGTAAGCATTTCCATTATACGAAGAAGTAAAATAAAAAAGCAAGTAATTGAAAATCAATGAGAAAACAATGTTCATAGAATAGTTTTAGCTTGCTGTGTAACATTCTACACAAATCAATCAAAATTTCTGATCCTATTTTTTAGTCTCTGAGCATAAAGTTATTGACTGGGAAATTTAATTAGGTTTGGGTAGGTAGCGTTGATAATTTAATTGTTTAATAATTATTTCTGTACATCAGCTAAAATAATAGAATTTACAAACAATGTGTTTGTAAATCTATTAATTACACTCAAACATATGCTTATAACATATTTTTGTCTTGTTACCATATAAAATATTTATTTCCAGAAAAATTTTACTGCATTGGCTGCATCAAATGAAACAGACATTTGTGAAAAAAATTAGTGATACTGACACAGCATTAAAATGCGATGAAGTATCATTACTGTGGAGGCAACGTGGTAATGACAAGTTTCGAGCAAACCATGTGGAGGAGAGTTACAGGTGCTACTGCGAGAGTGTTTTATATGCCCCTCAAAATGGGCCTATGTATCCATTAGCATTGGCTAATAGATCAGCTGCTTTACTAAGGTTGAAGAGATTTCAGGTAGATGTCATATAAAAACTGTTAGTAAACACTGTTTATAACAACTTTCTACTAACTGGTATATACACCATACATTTTTATTTAATCATTTTAATCTCTTAGAAGGATGACACAGAATATAGTTTCTTGTCTGTTAAGTAGGCCTAAAGATTAAATATCAATGTTACTGCCATTTAAATAGATGCATACAAATTAGCTCTCAGCAGGCCTGACCATGTCCTATAATATTTTGTACGTGACTTGTCAAGCAAATCAGATACCACCCTATTAGGACACAATGGCAATCTTACTCTATCATAAATGTAAACTAATCTGTATCTTGATGTCTCCGGTGCGTTGTTGTTTTTGTAGTTACGCTCACGAAATGACGTCTCGAAATCACCAATACTCAAACCAGGAGTTTGTTAAAACGGTATAATCCTAAATAATCACTTGTTGCAGTGCACAATTGGCCTATCTTCTCTACTGAAAACCAAATTACTTACAAAAAGATTGAGATGATCAGTTAATGATCACCTAAACCACGAATCCAAACCCCCACGCACATAAAAATTTAAAATAATAGTTTTTTGAACCCTAGATCACTAAACTTTTTTTTCAACATTTAATACTAACCTTCGTCGTTTTGACTATGCTGTCAAAAGTAGGTTTATAAGGTATTATAGTATAAAATATTTATTTATTTTACATTATTTATTTATTATAATCTTTTATATTTTTATTTATTTAAATCACATATTTATTACTAGATCAGCCTTTTTACTGAGACCATATTTTTCGCTCCAAATAATCTAATAATCTTTGAGCGCTTACCTATGAAAAACTAAAACACAGCACTTCGAAAAAAACTAAAATAATCAAAATTTAAATATAAAAAAAGGTGAAAATACTATGAACATTTGTGACACACTTCCAAGTTTGTGTTTGCCATAAAATTATTAATTGTCTTGTAGCAACTAGACTTCGTCCTCACAAAAGTTTTCGTTTTTTCGTGATAGGATTATTTGCAGCCTCCCTTTTTTCAGTCTCAAGTCTCAAGCTTGATCTACTACTTCCTGGAATATGCAAAATTTGTGTAAGAAAATCGCGCAGGCCAATTTGAAGTGTCGGCACAAGTATATAACTCTTAAAAAAACTAACTTTGATGTAAGCTTGTTATGTAATCACGCCTCGATAGAGGTTTTTTATTTGCCTCTATATTGTAGTTACGTATGCAATATAACTATTTATGAATGCTATTTTGAGCATCCCATGAAAATTGCATAAAGGCCAACGTCGAGTTTTACGGCTGCAGGAAGCAACGGAGCACATCTGGTCTGGATGTGCATGATCGTTTACTTGGACGTCTTGACCTGGTGGTAAATATAGTGTCAAAGAAGAGACCTCATCCTCATTAGCGGGATCAACCTCGATGTGGTCTTCCTTCTCACTCTCTGATGAATTTGCTTCGTCTTTATTATCTGCCAATAATAGCTGAAGAATCGTACCTAAATAATAAATACATACATTAATTTAATGTTGTAAAAAACATCAACATAAAATATTAAAAACACACTAGTATAAAATATAACGATAACACTAACCTTCGTCGAAGCGACGAGTCATGGTTGCTGATCCAGCGCACACAGGCCTCCCGCACAAGAAACACTACCGTCCATCTCGGGGACAACGGGTCAACTGAGATTACACGGGAGCTGAAATAGGTGCGGCCGCGCACTCAAAATGTACGACACTTATTTCAAATTTTCGTCTTCGACGAAACTTAGTGATCTAGGGTTATTATTAGTCCAGTTTTAATTATACCAGTTAAATTATGTTCTCTTGTTTAATTAATAAAATTATTTTCTAGGAATGCTTATCGGATTTGTCAATGGCTTTAGAAAGTGGATACCCACAGGAACAACGCCACAAACTACTCCTCAGGCGCGCAGATTGTCTTATTGAATTGGGGGAAAGAAATAAGGCTCAATTTGCCCTCACTTCAGCTTCGGAGCATGCCTTAACTTTAAATTTGGCACCAGTGCACTCAGGTTTTATTTTTATAACATTAATAATGGCCCTTATGTTTCACTTTAAATAACTATTTGTTTTGTACTTATAGCGGAATTTGATCGACACGTGAAAATACTTGAAAAAAAGATAGATTCACTGAGTGAATCTACTGAAAAAGAACAAGAGCTGCATCCACCCAAATGTCATAAAGGAGAAAATGCTTATTTTAATGCTGCTTCAGTTGCTCTAGAACTAAGGTGACTATTTGTTTTTTTATTTAATTACTAAAATAGAATATGTATTGCATAATGTAAATTTCATGTTTATAGGTAACTAGCTAATCCAACAAACATTGTCCTGTCTCAATTATACTAATATGTTATCATTAAATATTATTTTACCTTTAAATTATGATCTCATGAGTTGGATAAAACTACTCAAAATTTTCAGTAGTTTTTAATTTCGTCACGGACAGACAATGCAGCATAAAATGTTTATATATGAAGATAAAAATGTAATGTTTTAGGCACAGTGAATCGAGTGGTCGATATGTAGTAGCCCGAGAACCGACAATACGTGGAGATATTCTGTTCTCTGAAGAACCGTATGCGTGGGTGACCTTACCCCGAGATGATCACGAAAGACATTCCTGTGAAACATGTTGCCAGTCTGAAGTGAATCCAGTTCCGTAAGTTTATTTAATCTGGTATTTACCTTGTTCTTTGTGAAACCTTTTGTTGGTTACTCGAAACCTGCATTATTTACATGCAACTCTACAAAATATAACAGTACTAACTTTAATAAAATGTTACAAAAGTGATGGATTCTTGCATAATATGAGGCGAAAGTGATACCTGCCTGCACAATATGAGGCAATTTACTAGAACATATTATTTGAAGACTAAACTATGTTCCCTAAAAATTGCAGATCCACAATGTTATGAGGCTTTGAACATTGTCGAATATATTCTCATAGATGAGTCTTGTGGGTTTTTAATGTTGTAGATGGTTAATTCCTTGATTGTGCTCAATATGATTAAATCGGTCATTTCAAAAACCTCATAAGTCACCGAATTATAATTTTACAGAAATCAATAAAAGGCTTTTTTATGTTTGGTTTAGTATTTGAGTGATAAGAAATCAAAATAGCGTATAACCTTTACAGTTTATTAATAGAAATATGTAATGAAAAACATCTGAAAAATAGTTCTTGACTTATGTTGTTTTAGCGAGGAATAGGTTTAGTGGCATATAATTTAACCAAAACAATCGAAGTAATCAAATTTTTTATTGCTTATTATTAAGAATTGCACTTAAATATAATCTTATTAACATTTTAGATACATTAATTTGTCATGTTTTAATATCTTTATGGTACATAGTCATATTCTCCATCATTCTCATCTGGATTATTCTTAACATTTGCAGTTAGCCTACTAAAACGGAAGTTATTATTTTCTTATTATTTAGAACAAATATTTAATCAATCCATCAATATATTCCTTGGCTATGATAGTTCCTTTTATATCTGAATCATACTGAAACCTCATGTATGTCGAAGGAGCAAATAGCTTTTTCTGGACATTTGGGACTTTTTTCACATAAGATTAAGTTAACAAACATGTTTTATTGTACAAATTTGGACATCATTTCTTAAATTCTAAAACATCTTCAGTTTTTAGTTTTATGACTGTAAATGTTGAGCTGGAGTTCGAAACCAAATCAATGTATTCTCCTGGGACGTAAATACGAGCTTTCGAATATTTTACATGACTCAAAAATCACGGTCATTTGGGAAAAAAGAGTGAGTGAGTTAGAATACAGTTAGAAGTTAATATGTTATTAAAATGACTGACTTCATAGTTACAAGTGTTGAAGTTGATTCAAAGGAAGTAGCTTTGTTGTTATTTTGATCATATAAAACAATGTACAAACTCAAGTCGCACTTCAAGTACCATTATACTAGCAGTTTTTCTTTTAAATAGTAACAAAAATTGTCGTTTACAATTAACCTTCCCGTTTATAATAATAGTAGAATCCCTACAGCAAAGGTAAGTACAGAGTACCTAAGTAACAGCTGTAGACGATCCTATATAAACTTGTCAACATTTCGCAATCAAGATGCGAGTATTAGAGATTAAAATTAGTTCAAAATTATTCATATATTTACAGAGTTTATCTAACGCCTATTGTACCGTTTGCTAAAATGTTCTTAAGAGTATTTTGTTTGTATTGGCAAATGTTGCACAGGTGCGCGACATGTTCCCGTAGCGTATATTGTGGCACAGAGTGCAGGACGCGCGGTGCGCAGTTGTTCCACCGCTGGGAGTGTGCCGCTGCTCAGGCAGCCATCTTTCCTACAATAGGCATCGCTCATTTGGCCCTCAGGTAAGAAAAGGCTCATAGGTAGCAAAGCAGATGTCAAATTTTGACGCTTATTTTGATGTGATGTTATCTCTAGCTTGGCTATTACTACTTACAATTTATATTAGAAGTAATAGCCTATAGCACTCAGGAACAATATAATTTATACGTCAGCAAGATCATCATCATCATAGCAGCCGTAAAATGTCCGCTACTGGACATTGGCTTTCCCAAGAAAGGGGGAATTTGCCTATAATTGCTGCTCTGGCGTGCAATCGTGGTGGCAATCGCAGTGTAGCTTCGCGACGGGAACGCTGTTACCCATTACTGCCCTGTTGCATTTGAGCTTCACTGCTTCGGATGGACATACCGCTATCGGTCGGTTCTGCTCGTCGGTCAGTGCAGAGGCGACTCCGGCGCTCGGCGCCTCGTTTGAACGCGCTATGCCGCCGCTGTCCAAGCGACATCTAAGAAAAAGATGGCAGCAGACACGCTGCCCAACCCTCAAGCGTCAGCTCAACGCTCTCACCGAACAGGTGAGACGCGAACTGAGGTCGCATGAAGCAGAAAGCTAGGATCGTTACGTAGAGAACGCGGACGAAGATTGGATCCATCGCCTATGTCGCCAGATCTCTAAGAAACCGGGTCCAATCAGACCCCTCCTCGGACCAGATGGCCACCCGAGATACCACGCGGAAGACCGCACTGAGATTTTCGCCGAACACCTAGAACGCCAGTTCCGCCCGAACCCCTGTGACAACGTAGAACACGTCGAGACGGTGACCCGGTACCTTCGAGAGTACCTCGCCGTTCCCATAGCGGCAGATGAAGACCCTGTCGTCTTTACGCCCGGGAGGTCAGCAGGACTATAAACGATTGAAACTTAAGAAAGCACCTGGCCTTGACAAAATCACCGGCAACATGCTGCGACACCTTCCACCGAAAAGCATCACTGCATTGACTCGCCTCTGCAATGGCATCAACCGCACAGGCCACTTCCCACAACAATGGAAAATGGGAGGGTAATCATGCTGCCCAAGCCCTGGAAAAACGTACTCAAGCCCGAGAGTTATCCGTCCTATCACACTGCTACATACGGTATCCAAGGTGTATGAGAAGTTGCTGCTTCTACACCTGGAACCGCACATAAGACCGAGGGAGGAGCAGTGCGGATTTCAGACAGAACACTCCACCTCACTGCAACTAGCGAGAGTACTACATTATATGACGCTGGCTTTCAACAAGATGAAATACACCGCTACAGTACTCCTCGACATGGAGAAGGCGTTTGATAAGGTGTGGCACCAGGGTCTGCTGTACAAATTATCAACGTCACAAACACCCCTTCGGATCACACGAGTGGTAGCTTCCTTCCTCGATAAGAGATATTTGAATTTCGAGTGAAAGTGGAAAACGTTCTATCAACAGAACGAGCCGCTGAGGCCGGTGTACCTCAGGGCAGCTGCATCTCGCCCGCGCTGTACAGCTTGTACACGGACAACATTCCGGTAGGAGAAGACACACACCTAACACTATACGCAGACGACACCGCCTACTATGCAACCTCGGTCAACCTAAAACGCGCAGCTAAAAAACTACAGAACACCCTCGACCTACTGCCCGAGTGGCTAAGCAGATGGAGACTGCAGGTGAGCGTAACTAAGACTCAGGCTGCAGTCATTGGCCGTTACCGTTATCTCCCGAAACCACTGAAGCTAATAAGGCAAGAAGTCACGTGGTCCCATACGGTCAAGTACCTAGGGATCACAATAGACAGCCTCCTGAGCATGAAGCACCACACCGAACAAGTGATCAAAAAGACCAGGTCGGTCACGCATCTACTCCGCTCAGTATTCGACTCCAAACTCCCGCTCAGAATCAAGCTGGGAGTTTACAAGACATACGTTCGACCTCACTTTACATATGCAGCCCCGGCATAGTATGCACCAACCAGCCGGTCCAATAAAGGCCGCCTTCCCTGATTTCCCTGACAAACCTACAAAGACCTAGATGACCCTAGCCAAGAGCGGTGGGTCCGTAAAAAACCAAAAGCTCCCACGAAACCACCACCAAAAACCTGCATAGTGCGTTCAAACACACGCTAAATAACGTCTATGCAGAAAACGTAAAGAAGCCACTCAAAAAGTAAACTATACAAATTGTATTACATTTCGTAATACAATTTGTATCATTATACAAACGAAGAAACCAAGAAGAAAATAAAACCTCAATGTGGGTTGGAACGAAAAAAGTTTTCCCCCCGCAACCCGATGACCCGCCGATATTGATCGGCGGCGTGTAAATACTGCGACCTACGGCTGCGCGTCGACAACTACGACAGTTAGGGGATGTTCACACAGGGGGAGGTACTATTTATTGACAATGAACCCTAATTAAGTTGGGCCTGTATTACCGAGAATTGCAATAAGGTCTCGACACAAATGATCTGTTATTATGAATTTTATAACATGGTTATGTTAAGTTAGTAAGATTAAATTTATCGATTTTTGCGATATCTACTTATGATTATTTGGCCTGATTCCGAGTATAAGTAAGACAATTTTCTATTCATCAAGAAAACCGGATAAATGTGGTCCTTGTGGTCCTGTGGTCCGAAAATTCCTTGGTCCTTTGCGATCTCAGTTAACCATCATAATCATCAACATTTCAAATAGGTATTTCTCATTCTCAGAGTGTTGCTCATTACAACCAGTCAAGGGTTTCCTCGGGTTCCTACTGAAGCAGGAGAGCCGAAGACCGCATCGGAGCTGTTCGCGGGATATTCTTGTGTCGACAATGTACAAATATACAAAACAGACGTCCCACCATTCTACAGAATGTTCAACCTCGTCACCAATTTCGACAAAATGAACAACACTGACTACATACAGTACGCTCTTGTAAGTATTCCTATAGTTATAGTCCTATAAATATAGCTTTATTGAATTTGTCTTTAAATTTCAATGGCGTTTGTCTTAATTCTAGTAATAACGATATTAATAACAAATTCAGTAATGCTAAAATAAATAACTAGTGCGACGCTACTACATTAACTCCTGTAATTCTAATAAATTAATGTAGACGAAAAAACCAGACGATGTGAGAAATCAACGTAAATCTTTACGAATAACCTGTAAGTAAATTATAAGAATTACCTAAATTAAACTCGATGCTGATAAAAAATAAGTTAAGCTATGGTTTTCATGGTCTTAATTGTTGCTCTCGTTTCGTACACATTTCATGGTTGGTGTATAATAGATCAAGCCGTTGATTGTGTACGTAGGCCGAGAAATGTCCTCCTGGAACCCCTGATGCCATCACCTTGTAATTTCTATATGCCATTACCGTTGTTCGCACATCATACACTAGCATAGGCTAACATCAACGCGTGATATCCTCTTCCACATAGCGCATACATAGTGTGGATAGGCGTATCTACCCTCTAAGTTTTCCTAAACGGCGGCCATTCAAGCGGAGGTACGTGCTTTAGAGGCGCGCTTGAATGATCGTCGTCGGTCTCGTTCGCCCGATCCCGCAACTTTGCATAGTGGCCCTGCTCGCAAAGTTGCACCTGGCCTATTTCCTCGGTGACGCGAGTAGTGACGTCAGAGTTGACCAGTATTAGCCTCATCCAAACAAAGGTAACAGTTTAAAATCAGCTTTAGGATATATACACTATTTATTCTGGGAGGACAAACACTGCACTACCGTACCCGTTAATGATTTCTTATACCATTTTAAACGCATTCAATAATATTCCCATCTTCTACGCCAACGTTCATGGGTTCGATGCGCACCCAGGACATCCTTACTAATATTATAAATTCGAAAGTAACTCTGTCTGTATGTCTATTACGCAATCAGGTGTAAACTACTGAACCAATTAAAATGAAATTTAGTACACAAATAGTCTAAAGCTTTAGAAAGGACATAGGCTACTTTTTTATTCGACTCAAGAGTTGTAAGGGGTCGAAAGGGGGGATGAAAAGTTGTATGGAAGTATTGCTATTGTTAGAGCTAGAGCTAGAAGCTTAAAGTTTATTATTTAGGCTATTAATTTGTATATATAAATAAATATAACATTCAAAGTTTATATAAATTGAAGTAAAAAGGTATGGTGTCCAAAGAAACTACTGCACACTGACGAAGTCGCGGGCACTGCTAGTATATTTATAGAACGAAAGTGTATTTGAGTATGTATTATATTTGTGATTTCTCTGTTTTCTAATGTCCGTAACACAAGTGCTTTAGCGACTCATCTCGTAGTCAGGTGATGTTAATAGTGTATTAGAAGTGTGAATTATTTATTGATTTGTTGTGTCACAGACAGCAACAATGCTAACACTGTACCTAGAGAAGTGGACGTCGTTCTTCGACGAGTTACGGGGTCGTTTGCCACACGTGCTGCCGCCGCCACAGCTGCGGGTGTTCGCGGCGGCGCTGATGCTGCGGGCGATGGGCCAGCTGGTCTGCAACGGACACGCCGCGCTCACGCTAGCCGTCTTCGAAGACGAAGATAGCCGCGGCGAAGACGGTATAATGACATTCCTTATTTGAACATCTTTCGACGAGACGCGCTACGGTAGGTGATCTGTGTATGGTGGCACTACGTGTTCAGGTACATTGCTATTACCGCTGTATTTGAATGTTTGCTTTTGCGTGCTTTATTTTTTTTTTAAATGGTTATTGCACGGGTCACCTCACTCTCACTTCCTTGACCCGGCAAACAACCCTCGCATTCTGTTTTAAAAGGCGAGGCACCCTGGGTGCTTCTGGGGGCCCCCCCCCCCCCCCCTGTTAAATTAGGTTTGCGACCGTAAAATACTTGCGATTTCGCGAGTGTCCATAGACTAGGACTAAAACAAAAGTTGCGAACTATTTATAACAAATGTCATTTACTTTTGCAGGTCAATCGACCACAATATCGGAGCGGGAGGTGCGGCGTGCAACGGCTATTTATCCTTCGGCAGCCATGATGAACCACTCCTGCGATCCCAATATTATTAACACGTAAGTGGACCTAAAAGCTCAGTCCTAATCGAATTTTAAATATATATAAAAAAAGATTACGAGAAGATCACTACGTAAAGACGATATAATATTTAATTTTATATCGCCTTTACGTAGTGATCGTAATCTTGTAGTAAATGTTAATTTATCAAAAATAAATCATTATACACCTTTCTTTTACACATTACGATGTGTATATAGGCTCCAATTGTAGCTGATAATGAATGTAACAAAAGATGGTTCATACAAACTATTAAGAGAGGATTTTTATTTACTACAAGATAACACCTACATTGTGGAGTTCCTATGCAGTCATTAAACTAAATTCTTTAAAGTTCCTAAAAGTTAATTTTCCAAATGTGCATAAGTTTGGATTTAATATCTAATTAAGACGAAATGGAGTAGAATATTTTTTAATTTACATAAAGTTTGTAAGACCTTTTCAGGTCTAACAAACTAAAGTATTGTAAATATCTATCAAAAAATATAACGCATCTGTCCCATCGGGGTAGGCAGATGCGTTATATTATCTTCCATTCATTTCTGCTCTATATATCCTTTTTACATTTCCACACTATGTACATTGCCTATTGTTGTCACAACATCATCTTTTACACCACATTGATCTTTTATCACATTATTCTTTTATCTACACACCACCACACCATACATACTTCAATTTGTAAATGGTAAAATATCCGCTGATGGCCGTTTGTCCAGAGTTTTTGCTCCAACCATAGTAGCTATCATCAATATGTCATTCTCGTCTGAATTTTAGATAGTTTTCTAGCATCCGTTTTTCATTTATTTGCTTATGATTTAAAATAAATTATATAACAATGCATAATTATATGTCCTGAACTGACATCAAGGCATGTTTATGATGATTTATGCATCTTATTTTCGACATCCGATTTAAAGAGTAAGAAGTTAGTAAAGCATTTAAGCGGTCTTATTTGAAATCTGAAAAGCCAAGAGACCAAGAGTTACTGTGTTTGAAAGTTCTTGTGAGTTAGAAACACGTCAATGGGATAATATGTGCACGTGCGTTGGTGTGTAGTTTCTACAAGGGGCGGCTGGTGGTGGTATGCGGGCGCGAGATCTGCGCGGGAGGTGAGGTGTCCAATTGCTACGGGCCGCACAGAGCGCGCGAGCCCGCGGGCCATAGGCGCGCAGCGTTGCGCGCGCAGTATATGTTCACGTGCTCCTGTTCTGCGTGCACGGACGCCGACCGCCGAGACTTCGTGGTGAGTCCAATTTGTTAATTTTCTACTACTAGATAGGTCATTTGGCCGTGTGGTACCGCGCAGATTAGAATTGAAGAACAGAACCTCCCTCTATACCAGGTATCAGAGGCGACTGAGGTACCAGAACCGATAGATGGCGGTGTATTCATCCAAAGCGGTGTGGCTCAAAAGCAACAGGGTGGGTTGAACAGCAGCATTCCGGTTTCGAAGCTACGCTCGGAATCCGCTAAATAGGCGACCATTTATTTCTTCTTTTCTCAGAGTTATAAATAACCGGATGGGTACTGATTAAATCGTTAAGACGTCCGAGGCAGGTCAAAAGGTATTTTTAGAGTACGTTTTATTGTTTATGGTTTTCTCTATAATATGCCTTTCTTAATCTGGAAAGAGGAGTCGTTAATTAATTAAAGTTGGGCCGTGGGCCACAGTAGAAAAGAACTTCCTAAGTACAGATGACAGTACCGGGTGTCACCAGGTCGTAGAGGCGACTGAGGTACCGGAACCGTCAGATGGCGGTATATCCATCCGAAACAGCGTAACTTGGGTCGGGATGGGCAGCAGCATCCTCGTCCCGAAGTTGTGCTCTACGATTACTAACACGTTTGCCCAGCGCGGCAATTATGAGCAAATTCAACCTATCTTGGGGAGTCCTATGTGCAACAGTGGACTTTCCTATGGCTGTTATGATGAATTAATAAAAAATATTTTTATTTCTTCAGTACTTATTCAGCGCGTACGCTTGCAAAACATGCAAGGGTCCCGTCATATGCAATCCGAGCGCGAATACCACGCGCTGCGCTCAGTGCGGCGCCGAGTTTCGCATCGAACGCGCTATGGAGATGCTCGAGCGGGCTAAAGAGCTCCTGTCAGAGTCGCGGTGCGCCGCTGCGCCCGCGGACAAGTGCGAGAAGGCGCACGCCGCGCTGAGGATGCAGCAACTTGTCTGGCATCGGCATCACACACTGCTTCGAGAGTCTGCCGATAAGTTGGCACGGTTGTACGCTGATTTTGGTGAGTGTACCAACTGTTTGCAGTATTTAAGCATTAATAGGTATCAAAAAGCCTTAACTGTTTAGTTTTAAGACAAATGTTTTGTAAGAGCCGTCGCAGATGGAGGTTCCGTCAACATGACCAAAGCGACACAGTGCCTTCATCACCGTCAGTTTTTCATGGAGGGTGGGCTTTTTCATGGATTATTTTACATTTTTTTTCACTATTCAAATATACTTAGGATTAGGCCTATTTTACACGACATCTTGTGTTACAGATATTAGACAACAGAGAAATTACAAATATATTACTTACTATAAATAACACCCAGACACAGAACAAATACAAATATTTATTTTATAAATATATTGATTGGGTGAGGATCGAACCCACGACCTTAGACGTCTAATATAAGATCGCTACCATTTGCGCCATCGAACCCGTCGATAATTGAATGAAACATATTTTTATTTTGAGGAGTTGGCATTGAATTAGCTAGGATTCTTAGCTGTGGTTGTGCCTTATCCTTGATTTTGGACCTGGCAGTGGACATTGTCTATACTCGTTACAATCGTATTCAATAAAAACTCTTTAGCAGGCTCAAGGCTTGCTTTGCTTTGCTTCATGTTGTACATTTTTTTATTACTTATATTCAAATTCATAAAATAATATTGTCCACAGGTGAATTCAACAAGAGCGTGGAGTTAATTAAACAAAATATACAAAGCCTCGAATACCAGTACGGATCATTCAGTGCGGAGGTAACGCATTCAGCGTTTATGTACTATTTGTTATACCCGCCTAAAAACATTAGATAACTTCCTCAGTCACCCTTATTCACTAACTCAGTCACTCCTGGATTACAAAAGTGCACCCACATACTAGTCGTAGAGCAGTGAATCGCCTTCGTCGCTGAGTGCAGTCTCAGCCGACCGTTCTCCTGTGGCGCTTGTTGATATTTGAGTAGTCCAGCATTATAAAATCTTTTCCTTGCAACGATTTCTTCAACTTGATGCTTAGTTTAATTTTTTCAATTTACTAATTGCAGGTTGCCCACGAACTAAGGAAACTTTCTGACGTGATGCTTGAAAGGATTATTTCAACTCCTCATAATGCAGATTACAAGTATGTTATTTTTAAGAATTTAATGTCAAATCAGAAAATAATTAATAAAAGAACATAATGTTTTAATTAAAAATATAATTAATTGTAAATTCAACAATGCATGTGTAAATTGTTATTTTGGTATATTGATTATTGTTATGCAGAATATAAGATAAGAATTTTATGTGGTGAATACTGCGGGAAAAAAATAACTGTCAAAGAAAGGAACCGTAATGCTGACACAATAATTAGAATTAATATCAAATTTTGGGTTCCCTCTCTGAGTAAAATAATACTACCATATGTGTTTGTTTTAAATGGTACAATTAAAGTGCCCTTCCTGTGAGGATGTAGGGATATTATGTTAAAGCATTAGTGAAAGAGTTTTTGAAACTGGTCTAGAAGTTTAAGAGTTTATCGTTACACACGTACAAAACTACTACACTATTACTAATTATAAAGAGGTAACACCTCTTCATAATTAGTAATTATAATTGGAAGAGGTGTTACCTCTTCATAATTAGTTATAGTGTAAATTTGGTCTGAAATTAACTTATAATAAAATTGCAATTCTGGTAAGCATTTAAACACAAGGTTTTTTTTAAAAAAGTTTCCTGGTATAGAAGAATTATTGAAAAACGTTTTTTTAACATAGACATGATATGGATATGTTTAAGGTATGATCTCTTGTTGCAGAGATTGGTGCCTCGAAACCCATAAAATAATTAAAAAGGCTGTGCAACTAACAGAACTGAACTACGGATCATGGGAGCCGCTTGTAAAGAGGTTGAAGGACAACGAGGAGTATGTAGCTTCCCTTGTATCCGACAACCGTAGTGCGGGCGTGTTAGACAGCGTTCATCAAAACTTACATTATAATCTTAAGATATAACCTAATGTAAATATTTTACCATTAATCTTTCGATAATTAATCCCATGCCACAGTGCCACCGTGCGACTTGCGTGTACTTGTAATCTTTCTAGAGTTAACGCTGACAAGCCGTTTCCTTAAGTGGCACTGGAATTTCTTTAAACATAATTCAAAAAATGTGTTCTAGCGTAGATATTCTTGTTTGCCTTGATTAAGTATATAGATAATGTATAAAGTTGATATGCAATCTTCTGACGGATTAACATAATGTAGAGAAACAATCGGTCATTTGACACTATATACTTTAATTTGTTATACTACCTAAATATTAATTGTTTTAAAATGGTTATCTTTTATATCGCTGTAATTTCTAATATATGATATTACATTTCGTAATTGTTAATCAGTTCAAATATGTAACTATATTTAAACTACTAATAGTGTCAAATATTCAATTGTCATTTAGAGTTAGTGACAAACAATGGTGATTTTAAGATCAAATTTCATCACCCATGTAAAATAATATGAGAACAATGATAAATAATTTGTCTAGTTCTCTCTGTCATTGGTGAAATTATAATGAAATTAATAAAAAAAAGATTACTAAGTTTACAGTGGCTAGATCAGGGCCGTATTTATATAAGGGATCCATGTGATGCAACCCAGAGCACCGCGGCTTTAAACTTAATTATTAATTGAATGCAAAAATTTGTAAGTAGAGTCCTTATTGTGTCGTTACTATTATTCCTGTACCTACTCAGTTTGCTATACGCCCAAGTTAGCTCAGGCGCCCAATTATGTATGGGCCCACCCTGGACTAGATTATGATGATTATGGACTTCATTATTGTAATCATAATCTAGTAACAACCTTCAGCCGTAGCCAGTGCAACTAGCAAGAAGACATTTAAAGAAAATCATTATGAGATATGCAGAGATAAATAGAGTTTGTGACCCATAAGATAGAAAAAGTATTATATGTCCCCTTGAAAGTACCTTACTTGGTGCCTTGTAGCATTACTTAAAAAACTAAAACCACTGTTCATGTTTAGTCTGATCTTCAGTACGATAAAATTTGATTCTGAATATTAGTGTCATATTCACATATTTGAAAATGTATTTATTTATCTATTGTATTTGTGCTAAACTAAATACAAATGTGTGCCTAAATACTTCATATTATCCCAGCTCTATCTACATGAACAACATATTTCACTAAATATTTATTAATTAATTGCTTTTAACTGTATGCATTTAAAAATAATCATACAGCTAAAAGTAATTAGCACACGTCATATTGTGTTGACAATATTACTTACAGTTATTGATAAGACAGTGCCATGCACATAATCAAATTTACATTTATTCGAAATAAATATAGGTACTGATTGACTGAAATATTTTTGCTCATGTTCGAATTTTTCGGTGGAAATCATTATTGTGAAACATTAAAATAAAATAACAGCGAAATTTTTTAAAATATTTTAATGCCATGTGATATTTTGTACAAAATAACTAAATGAGGCCTATAAAATTAAATAATTGTAATAAATTCAGGCACTTCTCATCTTATTTATTTATAACGGCCACATATTTACAATAAATTTAAGATTTTTTTTAAGAACATTTTTCAAATATTTTTGTCATAGTAAAATGTAGTTGACAACGAGAAATAGGGCCTATGTAGTAGGTCTTAAATAAGAGTTAAATTAGAAACATTTTAAGAATTAATTATTTTGAGGTACATTTAATTTTTAGCACATTTTCTGTAAACTAATTAACTAAAGATAACTCTATTCAATACCACATTATTATATTTGCATAAATCATGGTCAATCCAAAAACAATATAATAGATTTTAATCCATCCTATTATTGTTTTATTTTCTTATTTCTCTACCTTTTTTTATTGTGGCTGTTTTTTACTGTGGATGATGACACCTATTGCATGTTTTTCTTTGTATATACTAAAGAATTATATGTTGTACTTTTTTCAAACCCGCCTCACGATACAAAAAAAGAATCTTCATAATTCCAAAAGTTCTTATATATCATTGTTAAGAATTTGAAGTGTTTTGGTATCTTGTTTAGAATAAACTATTTATCCAAATAAAATAGGACTGTTTGTAATATCTAGTTTTTAAATGTATGTATGGTAAAATTACAAATATATAGGTTTTGGTAATTATGAATCATCATTATATAGATTGAAATTTGTGACATATACATACATTAGATTCTCAATTCTCAATTGAGAAGAGAAAGATTAATTGTGCTGCATGGCTCGGTACATATTAGTTATGTACTATTGAATGTTAAATTATATTGTTTGTTCTTTATCAAAATTTGTTACATATAATTTTACTAATTGTCTTTTAGCTTAATTTTAATACAGCATGCATAAGCTTATTGGCTTGAATGGCTCACATAATATACACTCATTTGCAAAAAAAAAACGGGCTCCTAAGCAATGAACCATTTCAAATGTTACTATTAGTTTGATTGATAATTAATCATAGGTAGTTTTACTTTCACAATTTTGTAAATTCATAAGCAAATAATCGTTTTCGTCTGTATTATCATAATTTTTTTTATAAAATTTATGGATTTTAATGCTAAAGTTCACTAGTAGTGTATGCTCGCTAGTAGTGCATATGCTCGTGAAGTAAAAGTTAACTGAGATTTTTGTTTGTTTTTCTTTAATAAAGTAAAAGCAGATAAATGTTTAGTGTCGAGTGTAACCCCCTCTAGCTGAAATCATTAAATTCGACTGGGTATGCTAGCGAGAATATCCCGGATACTTGCTTGCGGAATACGTTCCCACTCCGCGGTAATCACATTCTTCAGCTATCTCATGGTCTGCGGAGCCGGTTGTACTGATTTCACGCGTCGTTTCAGAACGTCCCAGTCATGCTCTATAGGATTGAGGTCGGGACTTCGAGCTGGCCAATCCAAACGACCTCTTGCACATACGCTTCCACATCGACAGACCGGTGGGCGCGAGCGTTATCGTCCATAAAAATTGAGTCTTTGCCTAAAGCGGCCAATACGGGTTGTGCATGAGGAATTAGAACTTCCGTTATGTATCGATGTCCAGTCAGTGAGCCGTTTTCAATGAATACTAGCTCTGTACGATCCATTGAATTTATTCCTGCCCAAAACATAACAGAGCCTCCACCATAAGGTGTGATTTCTTCAAAACAAGCCTCTGCAAAGAGCGAGAAACCTTCTCCTAACCGTCCATAGACTAATATGCACATTTCTTACTTCTTCGAGGTCGTTCTTAAGGTCCACATACGAAGACTTGCGATTTCTCAATGCGCGACTCACAAGAAAACGATCATCCCGTGGTTGGATACATGGTTTTCTTCCAGAACCAGGCCTTCTCTCGACGGAACCGGTGTCTTGATACCACTGCCAGGTCCTTTGAACCGTCGAGCGACTCACACTTAGCCTCTGAGCCACGAAGTATCGGCTGCAATCCTCTTCGAGCAGCGCAATAATTTTGGTAGCTTTTACCACTTTCTCTAACATTATTGAGACAGCTAAACAGCAATAAATGAAGCTTTGACAATTAAGAATATGAAATAAATTCATAAAAATTGACTAAAAGTTATGAAATCCGATATATCTTTTGGAATTTCGCACCAAAAATGTAGGATAAAAAGTGGTTTTTTGTAAAAACGAGCATCAAACGAAAATTACATCATACAAGTGCTAAAATTACATACAAGTTTTGGTTATTTATATAATCTCCAATAATAATTTAAGTAGGTATCTAGAATCAATGGATACCAAAGATATACTTACATTAATGTTTTCACATTTCTCAGTTGGGCAGCATAGAAATTTGGATTGTGTTTAAAGGAGACGCTGACTATTATTGCGTCCACCTTAGGAAGGTTTCAGCTGTTAACTTTCTAAAAATTGGTGTTCATTTAGTACCCTAAGCAGATTTGACCAATAAAACCTTGCAAAACAATAACGAACAGAGCGAATACCATGGAAGGGTACGATTAACAGGTTGTTCATGCGGAATCTACGTTATCATATAAATAGCCAGTCACGGCCGTTTTTAGTCACGTTACAACTGCATAAAAAATACTCATTTTCGGAGACGGATTTTGATAAAATAATGCAATATTTTTATCTCACGGTATTACAAATCGCTCCAAAATAATAATATTAATAAGGATGATACAAAAAAAAATATATTTTCATTACAGTCAAATAGCCTATTACGGGCATCGGACCTCGCATCTATGAGAGGCACCGCCCCCTTTTTTCGGTGGCGCTGGAATTGACGTTTGAGTAGTACACAATAGGTTCGTCCGAAAAAAAAGTAAAGCGGTTTGTAACATCAGAATACAAAATATGTTTGTCAGTCAAGAATGGAGGAATTCTTTTTCTCTGTTATTGTAGCAGGATCCTCGTTTGCTTTCATTAAGGTTGGTAGAATTTTTAATGTATTCTTTATGTCTGTCTATACTAATGTTATCATTAGGTATCGATTTGTTGGCTGCCCTCGTCATTAATGTTCCGAAGATGGATCACTAATATTTAAAACTGATCTCATTGCAGACTGCATTATGAAATCTATTCAATTTGAACATTCTTTATTCATATCGTTCTCGTAACACATTAATTTCATGATATGAAACTCGTCATGATTGGTTGGTTTTCGCTGGGTCATTTTAAGCTTTTTAATTTTTGCTAGGCCCATAATAGCAAAAAATCAATAATATTTTTACATACCTATTAATTTACGTACGTATTTCAAGTCCAAGTATATTTTGTTCGCGAAGTCCGATATGAAGGTACACAACACACGTTTTTTTTATAATTATTCAATACAAACGACATAAAATCTGTATTGTGTAACAAAAATTTTGCAGCAACTAGGTAGGTCGTACCAAATCAAATAACTACATAGCCTAGGTAGGCTATGTAGTTTTTTGATTTATTAGTATATATACCAAATATGGCTAGGTAGCCATATTTGGTATATATATCTTCTGTTTACTATCATAGTTACCTATAGCCTATTGTGTAGACATTAACATAATTTAGGGTCAGTTAATTATAGCATAGTGTTTAAGCCCCTCCACATTCTCGCGAGATATTCACACGAGAATCTTCACGAGATTCACAGCGACAACGTAGTGAGAACTTCTTTTGGATAGACACACAAAAAGGTACACACTTACAAAGTTCTTACTACAGTTTTCACGCTCGATAACGTTGGACGCTGAAGTGACTGCTTTTTGCTAGACTTGCTATTTTTATGCGTTTTTATATTAAAGAGAAAGAAATGTTTAAAAAGAAGTGGTAGATGACAAGAATTCATCGGTACACAACACTACCATCTAAATCGGCCACTCGCTCATTACTCAGAAACATGCGATTCTGTAGTCAAAAGGAAGGAGAACATGAGAACAGGCTAGAGTTCTCGCCTGTTCTCATGTTATCGCGCTCCTTTGTCTGGCGCAAAAAAACCGATAAAAGTCGGTGAACTTGAGAATAATACTCCAATCGCTTTCACATTCACTTTTCTCACATGTTTCTTACGTTCTCGCGACAATGTGGAGGGGCCTTAAGGAATGAAACGGAGTTTGCTGTTATGTTTGGTTACGTAAAACATTTAACTAATACAAGTTTTCTTAAAATTGTATTGATTTTTTAATAAATTAACAAGAAATAATATACAATAAAAAAGTTTTCACAAATTATAATGAAATACCAAAAAATCAAAGTTGCACATTAGTTTCATTTCTTTAGATAGGATCTAAGTTTTTTTCAGGAAGATAGCTTATTTGATTAAGTATAATATTTCATTAATCGTTTTCATAATTAATAAATTCAAACCTCACATAAAGGATTTTATTGAAAAATGGAAATGTTTCATTGTGCCCACCTGAGTACACAGTAAAACGCCCTTTATTCAACAATGAAACAGTATATTACACTAATTGTTTTTTTTTGTTATTACACAATTTGAATTAAATGTTGACGTTTGAACATGTAAATGATACAAAACATTTAATTATCACTGGTCAACAAAATTTAAACTTTTTCGTGCCACACGGACTTTTTTGATATTTTTTACTTTAATTGGTGATTGTAAGAAAAAATCAATAATTAAAAAAAATTTGCTAGCCGAGGATTTTATTCTATTGAGTAATTTAAAATATTAAGAAAAATACTGATCTCGTAAATCATACGTTTATTTTTTTATAAATAATTTAAGATTTTCATGAATGTTTAGCTTCTGGTTGGTTCCTTTTAATTGTCCAGCTGTAATCCGCTAACATATTTGGGCTCCATTTGCCCTGGTACCGCTTTTCCATACTAGAAATGTCCTGGTGGAACCTTTCGCCGTACTTGTCACTGACAGCCCCTAAATTGGCAGGAAAAAAATCCAGGTGCGAGTCTAAAAAATGGATCTTGAGTGACATGTTGCAACCCAATGCGTGATATGACAATAAGAGCTCGCTAACCAACTCTCTATAGCTGTCATTCTTGTGGTTGCATAAAAAATTTGCAACAACATTTTTAAATGCGTTCCATGCACATTTTTTTTCAAATGTTGAATCTTTTATTAACTCCCTGATTTGAGGGCCAACAAAAATCCTTTTCAATTCCTTCAAACTCAAAGTCATCATCCTCGTCTACACATAGACTTGAAGTAAACGGTTGTGAATGGTCGTTCTCAACAGACGTTGTTGCAACTGGTATTAGTTCTGGCATTTTTTTTACAATGAGAGACTGGTCTTATAGCAGAAGATACGTTAGGGTAGATAACTGTTTTTTTTCTTGTAATCTATACCCTTTATGTCAGTGAGACAAAAATAGCAATCCGAAGCGTGATCTTGCTGTTCAGTCCATATCATTGGTGCAACATACCAAAACATTGGTGATAACACTCCATCACAAGATTCGTAAAATTTCGTCGTTGTTTTTTGAATGTAAGTTCTCTGCATACAAAAAGAGTTAGGGTCATTATAACACTTCCTCGACAGGTTTATAGGATTAATAAATCACAAAAAATATTCAACTACAAATACTTTTATTACGATTTACTTGTGATCGTTCCTGTTAATTTACCACCGTAGTACTAGTTATGAGTATTACCGTATCACAACAAATATGAGGCTAACTGACAGATGACAACTGAGATTTAATGATGAGGGTAGATTGATAAAACAAAATTAGCTATCAAAGTTCGTGTGGCAAAATCAGTGTTGACCAGAGTTATAAATCAGAAAAGGTTTATTCACAGTAAGACACATAAATAGGACCTTTAATAACATAATATTTTTCAGACCTTTAGTCACAGCCACAGGTTCACGATAAAGTTTTTTAAATTTTCTGTAATCAAAGGCAACTTATCCTCATCAAGCTCTTCTTCATTGTCTAGTCCACTCAAATCAGTTTCACTTAAGCACTTATTTTCTGGCTCATCTTTCTGGGTACTTGTTTTAGGGTCTGGTTCAGTCTTAGCCTTTTTAGATTTCCTTTATCTATATTTATTTTATCAGATAAAACCGGTTGCTTGATTGCTTTTGCCGCAGATTTTTTGTGCCTTTTTACGATCTTCAGCTATCTGGTCTTTATCTGGGGAATTAGTTGCAATCATGCTTTTACCGAACTTTCTTGGTTTACGCTTTCCAGTCCGTGGCCCAGCATTCAAAGCAGGCATAAACTCCTCAGGACTTACAAATTTAGATTGAATACCAGAACTTCCAGGTTTTCCTTCAACGGGTGGCAGGGTCGAGTCTGTGTTCAGTGCACTCCCAGAAATATCTTCGGAACGCGATGTCATCGTTATATTTAGAGAACTAGATCCTGGCTCAGGAGTCATTCCTGCCTGAATTTTCGGGACTAGTGATGTTGTGGTGCCGTTAAGTGAATTAGAGTCTGGTTTGTGTAGCTCCTCTAAAGGCTTTGCGAAATTCTCATCGGCTACCAGTAAAGACGGACTCTCAGCACATGTCACATTCGATATAGGACTTCCACAAGTCTCTCTATGTTGTAGTTCCTCAGGAGTGGCAGTAGATACAGATGGCCCTGGTTGATATCTATCTGTGACTAATGATGGCATGAAGTCCGCATTTTCTGAAGGCAGATAAAATATTTGTTGGGGTCATGGATTTTGCATATGCTTGGCCTACGCACTGCGATATTGTAGATAATAATCGGTTTTCCAGGGTTCCTCGTCAACCATGAATCCACAGGGCTGTTGTAATAGATTTTGAATGGACCATACAATCCATCATAAAGTGGCTGCATCTTTGCAGTGGTATAAGGTGCACCCTCAGTGTAAGAATCTTCACTCCAGATTGTTTGGCTAGGTCTAATGCCTCATTACTGATTTCTTAACGGATTCCTTATTGAAAGCTGTTGCACGAGCCAGACTACATGCCTCAGGTCTTTTCAGTGATAGATCTACATGCCGTGACTTGAAAGAGCGAAGCCATTCTTTACCTGCCATTTGTTCTTTCTACCAAGAGTTTACATTTGATATTATTTGTTTTCGCCATTTGGTGGGCTTAATGGCGTACGTCTCTACTAGTTAGTACTGTTTAATAGAATAGCTTGAAGCATGTTGCACGTGTGATCCCCCTTTTTTCTTATTGTAGTTTAGTGCGCGGCATCTTTGGCAATAATGTAAATACTTAAATGAAATTTAAGTATTTACATTATTAAAACATAAAACATGATTAATAAAATCATTAATATTAACCACATTAATTATGACAGTGGTATATAATAAAACAAGGTAGTATACAATGAAACATTGTTTCACTGTGTCCATCCCAAAACTGTTTCATTGTTGACCACCCGGGTTATATTCTAAAAACCTAAAAAATTATCGAGTAAAACGGAAAGGATTAATATTTCACCTAAGCCACGTAAATGTATGATACTTGTACATTACCACGTTATTCTAGGAAATACGGAACATGCTAGTATAATTTTATGAAAAATGTATTAAAATAATAGAAAATTCTTACGTTTTTGTCGAAAAATCCCAAAAAGTTCTACGAACACGTCCTCTTCCAAGCGGCGTGCACCCGGACAAGACATGGCACACAAGCAGTGCTATACTTAGGCAAGATTTTACACCAACGAGAGACCACCTCATGAACAGTAAAAGGTTCCGTTAATTTAATTAAATAAAAACTTGTGCAATTATCTCGTGCGAATGCGTCTCAAATTGTTTATGGATCAAACTAGATGTACCTATATCAGCTGGATTAGTATAGAACATACACATATTTCGAATGATTTGCTGAACGCGTTTTATTAGTTTTCGTAAATATATACAATAAGTTGGTTTATGTAAGCAATTTTTGACTATAAATGCGTGTGTAAGCAAGTTTTGAATATAAAAATGGTACAGCCGTCCAAACAAAAAACCGGGCACTTTTAACTAAAATATAAAAAAAAAACTATTATTATAAAAATAGAACATTGTTCTGGTGTTTTATTTGTGCCATTTATTATAAACAAATGCTTTCTAATTTCAAAATGAGATGGGCCAAGATTTCGTACAGCTGAGTGAGATAATTATTTAAATATAAAGAAGACATCTTTGGGTTCCTATAAAAAGACTTACTGCACGCAAAGCAACAGAACGAACGACAAAACAAATGTAAAGGTAATTTACGTTAGCTTAGCAAGCAACTTGTAGCAAACATGTAGCAAACAAGCAAGGCTATTTTAAAAATAGCTATGACATTGATACTAAATAATATTAAAAAATAAAAACAAATGAAAGGCGTCTGAATAAAATCATTTTATTTGATAATTTAAGATTACAATCAATTATGTGGCAATGTTATTTATACCTAGCCTAGATCTATCCACTAAAACAACTATACAAATATAACGGTAAAAATTTTATACATGATCTTTACAGCACTCGTGCTTGCTTTGTACAATCAAATACTGAACTTGATGTCAGAATATTATTATACCCAATGTCAGCTAGTGTCACTATGCCACAGTGCTGTAAAGGCACATATATATAATGCCTTAAAATGGATATGCCACATAGAAATTACAATGTTTTCAGGTGGACAGGCATGCAAACAATCCATGATTATTCTCAATATCACTTGAATGGTTAATTTTGATCATATTTTATCAGAAAGAGCCACCTTCATATAAACTAAAAGCACATTTTCATGGTCACAGACCAAAAGAATACATTTCACCTTTTTCCAAACTATACAATGATTGAAAATATTAAGTAGTTTTACCTACTATTATAAAAAGAAATATTGAGGTGCAAAATACAACTCTGTTTTATAATAATAAAAAAATTGGCGATAATAAATATAACACCCGGTCGCCTCATCCAAACATACATTATAACTAAGTACTTGTGTGTGAAAATGAGTTTATATTGTGAAGTCAAACATCTATACACATATTAAGTAGATGTATATTAAAGTATGCTTACAACAAAGATTACACTATACTGATATATAAGACATCAAATGATATATAAGATTGAAGCAAGATTGAATTGCATAAATATTTAACTCCATCACAATGAGAATAAGAACATCTATCTATACTGTGCAGTAAAACAGGGAAGTCGACACAGATGTCCAATAAAATCCTATGAATAATATTAAAAATACTACACTAGTAGTCTCTACACACAGCTTACTTATTTGAACTGGAATATAAATATTATGTATTCAATAAAGAATAGCAACACTAGTTTCTCTATATGAATAAGTTGACCGTGCTTTTATTGCAGCTTACTTTATGTGAACTAGAATATAAATGTTATGTATTTAATAACAAATGACAACACTAGTTCCTTTATACCAAATAAGTTGACCATGCTATTATTGCAATGTGATTATTTAAAAAATATAAACTAGTAATTTCATTAAAACCGTGTGTAAATAGACTAGTTGTAATTATTACATATAGATCTACAATAAATACAGATAAAATTTTAATATCCGCATAACCTGTCTATACCAATATAGTTTATGCAATATGGTAATAATTATGATAGAATTATAATAAAAGAGACATGGTATATTGTATAGATTATACCTTAAGATAATGAATTTTAACTGCACAAATAATTGGATATGATACATTGGGATAGTCTAAATCAGCTATTTCAACAATATAGCCTTGCTACATCGAAGATAAAAGGTAGTTTATCCTAGAAATGTGCAAACAATTAATTCTTACAACAAAATTTAATTGTTGGTTAAAAATTTCTCGTAATCATAAAAAATATTACTCTGTCTAACATCGCTTTGAGATCACAGTGCTTCTTAGTTGTTGAATATTAGACTATTATGATTTGGTCAATATTCAATCTTGCATGTACCATAGCTCTAGTAACTTGGCCGTACTTTAATTAGGCTAATTGCCCTTCAACTCTATGTGAGTGACGATGCTAAGTACAATGCACTTAAACGCTACAGTGCTAGTCATTATTCATTCACTCATAAAAACCACTTTACACATATTTTAAACTAAATGGAGAACTACTTTTTCGTTGTAGTTCATGTCATCTTCTTCAGCCTCCTCATCATCATCCTAAAACAAGAATACAAAATATCATTAGCATTGAAAGGTTTTAGGTTCTATCTAAACATTGAGTTATTCTAATAATGTACCACTCACAAGGTGAATGCACTCTGCACAAAACAGGTCTTACTGGAAATCACTTATATAACAAGATGATGATGTTACTTACATCAAATCCAAAGCAGCTTTTTACATCTTTCTCAAGCTTCAAACTCTTATCAATTTGAGACAGTCTCTTCTGTTTCATCATTTCTTCTTTTAAATAATTTTGTTCGAGTTCATCCTCCTCATCCTCCTCTTCTAAAATAAAAAGGTAAACATAATAAACAATTATTTAATTAAATGTTTATTAATATTAGCGTTAAATATAAAATGTATGATGCCTTTACATTTTTTGTGAATGTTCTGTATTGATATTGTTTACTGATAATAACAATTGCATGCATTTCATATTGATGCCTTAATTTCAGACCGCCACAACATGTCATATTTAGTAGTAACAAATTACAATATGGTTAATTTATTATTAAATTGATGGTTGAAAAAAAAATACAAATTATCACTTTCGGTCATTGATTCATCTTTATTAATATAGAAATTTCAAAATAGCACTAGTTTATCAGTTTTTTTGTTGTTATGTTATTATGGCTTACTTGGTAAATCGAATTTAGTGAAATTTGTCTTATGGGTATTCAGGGTGAGTGTTGACCTACTTTGTTATATCGAATCCGAATACGGTACCTCGGTTATCCTCGAACTCCGGCGCTACGACGGCCACCTGCTCACTGCCGTCTTCTAGTTGGATCACCTCTAACACCACATATTGGTGGTGGTCGCCGTCGGAGACCGTGACTAATTCGCCGCGCCTCAGTTCGCTAATTAGCTCTTCACGTTCATCGGCTTGTTCTTCCTGTTCCATTTCTTCAGGGATGTCGTCATCCTCGTCCTCATCCTCCTCCTTATAGAAAAAATGCTTGGTTTACAATAATGAAGTAAAATATATTACCAATAACTATGTCAAGTGCGTCACTAAAATACATCAGTCTAGACACATATAATACAACAACAAAAAAATACCGCCAGCAATAATATTACAGTCAATATGACCATGTACTTATTTCGCTACTTATTTTGCTATGTATATGCATAGCCGGACATCAATCGCCATAAATAATTGTGCTCGCTTAATATGTTAAAATAAACGAAATAGTTCGCCCAACGAAATAATGCGGAATTGAAGTAATAGTTCGCCTAATGCTTTATGTTAGAAATATCGTTACAGAAAAGTATCTAATATTAAAATAATTCTTACAGTGAATACAATTATATATAAATTTAAACATGAAGTCAACAAGAATAAATTCAGAAAATCAACCTCTTTAAACTTAGTTTTCCTAATTTTATCCAAAAAGAATAATAATATTTAAATCAACAAAATATTTTTTAATTTCGCTTAGCAAATTGCCGTGCAGCTATAATATTAATTATAGTTATAAGTCTTTACATAATGATTGCGATTACATGCAGCAACAATATAACAGAAGCAGTAAGAGCTTTGTTCCTAAGTTTCTGAACATAATATACAAGGTTTGTGCCCCAGCAATATACATTTTTGATGGCTTAAAATGTACTAAATACATTTCAAACTAAGACGCAGTAGGTTTTATTCCACAAGGAATGACCCGCACTTTTATTTATCTTGTAGACCAATCAGCCTCAGGCAATACAGCAAGTTATAAAAGATATTTTCAAAAACCCAACAAAATCGTGTAAACAGATTGAGATATATAATATATACTCCAGATTAGCCTATTATTACATAAACTATTTAGATAAGAAGATATTGAACGAAGAGTGAGAGCTGGAAATAGTGTCAAGCCTTATATGCTTTTATGGGTACCCAAAATGTGTCAAAAAGGGAATCTGGCTGTTCATAAAGGTGTGGTGGTTCCAGCGTTGACATATGGTAGTGAATGTTGGGTATGGCAGAAGCACGCGAGTAGAATAAATGCTGATGAAATGAGAGCACTTCGAAGCATGTATGGTGTGAATTTGAAGTAAATTTGAAAAAAAGAATAGTGTAATACGATATTGATGTGGTATAGAAGATGATGTTGTAACAATAGAGAAAGGAATTTTGAGGTGGTTTGGACATGTAGAAAGAATGGATGAAAATACAATGACTGCTCAAATATATAGAGCAGAAGTGTATGGGAGAGTTGGAATAGGGCAACCTAGTAGAACATATCTTAACCAGATAGAACAGGTATTAAAGAAAGCCAGGTCAGAAGTACCAACATCGTAACAAGTGGAGATCCATATTTTCTGTGTACCCCAATGGGATACCGGCGTGATGTGTGTACTATTAAATGTCAACTATAGTGTCACTGAAAGAATAAAGAGAAAAGAAGAGAGAGGGTTTGGTTATTATTTTAATACATATAACTTTGTGAACAACTCATGTCAGTTGTGATTTGTCATATCATTCATCGATATATAACGTACCTGTATGGCGGTCTCGATGCGCTTGATTTTCTTCTGGCGTCCAATCTTGAGGGCGAGCGCGCGTTCCTGGTGGCCCGATTCCGGGTCATGCACGGCGAGGTGCCGGATCAAGTTACCCTTGTGTGCAAACGTGCGCTTGCATTCGTGACAGGTGTGTGTCTTCTCTTTGGGCGGTTTTGGGACGTAGTCCGGGTTGTGGTATAGGTTCTGGTGCCGCTTCAGCAGCTGCTTTTGTCTATAATTGGAAAGTTCTAAATAAGACATATGCTATAAACTCAAGACCTATCGAGCGCTACAATCATTTAAGGTTGGGATGTAAGTCTCATGTCTGCATCCAATCAATCACATCTCAATAGAGCTATTTGTTATTTGTTTATTTAAATTTTATTTATATATAAGTTTATTATTATATATATTATTTATTTATAGTAAGTTTATTTATATATACGACGAAAGTTAGCTTACCTGAATGTTTGATCGCAATCATCACAAGCGAAGGGTTTCTCGTCAGTGTGTTTCAGCATGTGCGATTTAAGATGGCGAAGCGCAGTTGACGCGTAAGGGCATAGCTCGCATTTGAAACACTTCTCACCCTCATGTGTCTGTGTTCAAAATTATATAAATATAAGTATTTGGTTATATGTTACATTTAGTATTAGTCTTCTTTATTATAAAAAAAAACAAGTTTATTTTAATTTAACGGAAAGGCTTCACTGAACAAGATTTAACAAGCACATGTACGTGTAAGTTTACTTACAACACTTTACAACACTTTTACGTGTAAGTCTACAAACTTCATACTTTGTTGTGTATCTTGCAAGAGTAGCGGTCCGGAAAGGTCTTCCCACAGCGCTTGCACTTAAGTGGCTTATCAGAAGTGTGCAGCTTTTGTACGTGGAGCCGCAGGTCGGTCTTGCGCCCGCACTTGGCCGGGCACAGCTCGCATGCGTACACCGGTTTTTCTGACACTAATAATCAATACCAATCACATAAAAGTTTATATAGCCAAATAAAGCAGTACTGATCACAAAAAAATATATACAGAAAATATGTAAAATTACTTTGAAATAAATACGAATAGAAGAAATAGGTCTAACATTTCGTAAATATAGCATAATAATATAAATGAAGCTTACTGACCGTTGTGGATAAGTTTATGCGCCTTCAGCGAGTTGGACTGCGTAAAGCACATGTTGCAGTGATCGCACTTGTAGGGCTTCTCACCGGTGTGTGTACGCAGATGCCGCTTTAGCTTGAACGTATCCGGTGATGCGTAAGTACAGTTCGGGCACTGTTGTGTGGACACAAATTATCATATTTAATAATCTAAAACATTTTTTGCCAAGGATAATCTTTTATAACATAATATGAAGACATAAAGATATCATCTATCAGTGACACAAAAGTACAAAAGACAGTTTAACTTTTTGTTTTTTTTTAATTTCGAAGTTTTCTCAAACTTACGTAGAAAATATCTATAAGACAAAACAAGTGCAACCCAAGAGACAAAAAGATGCTCCAGAACATACCTGATAAGGGCGTTCGCCTGTGTGGCAGCGGACATGGCGACGCAGTTTGGACAGTTCCACAGAGGCGTAGTCACACTCTGTGCATTTGTGCGGTTTCTCATGCGTGTGCTTATAGCGGACGTGACGCACCAGTTCTCCTGCATACATACATAGATTATAATACTCAGACATCATGAACATGCTTTTTTAAATAATTTTTGCACAGAACTATAATACACAATTCATGAAAGTTCGATTCCACAGTGAACAATAAGTATTCTTTTTATTTAATAACTTTATTAGTAAAATTATATTTTAAGTTCTTTTTTATGTAAATAAAAAATAATTCCTTTCTCAGTGGATTTTCTTTTAATAGTTTATTTTAACTGCTGTAATTGAACAAGCTAAATAGCATCATCTATTTAAATATGTAAATATTTTAAGTCACTATTATAAAATAAACACTCTGTCCTAGATACATACAAATCATGCAATTATTTAATAAAAAAAATATAAACATAGGCGACTGAATTGACAATTAAAGCTCTTCAAAAGTGAAATATTAACTCCTGTAATAATTATTGATCTAGCCATATTATAAAATCTTACCTGATGTAGTGAAAGGGCTTTTGCAGTATTTGCAAACATGAGGCTTAACGCCGTTGTGCATGTTGACATGGTTCTGAAGTGAAGCAAGGGTTTTGAAACCACGCTCGCACACACAGCACTTATGTGGGCGATCCTCAGAATGAGACTTCATATGACGCAGCAGAAGATACCTATTTGATCCATCAAATTTATAAGGGAGATGATGTGAAATATTGTACAGCAGGTCAGTATGTATGGTCACAGTGGTTAATATGACACTAACATACATACAAGAAAATAAATTTTCTGGTATACAATAGTATTTTTAGGTATGAATTAATGTAATAATAATTTCTTAAAAACCAATATTGTATTTTTTGACACTCTATTATGTTAAAATATGAATGACTGAATAAAATCGAAATGGCTTAATTTTTTGTGGTTACTGGAAAATACTACTCGATTTAAATACTGTGGAAAAGACTATTAATAATAGACAATATAACCTTTTTTCAGCATGACAATTTTCTTTTTACAACAAACAAAAAAGATATAATTACCTCCTATGACTTGTGTAGGAACAAAAGGTACAAGAAATATGAGGTCGCTGGTACTTCCGCTTAGCATTTGAAGCAGGCTTCTGTTTCCCATCTGTTTCTTCCTCTTGTTCAGATCCTTGCTCATTGTTCTCTTCCTCTTCATCTTCAAAGGTGTAAACATCTTGGGCGCTTTTCTCTTCTGGTTCCTCCTAAATATTTATATAAAATCAAATATTGAACAATAAAAAGGAATTTTAATGTAAAAGATACTGCATACCTCATCTAACTTGATGTCAATATTGACGACTGGTTTGTTCTCTTCTTGAACCACCAGTACATAGCTGACTTCTCCGTTGCTATTCTCAGAAGGCACAAAGGTCACTGTTTGATAACCTTCATCTACCAACAATTGTCCCTCTGACAAACCCTAGAAATAATGTTTGCTCAACATATAATTGTATACAATCATAAACATATAATCACTATTATTATATATTTATATATAAAAAAGATGGTATCCATAACATACCTCAGTTTCTTCACCTACTCCAGAGGGAAGGGAAACAATACTCTGATTTTCTCCTGCAGGCTGGTAATAATACCGACCCTCATCATCAACAAAATATGTAACTCCATTATCTTGATCTTCATCAGCTGCCCCAGCATTCACTAAGAAATCACATAGATAGTATCATATACTTTCTATAGCTAATGATATAATAAAAATGATGTAAGTACAAGTTTATCCTACCTGCAATAACTGTAGGCTCTTCAATGAAAGTTTCAAGGTCAGGCTTGTCCTTGTCTTCCTTGTCGTCAGGTGGTGGCATGGCTATAATAACAAAGTTAAAAAAGCTGCTTAATTGTGTCAATCTTTTGATTGTATTTCAAGTACAGTAAGTATGAATGAATTTAATATATAATTTGTAAAATAAAATTCTAGCACTTTTAATATTTTATTTATTAATTGTTTCTTTAAGTTTAGTAATATTTTGATGTAAGAGTAAAAAAATTGGTTTTCTTAAATTATCAATATAATAACTGTAGAAATTTGAAGTTGTAAGTGTACACATTATCTACATTCCAAACAATTATAGTCTTACGACAAATTGTAAGTAACTGCACACTTGTACACTGTGAATGTGCCACATACAAAGTGCATATCTGGAGAAAAATAACAATACTCTAAATTATACACAAAAAATTACATAATAAGAAAAAATAAAAACTAAAAATATACAACTGTTATTATACAGGGCAATTTCTTCCAGACATCCTTTAGATAGACATAGATGTGATAGAATAATTAATAAATAATATGTTACATAGTATAATATAATAACTTTCCAATAAATACGTTAATAAAAATAAAACTTAAATTTTAACAAAATAAACACATATATATTGAAATAATGGCTATTGTAGTCTTATGCTTATGGTTAGTCAATACAGAAAATGCTCCTTCACTAAAACAGACTGCGTACACCAGATATTCATACAGGTATATAGTCACAGGGTTCCAAAAATGTATAGCTTTAACAGTGAAGAAGTTCCCATAAAACCCCGAGCAATGCGCCACCATGTTAAGAATTAATATTTAATGATCACAAGGATTTCTCATGATCGTCACCAATAAAAACAAATTATTTTTGAAGATAACATGGGAAAGATAGAAAAAATGTATCTTATAGAAAAGCAAAAGGATATGAACACTCCAGCAAAATCAGATCAGCTATCTAATTTAGCACAAAATTTTGATATGGGGTCATATTTACATATACCAAAAATTAATCTGATACAGGTTTTGTAGGCGTTCAAGCTTCTTAAGTAGGTCGTCTGTAAGGGCAGGGAAGTTGGCATCCATATAATCGAAGAAAGAGATTATTGTATTTCATTGATTAAGATGGCTGTTATTATTTTTTTCAATAAAATAAGAAAAAAAATTATATTACTTTATGGGGCCTTTAGATTATACATAATGATCTTTCATTATTAATGTATCTCCTAATATAAAAACATACTATTTGTATTAAGTTTGTATTAAGTAATGTTTGTATTAAGATTGTGGAAAGAAAGTTAATGATTTTATAGTAATAGAAACAAAAGTATTTAGATTTTTCTTTATTGAGACAGCAAGAAATATTTATTTTGATTATAGAATAATTTCTTAGAGATTCTTCTATATTGAAAGGCATGAAAATATTTAAAGTTGTAGATATGAACAACCTGATTGCTAATATCTAAAGTAAAAAAATAATGGTAATTAAAGGTATTGATAAAAACTTACAGAGGGCGATAATTTAATCAATTAACCTAGATGCAGAGATCAAAAGAACAATAGTAACAGTCTCAGAAATAAGAGTTTGGTCAAATATCTACTGAAAGTATGCTCACGTAGACATTCCAAATCATCTATTGATCTATTCACATTAATTTAACAGCAAGTTATTGTTTGTGTTTGCAGAAAGATAATTAAAAGAAATTCCCAACAAACCTTATTAATGGATGCTATAAATTTATTAAACACTGCACTTAGAACTCCGCCACTCCACAAACTCTACATTACGAAGTCCGCCATCTTATGTCAGGCTATTTAATACAGGAAATATGTATTTTCTTATAAACTGCGAGCATTGATTTTTTAAGGAATTTATACTTTATTTCCACACAGATATCAACAAAATAAGCGCCACAAACTACAATGAAAACTAAGATAATACATCACAGACGGCGCTGTCGTCAACGCCAGAAGTGAAATCTGGACAAGATCATGGATTCATACATAGATTTTTAGTTTTCAGATCACTTTGATCAGTACTTTATGCCTGTGAACTATATTGTAAGCGATAACTAATAACTATTTTACTAAAATATCTTTGATAATATAATATCGCTAAGGTAATAAATAATACCTGCGTGCCAGAATCAACTTCCAAATTTTCTCAACGAGGGCGTTAAAATCAATTCTGCTGCGCGATAGTGACGCCAAAATGGCGGCGGATAAGAGAACTACGAAAGGGCCAAAGTCAATTAATGTTGCCAGAAACGAATATTAATTTTTAAATGTTTCAATATATTATATTGTAGATGGTACTGAAAAGCTGTTGATATTTTTTTAAAGCTTCAAGAAATTGCTATATGCCACTTTAATTATTGCCATGTGTACAATGCTCTCATAGAGTAGTTTATTTTTTATATCACCTAAATATAACACAGGGACAGTTATCAATAGTCTACGAAGGAACATGTTCCGCCGTAGAATTAGACAGAGTAAATTTTACGACAAATTTGAAACTTCATTATTTATGAGGCAAATTTTTTACCTCCCCTTCCTGTCATGGTGAGATCGTAAGATTTGATCTGAAAAGACCTCCCTTATTTTAATCTTATGGGAGATTTTTAACATGCTTCTTGTTCAATGTTTATTTTACAGACGGCTATTTATTTCAATATTTATGTTTACGACAAGCAGGGCCCGCGTTTTTACACGTACCCATTACTATCAGATTACAAGAATAAAATATTGCTTATATTGTTTGATGTATGTAACTTTTCATTAGTAAAATAATTCTTGGTATTAGTCAAGTAGTTTTTGAAGTTATTCCTTGCAAACGCACATATTGCCTCATTAAATGTAATAAGGCAAGATTTATTTTATGTATAACAAACTATAGACACCTAAAAGGGAATGCAATTTAGGTGTTAATAGTTTGTTTTTATGGTGTAAATATATAATTATGTTACTCGGTAAATATGTAGCTTTCCAATGATGAAAGATTAATTCAAATTTGTTAAGTAGATTTTAAATTAAATCGTACCAAACAAACAAATAATCCAATATTTCCTCTTCGTAATATTGATTTAAACTAGTATCTAAGATGGTTTTATAGTCTTAAATCACGGTGATAAAATAAAAGAATATTTATTCTTATTCAGTCCATGGCGACTTATGTCAGAGACATACTAACTCTTGGAACCAGCATATCTACGTGGTTTTTAGTAAATTCATCTGCTGCGTAAACTTCGTTCTTCGATTTAGTCATAATGAACAGCTGTCGTTTGCGCACAATAACCCGTCGTCACAAATTACAGCGCTCACACATCACAATTTGTGAGGATAATACTTAGCGCGATTGCGCAGCTAATGTTACGCTTACCTATAGTTACCATAAATAGATAGTAGGAGCCGCCGCTTAAACTTACGTCCGTAACGTGAGTCTTCATCGCGATCTTGATCTTCCCACGATTCGCGAGTTCATGAAAGAAACATCGCGCCGCTTCCTCGACGGGGCCTCAAATCACACTAACCCCCTAATTTCCAAGTCCGCGAAATACGTCGCTAGGAAAAACGTCCACGCCCGATCTCGTAGACCGCGTCACGTCTTAGACGACCCTCCCGACAAAATAACCGCGAAACTCGCAGCCCTTTCTCGCCCTCTCACTGGCACAACTCAACCATTGACACTCCACATGCACTCGTATAACAGAGCAGTACACCGCGTTCGCCGGCGAACGCGTGAAGTCCCTGCCCCTACGAGCGATAACCGACAGCCCTAGGGCTGTCGGGCTCAATCTGTCCGTCCTCTCTTGTTTTTAATTTAATTCATTCATAGTAAATTCAACCCCAACGACGGCGACCGAGCCTAGGTCGAGCCTCTAGAGGCGCCCTCGGTCTCGCCGTCGGTCCCGCTCAAATCTCGCGAGCCATTGCGGGTGCGACCGTGCTAAACGCGCGGTCGTGGCCGCGGGGCACGCAGGATTATTACGGGCATCGGTCCTCTCATCTATGAGAGGCCCCGCCCTCTTTTTCGGTGGCGCTGGAATTGACGTCTGAGTAGTCCAGCACTAGGTTCGTCCGAAAAAAAAAAAAAAAAAAGAAAAAAAAAAGCCGCTTAAACTACAGCTTCTTTTCAGAATCACCACATACACTAGAGCAATAGAAATCATACGGCATGTTTATGAAGGCGTGCAAAAGTTGAATCGGTAGGTAGTGGCAAATTGAAAAAGAGCAAATGATTTTCTGCTATGATACTCAGGGCTTAAGGCGACGTTTGGACAATCGCGGTAAATATTATGGTGTCAGGTTTGTCATATTTTAGTCAAGAAACATGATTTACTTTAATTTAACGTGATTTTCTTGCAATTTTAATTTTTCTTTTCTGTAAAAAAAATATATTGGTTGAGGGTGTTGGGTCCAACGAAACCGTTTTCCATTTACGTTCTGTTCTGTGATTGTACGTTTCTTAGAAAACTTTATGAGCGATTTAAAAACTTAAGTCTACAAATTGGTTTGATTTTTAAGTAACATACTAAAAATAAAAATTGAGAATCCTTCCTAAAATAGAACAGGTTATTTACAAAAAAGCGTGTATATAAGTTTATGTATAACCGGATTTTTTTACTACTCAGACGTTAAAGACTTATTGAACAGACATATCCAAAGAAGTTATAGGTGAAGGTACTTATTGAACGTACTTACGCATGAGCACTTCGCACTCATTCTTCAAGACTACCTCTTTGAAATGCTTACAGATCACGTGAGATTTTGCCCATATGTACCTATGTACCTATGACTAAGCGCTTATAATTGTGCTGGAGCAGTAACGTTATACAAGACAATATTTAAGGACCGATTTCTGAATTTTGCTTCATAAGCAAGTACACTCCAAAGGAATTTTAATAAAGTTTGCGAAATGAGTAGGTCTACAGTTTAAACGTATTTTACTTAGGTAAGAAGACTTGCCAAATTTATATAACCAAAAAGTTTCAAATAAAGAAATATTTTTCTTTATAAGCTATTGTTGCGTCATTCACGGCGCTTATTTGTCTGGCTTTTATCATTTTGAAAAGCCACGGCCGTTCAGACTTTATCATTGCAGGCGATTAAAGAGGCCCCATAAAAGCCTAAATAATTTTGCTTAGAAAATGACGGTCTGATATAATAATAATTTTACTACATATGTTTTTAATCTATAAATTACTTCATGTGAGGTGCAATACCCGTTTGTCTATATCTTAACAATATGTTAAATATATTCGACAAAATAACCTGCCAGTGAATGAAGAATTGGCATGTTTGACAAAAAATCGTATTCAAATAACAGCTTTCTTTCCATTTTGTCTTTACGTCATATCGCGTCACGCGATTTGTTTATAATTAGGACTGTATATATCCTTTACCACCGTCTAAGCTTTCTACATGCCAAATTTCAATAAAATCAGATCATCGGGTAAGCTGTGACAGACATATGTACCTACATACTTAATTTCACTGTTATTATATCAGCATGGAAAATGTTTAACCTATTAATCTGCAATACTTAACATAGGACCCAAGGTGGCCTAACTCTCTTATTATTATTGTACCTACTCTATGATTTAGGCTCACATAGCGTATTTGAATGACATTGAGAATGTTATCCACTTTTTCAATCATAAATACCAGTATTCATACATAAAAACGACTTGTCACGGTGTTTGTCCGGGATAAACTTATAATCTACTGAAGCGGTTTTATTACCCTTCAGAGATAGGATAGTTTTTATCTCACTTTATAGTCTCATTTTAATTACAAAACAGTAGAGATAAGCTATAAAAAAATATTTTCAAATTTACAGGAATTTGGTACTACGTCATTTTCATACATCTAATGTCACAATTTAGTTTAAACTAATCCCACATTTAGCGGGACGATCCCATTGATTGTTGTTTATTTTGTAACGAAATTAATTAGTTTTAGTAACTTAATAGAACACTTCGAGAAACATCAAGATGTTCTTTTATTGTAATAAAAATATTCAATGGTATATTTATTTTTATTCATTTAAAATTTCATTTTTAGTAACTTCGAAAGAATTGTCTTATACTAAAAATCCATCCAAATTATTTGCAAATTTGTTGTGCCATTCCTTGGGGAATGCAGCTTGGAATTAATATCCTTGTCGATCAGGCCTTATTTTTGCAACTAGTGCTTAAGAAACGCTTTTATTTAGGTTTCTTATAAGATGAATCTATGTTTAATTTATAATAAATTTGTTTCTTAAGCTATATATATATTAATCCCTATTATTTTTGGTCACGCCGTTACGCGTAAACAAACGGCTGGACCGATTTCACAATACATAATTTTTAGTTGTGTTTGTTATTGACAGGAGATTGTTCTTATGTTGTCCTTTATTCTTTATATACTATTTATTTTTTTACTTTACTCTTTACTATTTATATACGCGCAAGAAAAAAAAACTAAGAATTTTGTATATCATGAAGCATTAGAATAATAAATACACTTTTTTTATCAACATAATTTTATTAAATGAATTGTATATACATGTCAATACATAATATTTTAAATGGATCAATGTGAGTTGTGGGTAAATTAAAAAATAAGTGTGATTGTTTTGATTCGATTTATTTAAAAACCAATAAATAATTACAAAACAAAGGAGTCATATGAAAAAACGTAATCAAAAATCATTATCACAGTAAGTACTTGCAAAACAATTATACAATCAGACACCTCCTCGTGTTATAAATAAGCAATTAAATAATAACTCTAGATCATCATTTCTCGACCCTTTTAGCATCGCAACCTCGAACGTTTTAATGCAAGTAAGTTTACTTACAGACTTTTCTTGTCAAGAGACCGTTTTTATAAGAATAAAACACACATAAATAAATCCATCCATTTAAATATATGATAATATAATCTAGAATTATCTTTTAAGAATCTTTATTTTTAAGTAGTTTAAAAACGCCAGGTTGAGAAACGATGTTCTATATACAAAATAAAAAAAAAACACTCGCTCCAAGCTAACTAAACATAACATAAGTTACTAAACATCTGCGGATTTTTAGAGACATAGTACACAGTTAATAAATGTACAATTACACATCAATATTTTGTAGTATTGAAATGATAAATTAGCAAAATTTTAGCAAGTAAGCGTTGAAATTTTTCACATTTAAATATGTATACCAATCATATGATAAGTACGACATGCCATAGGTAACTTTTATTCAAAAATCTAAGAAAATAGCGCTGTCATTAAATTACTCAAATTGTCAATAATTACTAAAAATAATAAAACCGTTTAATATTTTTTTTTGCTAATAAGAAGTGCTAATTGTACCAATCCTAAAATTTCGATTATTGAAATTATTTTTTAATGTTGCCACATTTTTTTATTATACGGACAAGGACATATTTCTTAGGAGACTAGTGTAGTGTTTAACAGTAATTAAAAACTGTTTAAGGGCCCCTTTGCTTCGAATTGTTCCGTAAAATATTCGATGAATCATTGCTCGATGACAGTCAAACAGTGGAAGATCTTCCATTTTCGTAATCCTCGCGTCTAAAACGTATTTATTTGCCTCGATTAATGATATTTTAATTTTAAGTTGACACCTAACTTCTCTATTCGCCGAAAATGTACATTACTGAATATTTATGTTAAATATATGGTATGATATGTGAGACATAAAATAACAATCATTTAGAAGTTAAGTCTGTGAACACAAGATATTATTTGTAAGATTTAAAACATTAAATTTATATTTTTTGTTTATAATTATCATACCGTGTACATTTTCTTTACAATTAACAATTTTGATATTACGATTACGGATGATCATATTTGACTTCACCCAAATCTGACTACATCTATAGGTACACTATTCTCTTTTCTTTGAAACAATTATACTAATATACCAAAATCTTAGGTCCTTATGAATACATACGAAATTAGCGTTTTATCACACTGATCACTTTGATCTGAAATATCTCCTCTTTGGTTAAGAATTCCAATTCCAAATTTATAAATTCATGTAGCTCAAATGTAGGTACTAACATTTAAGTTTTCAAAACCTTCATTAATTTGTTTTTTCCCTAATTATTTTTTTCTTTTGTTTCGCTTATAAATCGCAATATTGAAAACTTGAGATATCGGTATATTTATGAGTACGAGTTTTAACGTGGCACCAGTGCTGCAGAAACAGCTCAAAGGACTAATTATGTGTACGGAACTGGTGTCGTAAGCTCGGTACTTTTTTGGTTTCAGCTTTTCGTTCTGGAAATTTCGACCCTCGGAACCGACCCCTCGATAGCCGGAGACCAATGTGGAAAAGGATGAATTAATGGCTATTGTAGAAGCGGATCCATCACCGAGCACATAGAGATAGCTGCAGGCTTCGGGGAAAGTGACAAAACTGTATTAATCTATTTTAAGCAAATCGGGTAACGGTGAACTCGCAAACACGCGTCGCCTGCTGTGTTACTCAGCCGACACAATAAAGAAGGTATTTTAAATCGAAATACTAATAAAAAATATTACTTGTAATAAAAAGTGAATTCTGTGCGATAATCGAAAGCGCTTTTTGTAATGGTTGAACCCTGGAAACCCAGTCAAAGTCCTGCCCTAAACGAAAATTGACTCAGAAAAAGTTACTTCTGAGTGTTTGGTGAACTGGCTCCGGTGTCGTTCACTACAGATATCTATTGTCAGCAACTGCAAACCATAAAGGAAGAATTAGCTGCTAGACAACCTACAATTATTGTCGTTTGTTTAGCAGTTGAGTAACAAATAATTGCTCTAGCCCACTACTGTTTAACGACAACGCAAGACCATTACATGATCTACAATTGGAAGGTCTGCGAACTCCTCGAACCAAGCCCCAACAGATTACCATTTTTCTGGACTTCTACAAGGAAAAAAAAGTCGAAACCGTCTTTAAAGAGTTTACTGATTCTCAACCTCATAGTAAAAAAAGGGATCAATGAGATTTGAGATGGCAAAAGTGCATAGATAACAACGAATGCACCGTTAGATTTTGATTTTGACTTTAAATAAATTCACACATCTTACAAAAATAAACTTTGTATTCCTTCCGTACAAAACGCCAATTTCATATGTAAGAATATTATATTGCGCAAATCTCAGCACTTTAAGAACAGAATGTTTTTAAATTGTAGAAATCTTAGTGTACCAAAAGCGAGACAAAAAAGGTAGAAGAACATAAAAAGCTGATGAGGATTATGAATACTCTATAGTTCAATCTTTAGAAACCTTTGGACCTTATTATATATAAGAAAACAAAAATACTTCTAGTAATTAGACTCGCAATAGACATCTTTTATGTACGAGAAATAAGGAACGTATCCTGGGTTATTACTCGTATAATGTATAATCATATAGGATACAATTTTACCGTGTTAATATTGACGTTCATTAACTACTTTACTAACGAACAAAAAATACTTGTAATAATCGCAATATAGTGTAAGTACTATCTCCGCTAACTCTAATAGCCTTCTTTGGACATATTAAAAACATAAGAATATACTTTTTATGATACAATTCAAGCAAACACAACTCATCTCTGTCAAAAGTCCACACACAATTTAAAACTAAAATTTTCGCACTTAGATTTTAATGTTGATTGCATTATTTTGTCAATCGATAATTATCAATTTGTCATTTTTATATAAGAATTATATTCAATGTATTTTTGTTCGCAACAAAGGTTAATGTTTTAACAATTTAGCAAAACAACTATTTAAATGTCTTATAGATTAATATTCAAAAATTAAATCATTACTTATTTGGCACTAAATGGACATTACTTTTAAAGAAGACTTTTCTACGAAATAAGGTACTTCAAATTGATACTCCTAAAAAAACAAAAACTATTACTTAAACAAAATTACTTAAATTAACAACGAGAAACATTAGTACACAATATAACAACAACAACTCCAGATTTTAATTGAATCAAATCCAATTGTTATATATAAAAATTAAAAAATTACTGAAAGGCCTGTGGGGATCAACATACAGCGGGAATACCGTTAAAACACTAAAACGCCGTACTTTTAATTACTATCTTACCAGAGCTGCCATACAGCTCTTATTAAATTTATATTTAATAAGTATACAGTTTCGTTTGGTTTTCAGTAAATAATTAAGTCTGAATGAGTAAAGTCATCAGTTTTATATATGAAAAATGGATTAACGAATGAGGAATATGTAAGTATTTTGTGATTAAGTATAACATAAGTTAAATTATGATGGCACAAAATATCTAACTCCAATAATATATGCCATATTAAATTGCTATTTCTTAATAATAGAAACAATAGTACTAAGTACATTGAGTTAAATATATTAACACAAAATTAAGTACTAGATGTATACTCGATAATACAAATTTATAACATCAAACAAATATTTAGATAGACACATCGCATTGCGCAAAGCAGTAAAAACTATATTCAAAACAAAACAAAATTCGCAATTAGCTTAACAATTGCATGGCAATCGCTGCGTTCTTCCATTTGTGCAATGTGATATGTCTTTCTTACTTGGTATGTACCACGCGGCGCATGTCAACGTGCTGGCGGTCTCGTGGCACCTACTGTTACAAACATACTACAAGTATTGTCTTTGAAATGTCTGGTTTTGATTATTCATATTGAATAATAAATATAATAAAATATTTTTTTAACGGCGTTAAAATGCGGTTTACTTAACGTTGTAAATTTTTAGTTCGACGTTTCGTTTACGATGAAAACGCATATATACAAAATTAAAAATCTTTCCGCAAGGTAACCGATACGTCAAACTAAAAATGTAAACAGTAACAGTAATAAACAACAGTAACAGTAATAAACCACATTTTAAAGCCGTTAAAAAACTAGCTTTATTATGAGTAGTAAAAGCGTAAATGTTAAAAAATATAATTATTATAAGACTAACCTGAGTTACTAATAACTGTACAAAATAATAAATAGAAATGCACTTTTGAGCCTGAAAGTATTACCTGCCGAAAATCAAGAATAATCAAAGTGACAATCTTAGGCTGGCTGGGGTCGACGCGAATGTGTCCTCATATGTCTGGTGATCATATCTCGTCGGCAGGCGGCATAAGGACATACAGGGCAACGGTACGGCTTCTCACCAGTGTGCGTGCGCTGATGAGTAGCTAAATGATCAGAGCGCGAGAAAACTTGGCCACAAACCGCACAAGAGTATGGTTTAACGCCACTGTGCAATCTAGCATGTCGTGTTAGCATATCGGAACGGGCGAATCTTCGACGACAGATCTCACATTCGTAAGCTCGTGCTGCTTCTGGAGTACGATTTCTATGTCTTGAAGCGACGTGTTTCGCCAGTCGATCGTGGACCGTGAAGGTTTGGCCGCACGTACCGCACGCGAATGCAGCCTGCCCATTTTGCTGGGGTTGTGGAGGTGATTCATGCTTTAAAGAGAGATCTAATGGCAAATCGTCGGCTACCTCGGGTGCCTTGGCGGGCTCACAATAAGAAGAGTCAAGCATGAGCCAGCGCGACGGTGGATAATGGTTATTATTTCGTAATTGTACAGCTAGCTTATCCAAAAGCTGCGTTAAACGCCGCCGTTTGTATAGATGCTGTGGACTCTGAGGCACTGATACTTCCGCCATGCTATCGGTGCAGCCAGTGTTTGTCTCCCCGTGCCTCTCCACTTTGATCGCTGGTGTCCAACCTACGACAATGAAAAAATACTTTATTTAATATACTATCTTTTATGTTAAAAAGCAAAAAAAAAAAAAGTTAAAAGTGCAATAGACGAGTGACCCAGTACTATTTTTTTTGTTCAGTAGGTATATACTGTACAGTTAAGACATGTGAGCTTTATAAAATATTGCGTAAGAACAGATCAAAATAAAAAGGCAAACAAAATGTCCGCCTTAGGGGCAGGTGGTATTTTTTTTACATTATTGCTTATGCGAAAGAGTACCACATGAGCAAATATCGATAATATATTGCACCTTTGGCGCATCTGCCCTTTAACTATTGCGGGCAAATTTTATCCTTAGCTTGTGATTGGTAAGACCAGGGAAGTTTTTGACCAATAAGAAGAGTTCGATAGATACAATAGATCCCCTAAAGTGCGAGAAAGATATTTATGTAAGTGATTCTTTTGTGCGTTTTTTTTTCAATATACAGTAGGCTGAATGTTAAGAGGCGTCACTAATACAACAAAGGAGAGTTTGTAGTTTTGTTATAGGACTTGAAAGGATATATTTTTAAAGGTAAATGAAGGCTAAAAATTGAATTATTTTATGAATATAGTTCGTTAAATGATATTTGCTGTAATTACTTGTTTTGAGCCTGTTTGGTGCTAACCTTAATACATTATATTAAATGAGCTTATCAATTAGTCTCGTACTTTTTATACATCATCAAAAAATTATAATATTATATATGATATTAAAAGGTAATACAAGAAGTTATGATAATTATTAAAAATATTTAGAGGCTGCTTACATTCTTGGTGGATTAATTATTTGATAAATTAATGAATGAATTCATTATAAATTAATAAAAATGATTTTTTTTATCGTATTTATGAACCGAATGAAAAAGTTTATAGTCTATATAGTATAGTGGTATATTTTTAAATAGTCACATATATGTCTCTGACAAATATTTTAAGCGGAACTTTGGTTGCCTTTGCCTATCAATACAAATTATGAAACAAAATATTTGTATTTTTTGTTAATTGATATAAAAGTAACTAAAATATACATGTCATACAAAATATTGCTGGAAAGCTTAATTAATTGTTCCGATTACTTCACGATAATCTAGTAATATTATATCATATATTATACATAATATAATATTATATCAAATGATAATATTAAAAAAACACGTTTGATATTGTAGTAACTACTATACAAGCACTTCGTGTGTACGTACATATTTCACAATGTCCTCAACAAAGCTCCAAGGTGTGGGCAAACGATGCATTTATCCAATGCGTATCACATCACAATCACAATTTGTTCATTTCGTTGAAGTTTATCTGCGGCATTTCTGAGATGCACTTAGTTTTAGCACGAGAACGAAGGTGCGTACAGTGAACGGTACGTAAGGTCGGCGGGTCGGGCGTGCGACCGTCGACCGGTCCCACCGCCCCCGCACCTTGCTTGGAAACATTGGACATTCACACACGAGCCATCAGCCTACGGTAGTAAACGCGCAACGTTCATCGCGGACGACTAACGACGACAAACTGCCGCGAACACCGCCCGCACCACCTCCACACCTGCGCTTGCGCATGCGACTGCGCTCGCTCCCGCGAAAACATCGCTGCAATGGTATTCTTAGAGACTCATGCGCACGCATGCGTAAACACATATGAACAAGTAATACGCTTGCTTGAGGGGTTGGACTTTTTTGTTTTTCTTTTCTTATTTGATTATTTAGGCCTGCTTTTAGATAATAGTTAATGACGAAACAAAAATGTATTTTCCACGTTTAACAAAACTGTGGTGACGTAGTACTTATGTATTATATTTCTACTAGATAGTTGTTTTTATTGGCGCATCCATATTAGAATTAAGATTTGCCCATAATTGTGTATATTTTTAGTGTGGGCTCCCAATTATGTTTTATTGTTTTGATTATTAATTTAGGATAGAGGACTCAACTAAATCAGAACTATACAACATCACTATATTCGAGTGAAAGTTCCGCTAAGTTAGTTAGTTAGTTAAGCCGATTTTATAATTAGCAGGAAAACTTTAAACGGTTGTGTGTCTAATTAAACTATGTAAAAGTAGTTTATGCCCTTCTTTTGAGGTATTTACATGCCAAATATCATTAAGATCCATCCAGACGTTTAGTCGAAGAAGTAACAAATAGACAGACACATTTGAATTATCCCTTTTTGATCGTAGATCGATGAGCGCATAATCAATCTATTTATCCCGAAAAATTTAAAAATATAAGTCGCCCGCTTTTGTAGCATTATGATCACGCCTTCATTTCTTGTGCCTTCAATTCACTTAACAAACACATTAAAATAATACAAAATATATAGAATTCCATCCAAATTGCTTTACTTAATTGCGGGACCAATCCGATTAAAAGGAGACTTTCGGCACCGTTAAGTTACCAAGTCAAGCTACCCGCAAGTCAATTTTTTTAAACATAGATTCACTAGTTAAGCCGTGATAGATTAATCAGAATACTAAGAGACTCACTTTCGCATTTATAACACAAACCTCCTGCCCGTGCTTCGTTCGCGTGCATTTTCTTTATATTACGTCATGTTGTAGCTTTACCAGGAGCAAAAATTACTTACGTTGTTCTCCACGGCTGTTAACCTAAACACTTTATCGTCATCATTTCAGCCATTGGAAGTCCACTGCTGGCAAGCAAAAATAACTTATGTTGTTCTCCACGGCTTTAAATATCTACATACTAAATTTTAGTTTTTATAATTTCAGTTGTTTGGTCGTGAATAGGTTACAAACAGACAGACATAGATTTCTCATATAAAATTCCAAACAAGGTGTACCGATGGTGTTATTTGCAGCAGTAAAGGTAAATTGCAAAAAAAAACTACTATTACTTTTTATAGCTTTGTAAACATATCAACTTATGATTGCCTCTTAATAGTCCGAAAACCTCGTCGCGAGAGGATGTGTGGCAGGACGGGAGGGGCGGCGTTCTCCAAATGGAATATACGAAGGTATTGGTACCTTATGTTACGTCAAGTTGAGATAAAAATAGGCAATGCACTTTATCTTTAGATTCAAATAAAAGTAATTTAAAATATCTTTGACACATCCCATTTCAATTGGTCACGCTTGAAGTATTTATTTTTCTAATTAGCTTCCTTTCATTTTACTATTTACCATAATAAATAATTCCATCATTACGCGTATATTGAACAACCCATTTAAAATCAAACGTAAGCAGTATAATAGATTATATTGCTAAATTTTTTTTACATAATAATTAGTTTCATTCCAATATCAACACAATTATCGGTCAATAACATTGAAAAAAAATAAGTCTTGAAATTTAAAACGAAATCACACGGAGGCGTAAAATAATTGACTTACCGGTAATATTCACGGATCGCAAATTATGATTTTGACTATTAACCAAAGTGTTCAATATATTAAGATTCATCTTAAATAAATATGTAAACACAACACAAACATAAAACAACTTAAATAACTAAATAAAAAAAAATCTGAGAGTTGTGGACGACGCGAGCACGTCACAACGAATGAAGTCCCGTTAAGCGAAATCAGTGCTAGGGTAGAAAAATAATAAGTATACGTCTTATTGTTGTGTAATGAGCATTAAAGGTTAGCTCCGTAAGAAGGGTCCGAACTTGGAGTGAACAGATGCAGGGGGTCGCGTGGGAAACGGGGGCGGCTCGTGACCCCACAGCTGCTTCTTAGCGCCTCTTTGCGCGTGGTGACCCGCTGTCCACTTCTACTTGGCATTTAGGATACACCTGGATTATCTTTGTCTTCAACATTGAACAATGTTTTATGGATCGCGCCCTACCTTCTTTTTGTATGGTATAATTTAATTATGTTAATTTAACTTCCTCTTATAAATTCTTGCTACACATCAATTGTAGCCGTCGTGATTTTGTATCTAAAGGCGGTAATTATTTTATGGTTGAAAAAAATGATTCCCGCCTTTAGATACAAAATGACGACTGCTAAAATTATAAAGTGAAATTATATCTGGTCGACATGTGAAACAGCTAATTAATATATTACATTATCTTTCATTATCATAAATCATTCCTAAATTTAAGACTTTATGTCTTAAATTTAGGAATGATTTATCAAGAATTTGTTTGGTGAGTTTTGTCTTTGAATAGATTTAATATAAACATTTTACAAACAAGGAAAACAAGGAAACAAACTCGGCGGGCAGGTATGTACTTTTTTTACGCAATTGAATGTTGAGGGAAAGGTGTCCTAATATTTTTTTGAATAGAATACATAAGGTAAATGATAAAGTTGTGTTCTGTTCTATGATTTTGTATCATTGTATATTTTTGAAGTAGTATCTGAGAAGTTACTAAAATTTCCCTATGGCTAAAGAAAGGCCGCGGGCCACGTCATTATTATAGCTACCGATAAGACTTTTGCAGAACACCGGCACATCTGGGGTATCGATACTACATTTTTAAACCTACTAGATTTATTAAATTACGCTGAGCTGGTACGAAATGTGACATTCGGTACAATTCAGCAGATTTAATATAGAGTAGAATAAGACCTATCGCTCTACCAGGTGTCATAAAAGGAAACTAAGGTACTAGAACCGATGGATGGGGGTTAATCCATCCGAAACAGTGTAGCTCAAATGCACAAGGTGGGGATGGGCAGCAGCACCCCGTCGTAAAAGCTGCGCTCTGCGATTACCGTTTGCCCAGCGCGGCGATTGTGGGAAAAATTCGACCTTTCTTGAGGAATCATATGTCCAGCAGTGGACTTCAATGTTTATGATGAAGGTTTATGATATTAATTAAGACAAACACATGCGCTGATCTTAAATTCTGATATTGTTTCATACTTCTTAATGAGTTCACATTTTTTATATTTCTTGATTAAAAATATAATTGTATTAAACTTAAATCTATATATTTCGTTACTAAATATTTTTAAATGCTAGTGGAGTTTCCATGGAGTGTATTATTTAAGGTCGACATTAAGGATGTTAATACTTTCATCTTGTTCAGAAAATGTCGAAAACGTTACGTATTTTTCTATTTTATATAAGTTTACAGTTGCAACTAAAAAGTAATCGAAAGTGTGTGTTACAATTCAAAGTACCTTGTGTTCAATCGATTACTCATCTTCAAATGTCATTTAGAAATCATATCGATAAAACCACCAGTTGTGGAATAAATTTGCACATTTCTTTAAATCATTATCGCCCCTTTAACTAAACCGCTTTGAACATTTTCTCACGGGGTGCCCTACGCTGTGTGAAGTGTAGGGGCGGCGTGTCACCTGGCTGGCAGTGTTGTGGTGGGGACGCCTTACAACTATTGCGTCACTATAATATGTAATAATAAAAATGCGTAAAAAGAAAATTATAAAGTTTTCTTCCCGTTCAAGAACTTTTATATTTAACTAATTTTAGTTATCACGTAACTCGTTTGTATACGTTCCATAGATTTTTGACTCTTGTTATTATTATACAATATTCTATACCATTCTACTCGGTAAAGTTTCGTTAACTTTCCGTTTTTATAATGTGTTACCAAGTATGGTAACCTAAACACTTTATCATCATCATTTCAGCCATTGGAAGTCCACTGCTGGACATAAGCCTCTCCTAGAAAGGGACAATTTCGCCCATTATTGCCGCGCTGGGTAAGCGTAATTATTAGCAATCGCAAAGCGTAGCATCGCAACAGAGATGCTGCTGCCCATTCTCGCCATGTGCACTTTAGCTACACTGTTACGGGTGAATATACCGCCATCTGTCCTTTTTATAATGTTACCAAGTCTGGTAACGTGCTGCAAAAAAACGGTATTTTTAAATATATACAAAGTAGTTCTTTAATGGAGGTAGACCTCTTACATAGGTCGTCTGCGTTGGTACCTCACTCTCACCTATTTCTACCTCTTAATATTTAGCTGTCGCATTGCTGTGTTCCGGTTTGACAGGTGAGAGAGGCCGTGAAATTACTGGGTAAATGTGACATGTGATATCTTTGTAATGACACGAGCGTCTATAAGTTGCGGTCACGTTTATCATAAGCGAACCGTATGATTATTTGCTGACTTCGTAATAGAGAAAAATAGTTTAATTTTTGTACTAAAAAATTTAATTCATTTTTACTTTATATGTTCTAGATATAGAATATGTTAGTTATTAATATTTTTGTGTTATTAAATTTATGAGAATAATGAGTAGGTACCTAAACAAGAGTTACTCTTTTTCATCGTCACAAAAAGTTCTAATCATTTTAATCACGTATTGTAAATTTAAATATTGTTTTATATTATGCGCTAAGCGCCGAGTATATTAAGAAATTAGCAGTTACCTGCTACATAGCCCATGTAAATGTCTATTTAAAAAAATACTAACCTTCCTTGATCACGCTTACCCGCTCGCGTCACCCACCTCGCACGTCACGAGTGCTTTTGTTGCGAACTTATTTTAAACTTACGATATTTACCGAACTCAGCTTCTAAATTGTACTTCAAAAAGATAAGAAAGGAAAGAAAGATAGTCAGTTCGCTAGTGAGTCGATATATTATTTAATTCTTAATGGCCACACTCTACACACTTTTTTCATTGTTATATTGTTTTCAAAAGTACCTATGAATTTCGTTATTGGTACGTTGTGTGGGTGAGCTGCAGTATCGTAAAATTTGCATATCAAGTTGGATATTATTTAATCAAGACTAACGCCGGTTGCATTACATAAGTCTATATTTCTTTAGAATAGGCTTGGAAGCTTTTATTTCAAAATACGATCTACGAACAAATTGTATAGTCAAGGTGATAATGACGCCTTACATTAATACAGTCAAATCAGGCAGACAAGGCGTCAGCCTTGACATAGATAATGTATCTGATTTATCTGATTATGTCACCCATATCATACCACCACAATAGTAATAATAATATATTTCTTTAGTCTTAAAGATCTTAAAGAGTAGATGACTCGCGTTCGCCCACAAGGTAAGCACACATCTTGCTTTGACATTTCACCCAGGCGGCCGGGTGGCGCTATTGTCAGTGGGGCTCACCCGCTTGCGACACTGCTATCCTATTCTAGAACACTGTCGGTTATCCTGGCTGGTGAGACGGTGAAAAAAAAGACTGGGTAATGTGACATAATATCCTTAAGTCACTAGTGATATCCCTGTGATATTACAAGTGTCAATAGGCTGCGTTGACGTTTACTATCACGCGTAATTTATCCTCGTTTATCGAACTGCTCAAATACAAATAAAACATAGACTAGTACAGAAAATCACGTAAAAAAGCAATGTAGTTCTTTTTTGAGTAAGTCGTTAGATTCTTCTGAGGTCTTCGTGTGGGTCGGTCGGGATCGGTTGGGTCTAATTCTAAGTGTGTAAGAGGATCGGTGATTCGAAGTGTCGCACTTACGCCGGCGTTCTTTTTCCTTTATTTTTTATCTTGAATACGCCACAACATAGGTTTGTACTACAATTCATACTACTATGCAAACCTTAAAATATAGAATCATAAAAAAGAAATATCAAAAAATAAAATCTTAGTTGCCAAGACAGAAAGACGCTATAGAACTTGTAAAAATACATACTGCAATTATTAAGCTAATAGGCTTTACACGTGAGTGGAATCATAAAATTAGACGTTGTAAAGATTTTTTTGAGAGAAAATAACATAATTTTTGTTAAGAATTCAAACTAAGTAAGTGTCATGTGGGTGAGATATCCCACCTTTTGGTGGGAGGTGGCAAGGCTTATAAATAAATGTGTTTAATTTATACCATCGCACATTTTTCGTATAAAGTTTAAACAGTGATTTACTATATACTCGTATGCATTTAAAATATAAGCTATTTGTATTCGTGACGATAAAAGAGCCGAAAAGCCCGTAAATCTAGTTACAATGGATTGTCCTTTTTTAAGCTTTTAATTCCTGCAAATTAACCCTATTAAACACATATAATTGATGTGGGTAGCTCCAGGATGAGTTAAAAAATTATCGGTCTACTCTACCGCAGATTAATTCTGATTGTATTCCTATTCTATATAGTAGTACCGTTAAAAATTTGGGAATAGTAACTTATCCTGGAAAGCACAGTTAAAGGATGGCAGTCGAAGATGGCATTTTTAATTTGAGCTAAGTACACCTCAAACTTTCTTCAGCCTTCCAGCTTCAACATTATCTCCATCCAAAGGTGTAAGGGATTGCGTTTGGCGATAAGACCCGCCTCTTGAACCTGCTATTTCATGATTTTTGTGATGATCTTGTGTTGTTTTTATTGGTGTAGAATAAAGAGTAAATAATTATTGTTATTTTTATTATTTATGTAATAAAAAGTCAGATACATTCGAAATTATAGATTTAATTTTAAGATCATATCATATTATAAAAGCTGATTAATTACTAAAACATCGCTGTACATAGAAGAAAACGAAGATGATTTGGGATAAACTTACATGTAAGAATAAAACATTGCCTGGTATTTAATATGGCAATGTATGTTACCTTCAGCTTACTTTACTTTTTCGGAGCATTTTCTACGATACTCGTATATCATCATATCAGCTATTGGAAGTCCACTGTTGGACTTTCCTAGAAAGGAGGAATTTTTTCCAATAATTTTTCCATCGTTGCACCGCATCGCATAGCGTAGCTTCGCAAAGGGGATGCTGCTGCCTATCCCCGCCCTGTACATTTGAGCTATACTGCTCGGGTGTATATACCGCTATCTGTCGGTTATGGTACCTTAGTCAACTTTTACGATACCTGGAACAGGCGGAGGTACTATTCTACTCTGCCGGTGCCTTACGGCTGTTACTTATACCTATATGATAATTTCTAATACTTACATGTATCTCAGGAACTAAAAACATATATTTTTTCATCTTTACTATAAGACTGAATATTACTGATACACATCAATTAAGTATTATTTGGCAATAAAAATGGAAATAAAACTGCAACGCCTTAATTGGGAAAAATATCGAGTTTATTCAGTTTGACCCAAGTAATTCTTCCGACTTGCCCCTGTATCTATGAAAATAAAACATTTGTTTAAAGTCGTTTTAATTTGATATAGTTATGATGACAAGTAAAAATAGTAAAATTTTATTTCGATGACTCTGTTACCGTGGGATATTTACCGTATTCTTAGGTCTTTAACCCAATGTACGAAATATTCCGTACAAACTTCCCGATTTGTATTGAATCCTAATCCAGCACCAACCTGACCCTGGCAATTAATTACTAAAGCAACAAAAAAAGATTTACCCGATTTGTTGCAGTTGTTCTAGATTGTCGATACATTTATATTTTTAAAGATATAAAAAAGCGAAAGATACGTCTTTTTTTAAAAGCATAGATGTTGTATATCATGTATTAATTGAGGATATTACATTGAAATAAATACCTGGCAAGCTCGTCTGAGTAAAATTCTTTAGAAATTGTAGCCTATACCAAAGTCATTATGTTGTATGAGTGAAATTTCATTAAAATCTATAGAGTAGTTTAGGTGTGAAAAAGTAACAAAAAATCAAGTTAGATTGTCGACATATAACGAGGTTGAGGAAATCTGGAAAACTCAACCCAACGAATAAAAAATCTACTAACAATAATACTAACAGAAATGTATGTTGTATGTATAATTATTACAATGATACAAACAGTTCTCCCTCAATTCTTATTGCATTTCCTTGTACAACTATATTAATATTTTTTTTTCTATCTATCTTGTTGTTGGTTCCATTCACTCTTTCCATCCAAAAGGTGCCTTGAAGGCAGCCCATTATACTATTGTGATAATAGTTTTCCTCATATATCTTTAAATTTGTTGTACAATAAAGTTTTTATAGTTTTTTTTTATTATGTTTTTATTTATTATTATATTTGCAGTCAGTCGCAAATATACGGATAAAGAGAAAGAACGTGTTTATTATTATTCCATTCTGAAGTTATGTTAAGGGCTTACACTTATAACCTTACAGTGGTGACCCATTTTGAACACTTTTTTAACAAAATATCAAGATAGATTGTCTGCATATATCGACGTCCAGGAATTCTGTAAATTCAACCCTACGAATAAAAAATCTACTAATAATAATACTAATAGAAATTTATGTGGAAAGATACAAACAAACAAACTGTTCTCCCTCAATTTTAAGGGGCGGCGCGGCGTGGCACATGGCTTATTAAGCACTTGAATCTTTTAACGGATCAACTAGTTTCTGTACATTTTTTAGCCAGTCTACGTTAAAGTTTTGAAAACTTTGTTTCTTGTTAAATTTTATTTGACGGTTATTTTACGGTGTTGGTTTTTCTACAGTACTTATCGACAGAGCTCCGGTTTAGAATATACTACCCACATATACCGGTTTATTTTGGGAATGTTCTAAATCTTCTTACAAACGCGAATTTGTTTAAGATCTTTACTTAATCCTTAGAAAACTGTTTTTTTACGATGAAATTAACATCTACCAATTAATGGTTTTTCACTAAATGTATAGGAAAGTATGGGAATTAAGCGGGTGAAACTAAGGGTCGCTGCTAGTATGAAAATAAATTTACATATCAAATACTTATACGGTTATGTTGCCATTTTATTGAATACTGACAGACCCTAAAATGGACTTTGTATCGATTGTAAGTATCATAAAAGCTGTTTTTGCTATAAAAAATTAAATTCAGTTTCAGTACAAAAACCCACATGCCCCGTGCGTCATAAACCAGTATGATTACAAACACGGCATTATGATATACATTATCATGATCATACCAGCCATAAGACATCCACTGCTGGACATAGGCTCCCCCTTGAAATCGTCAATATGATCGGTTGTATGCAACCTGTCTCCAGCGCGATCCTGCGGTTTTAGTCAGATCGTCTGTCCATCTTGCCGGTGGACGCCCTACGCTGCACTTGCCTGTACATGGTCAACATCTCAGAACGTGATATCGATTCCGGTTTTATAAAGCTGTGATTGTAAAAAATTACCTGATAAAAAAGTTATTTTCATTAATTGCATATGAACTTATGTAATTAACAAGTAAGGCCCAATGTTTAAATCCTCTAATAAAATTTTACCATATCAATAGTGTTATATACCAATACCATACACACGAGGTAAACATACAAAGGTCGCCTGCATTGGTACATTAATCTCACCTATTTCTACCGCCAAATAGCAGTGTTAGCATTGCAGTGTTCCAGTTTGAAGGGTGAGAGTCAGTAAAATTATGGGGTAATGTGACATATTTTCAATTCAGAAGGTGAAGGACAAGGACTACTTTACTTCCTACTTCACTATCAAGCGGGCTGTATGCTTTTTTGACGACCTGATTTAATAAAAAAAAAGTTTGGTACTCAATGGATTAAAATTGTCTTACGTATTACTATAATTGCATGACGCTGAATGATATGCATTTTCAATCGTATATTATTTTACCAGCCTTTATTGTTAGATTGAAAATTGAACACCAATAAATTTATTAAGACAGTTTATCAATTACTAATACTTTTTAGTTATAAAACGTTCTAAATCAAACTTGGACAATTATTTTCTTCATCTAAATTACCTGCATTTTTCAGTATTTGATGCACACGACCTCGCTTTGTTTTTTTATGTTTGTAATTTAAATGAATAAAATATCGAATACACTGATGCACTATAATGAACCTTAAGATCCGTTTTTAAAGAATATACGTACCGGTTTCTTCGTCTAAGAAGCGTGTTACAGTTTAGGTACGTATTTGCGTGGAGATTTACAAGCTAAATCGATACTTCAGGATGTTTGGGTCCAATTGATTTTTACTTATTTTGTCACACTTTATTGTCCAAATTTAAAATTTACGTGTATAAAATGTGTCTTCATTTACAAAGAAACAATTATTTAACGAACACAACAAAAAATAATTATCAATTATTAATGAAGCAAACGCTCCAGCCGTTCAGGCGTAATGCCGTGACCAAGGGAGATATATATTTTTTATAGATGTCATCAAACTAAAATGCATGAAATAAATTACGTTTTAAAACCATTATAAAATATACTACTAAGTACAATAACTTTTTTGAAAATAAAAAAAGGGATAGGTACTTTATTTCATTAAAGTTATATTTAATTGCATTTCCTTGTACAAACTCTATTTATATGATATATATTTAATATATTTTTAATTATACTTTGTGATTATTGTTTTTCTCATATACTTTTAATTTTAGTGTACAATAAAGTATTTATTATTATTATTATGTTTACAGATCAGTCGTAAGTGTACGAGTAGAGAGAGAACGTGTTTCTTATTATTCCCTTCCGAATTTTTTTTATTTCTGAAGTTATTATGTTAAGGGCTTTCACTTAAGGTTATACCTTACAGTGGTGACCTATTTTGAACACTTTATCAAAATGTGTACGTTTCTCTATAGCAATTTCATCGTGAGTGAACTATTTTAAATATAATTCTAAATTGAATCCGCAAAATACCGCCCCTCAAGCGCGTGCTTCGGAAATGAAAGATGGAGCTCGCTATGGTGACGTCTTTTGGGCGGACCAACCGCGACTCTGGATTGTTCAATTTGAAGCCGTAGTTGATGCACAAAAATAGATCGACGCCTCTAAACAAAACGTCACACAGCAAGTCAGCGACTTATTGTTAGCACCAACAGCAGAGTGCAAGCATTAGACTATTAACTATAGATTGCTGCGAGTTTTCGAAGAGTCGGAAATGCGTCAAGCGCGAGCTGTGCAATCAAAAACCAACACAGCTTCTGCGATGTTTGAAAGATTCAGTCCGAAGCAAGATACCCGTCACGACCCTGCAAATAATGTGGTATAGTCATTTGCCATCTGCAGTGGAGGCAGTATTAGGCGCCACGCAGGGAGCAGATTTAGCGAATCTGGCTCGAGTAGCAGACAAAGTCGAGGCCACGAGAATCCAGATCTTACGGAAGTATTGGCGAGCAACTCAACCCGAAGGGATAACTGTTTAATGTCGCTGGATTTGGAAACATTAGTGGCGCGACTCAGTTTGGAAGTTGCGAAGCTAAGGCGTTCCCAACAGCCTTACCAATGAAAGGTGTTCAGAGGAAAGAACACCAGCAACGGTCAAAATTATGACAGATTGACGTCACAATGCTTGAAGAGATTTTAGTAGAGGTCAACGAAACCCTGATTGGCTTTGTTTTTATTACCATCCTTATAGGGAGAAGGCTGAAAGTGTGTCAAAACGTACATTTTGAAAAAGTTAAACCATCTAGGAGCAGCGGAAATCTAAGTTCGATACAACCGGAGGCGAGGGTCAGTATCGGTTTGACTAATAACCACCTGTGAATAAAAAAAAGAAATAGAGGTCCAAGATTTTTAATAGATACGGGCGCAAACGTTTCCATTATTCCCTCGTCATCAAAAAAAGCATATGTCTGACTCTATCGCGAGTGAAATTAAATACTTCACGCGACAAATAGAACAGAATTACATACTTTCGGTTTGCCTACTTTATTTTAAGATTTTAATTTAAGGAGAGCATTCAAATGGGATTTTATTTTAACGAATAAAAATAAAACGAAAACAGCCTATTATAGGAGCAAATTACTTAACCCATTATATAATGTTAGTAGATATTAGCCTCGATCGTGAGTCATAACGAAGGTCCGTTACCTATTAAGACTGTATTAAATAAGTGGCATAATTTATTATTTGATTGTCCAGATCTGACATTGCCTGTTTGTTATAAAGTGACACCTAAACATTCTGTGTATCATTATATTTTCTTCGGTGTCGTTATAATTGAGAGTGACAATGAAATCCAACATACAGAGCATTAAAAGGTTGTTTGAGAAGGATTTAATTTATATAGTACATATTATTATTAATGTGTCGAACTGGGTCTTGAGAATCAGCAAAAGGGCACTACTCCTTAATGACATGTACAAGCTATTGTAAATTTTCCGAAACTCGAGGCTTTTTTGAGTCTGTTGTATTTTTATCGTGTATATATTCCTAGAGCTGTAGATTATCAAACAGAATTAAATAATTATTTGCATAATACCAAGAAGCGAGATAAAACATAATTGAATGGATTGATAAGGCTAACAAAGCGTTTAAAACCTATAAGGAAAGCTTATAAAGCGCTGCTACACTTTCTTATCCATTACCCGATGCTAATTTAGTGTTAATAAATGACGCTTCGAACACTAATGTGGGTGCAGTTTTACAACAAAAATGCAATAATTTTTATATACTAACCTATCTCAGACTGAAATGAAGTATTTGATTTAAATCCATTGTCCATCCGAAATATTAAGAATTTGGTGGAATGTCGTATGTAAACAGTTTGTACGGACCATAAACCTCTTGTTTTTGTTATTACAAAATTTAATAATAATAATAAATTCCCACAACATAGACCTAAGGGTCTTTTTAGTGTCATGCGTGTTTGCGCCCGCGTGCGGGCCACGTCCGCCTGCGTGCCTCCCGCAAGCTATCGTGTCATACATGTTTTTATTGTCATGCGCGCCACAAGCACGCGGAACGTGGGTGAAACGCGGCAGGGGCGCACGGATGCGTGCCGCCCGCACGCGTGTCACGAACCTCGACTCATTACTTCGGAGATGTTGATAATTTACATGAAACATTCCAGTAAAAAGTCTCCTCTCTAGATATGGGTCAACATGGAAATTTTTCTTTTTTTTTCTATTTTTAGAAATTAAATAAGCAATAATTACTTTCTTTATAATCATTGTATCAATACGAGTACTCTTCCTGGCAACACACACAATACTGCAGAGTAGGTTTTAAAATATTGTTCTGCGGGCCGCCCGCAGCACGCATGCGGACGTGGCCCGCACGCGGGCGCAAACTCGCATGACACTAAAAAGGCCGTAACTCCGTGGTAAATCGCTATTGGCACTTATGTTACGGACGCTAGACAACAGAGGAATCACAAATATAATACATAAATACATATTTTTAACACCCAGACACAGGTAAAACACAAATATTATCATATAAATATTTGCCCTGGTACGCGTTTTAGTTAACGCGGTGTACCGACTCGGAATAGTTAAAAATGCTTTAAGATTGCATTAAGAGTTTAACATTAAGTTTGCATTAAGAGACCTAGTCATAGTAACTCACGCTCGTTATTTTTTATGTAAATTCGTTATAAAAAATCTTTTTAGTAGGTACTTGTTTGTAAGAAACTATCTAACTTTTTTTAGTACTTGTTTGTGCTTATTTGTAAGAGATTGTCTAATCTGTATATTTCTACAACCGCTATATGAGGGTCCTTATGACGTTATAAGCAGGAGAAGTTAAACTTTTATTTTATAAATAGAAGATTAGAAATTTATTATATTTATAAATAGATAAAAACCTGCCAATGTAACTAATACTGATTGTAATTTTAGCAATAATTTTAACTCTTATAGTAGGTTATAGTTATTCGTGTTTAGATAACGAGGGCACTCCTAGCAACGTTCTATATCCGAAAACTACGCGTAGTGGCCGTGTTATCAAAACACGTGTACGTTTTGCAACGTGTATATATTATTTAACTGTGTATATATAGTTATATTCTTTGTAACGCGAGAATTAGCATGTAACAATTTAGATCAGATTTACTGATATGTTTTTTGTTTAAAGAATGTGAAAACTACTGCGATGTATAATCATGCTAAACACAATTTATTTAACATATAAATAATTCAAAGGAATTTAAGTTATATACTTATATAGGTAAACGTTACTAACGCAACGTAGGGCGTCCACCCGCAATATGGACAGACGATCTGACTAAAACCGCAGGATCGCGCTGGACACAGGCTGCACACAACCGGTCCTATTGGAAATTACTTGGGGAGGCCTATGTCTGATATGATAGTGATGATATACATAATTAGTATAGAATAACTAGTACCTACTTACAATTCCTATAAATTATTATTAATATTTAAGTGTTTAGCGATGAGTCTTTGTAAATATTTATGTATGTAATCCTTTTAGAAGGAATAAATAAGGTACCATAAAGAAATATAGCTCATTTATAACCTCTGGTACGAGATGAGTGAATAGAAAATGGCTTCTTTGTGTAGTTTAACTATGCTATGATTTGCTTAGAGGCTGAAACAATATATCAATACACATACATCAAATTGGGGAGTCTGTTTGTAATATTAAAATAACTGCTTTTTACTAAATGCATATGGATGTATGTGCTGTATTTATGACAAAAAAACTTTGTCTATCTGTTTGTTAGAGGTAATCTCTGAAACGGCTGAACTAATATTGATGTATAATCAATTTTTTCACTGGTCATTAGCTAATATAAGAAGAATACCTTAGGCTATATAACATCCCGCACCGCACCTATTAATGGTGCGGTGCATCAATAAAAAATGTGAAAAAATGGGCGGAAAATATATGTTTTGAGGAGACTGTGCTGCCCAAAGTCATTATTCCAATCGGACAAAGTCGAGGTCAGTAATAAATAAAATGAATCGCCGAAACGTATCTACGCGCAAAACTAGCACGGCTGCACCAAATCAGTTAATTCTTTTTGAAAATTTATAATTGCAAGGACCAGGTTTGTATGGATTAATGGGATCGGATTTTTTTCTGGGTTAAATAACTCCCACGGGAACGGGAAAAACGGGATAAAATTATACAATGTTCTCGTTTGAAGTCGGGGATAGTCGCTAGTTTTAAAGTAATGGCTACGGCGTTCGTAAGACGGTGATCCACACATAGCTGTAAAATAGAAAATTCGAATAAATAAATGAATATCATGGTTGACTTTTATGGCTTTTTCTTACAATTCCGAATTATAAAACCCTTTAAATATATAAGAAAAATAACTTGGTTTTTAAGATATAAGAATATAAGAAAAATACATGATAAATGAGCACGTTCCTAGTGTCTCAGTTTTAAATCTATATACAAAATCGCTTATATGTAAAAAAATTAAGGGAATTAATATTTACAATGATCACATATAAATATAATATATCCTTGCATTGCCTTGCTTCTTTACCAGGCTCTAGAAAAAATATTAGCATAACTCGTACAATTTATAGGGAGGTCTTGAGGAATAATAGTTGCGGCATTCAGCTTTGAGCGTGGTCGTGGGAACCGTAGACTATTTGCAAAGACTGCCCTCCGCCTGCGAGCAAGGGGCAGCAGGGGTAAACAGTTCTCACGTAGCACACCTGCCTGCGGGGTAATCGCGCGATCTATGGACAAATCGCCGTTGTCTCGACGTGTCGCCAGCGCTATAAACCAGCGCGTCGCTTATAGTAGGTACTTAGTCCCTATTGAAGTATGTTTTAACAATCCGTAATTTTATTAATTAATAATAAGAATAGAATAAGGAAATAACGAACGAAAGTTTTAATATCAGGGATGTTATGGTTATAAAATTACACAAGTCTCATATTTACTTGGATTTTGTTTTACTGCGCAAGAATAATATTATAATTACAACGTACAAAAATTTATATTATTATAAATTTAAAAGAAAATATATTAAAATTATAAACCATTATAATAATTATTAGGGATTCTAAGTATTATTTGGATAGTGTCTATTCGCATATTAGATTTTTATGTATACCTACCTACCTAATAACTATTTTTTGCTTGACCTTCCCTTTCTAAGTATATTTACAGTAATACTGTACCTACATTATTTTATTATTACGTAGGTACCTATTTTAAAACTGACGCGCCGCATCTGTATGTCGGTATTTCGCAATCAATTTAAACAGAACTACTGAACCGTTTTTTATAGAGCTTTCATCAATAGAGATAGTGATTGATAAGGAAATAATAATAGATAGGTATATCATTTGTTAAGAATTATGTAGGTACATATTTTTAAATCTATTGACCCGCCCGGCTTCGCTCGGGTACAATGTCGATTCTCTCATAGTAGAAGTGGAGAACTGCAAGACACCTTTGTGATTTATAAATAAAATGTATAGGATATATCATCGCGGACTTTTTGGTCATTTTGAAAGTGTATAATACTTACATTATTTTACGCATTACATTATTTTTATCTATCTAGCGCAAAAATGTGTTTTCTGCTTTATTATGCACGTATTAAATTTATAAATCTTCCTCTTGAATAATTATATTTTTTAAAAACTGTATCAGAATCCGTTGCGTAGTTTTTAAGATTTTAGCATATATGGGGGCAGACGATAGCGGAAAGCTACTTCGTTTTATACTATGTTTATATAACTATGATTGTTGGAAGAATCGGAAACAGTTGAGCTGACTGTGCTGACATCATTAATCTAAAACGCTGTGTAATTGGATTTTTTATCTATTATAGGTCATAAAAACATTTTGGAGCCCTATATCAAGACTGCATCTACTCAAAATAATATATTTGCCGCAATTCTAGAAACATCGGTATCTATTCGCAAATTAAAACAAAATGTAAAATTCCTTCAGAAAGATCACAGTCCACATGTTTTGAAAAGTTTCCTGTCCGAATAAATAAATCAATCATGGATTCTAATGCGGTATATTATATATACCTGTACAACCAACGACAATTTTGAAAGGTCTACGTAATTACATTTTGGAGTTGCTGCAGTCTTCATCTAGGGATGCGATATATCATTTAAGAATTGCTTGCTATACATTCCAAGATAATGGTCGCGTACGATATTGTAATTGGATAGCTACTAAAACAGATACAGTAATGCTTGTTTTCATCAATTTAATTACGTTAGTCATATTAAGCAAGTGGCAACTCAAGCGAACCCGGGATTATAGCTAGTTATTTTATAAAAAGTGAACTTATATTTTTGTGTCTAACTTATTATTGTTCTATTAAATACTTGGATTACACAATTTTCTTTAAGAACATTTCAAGTAATTATTGTACTTCTTTACTGATTGATTTTGAAATTGGATTTTTTCTCGCCAAGCAATTCAATCAGAGAAACACAACTGCAACCTATGCTTTAAGTTAGGTTATTAAACGAGTAGGTATATACTTTCAAAAAAAAAGGTCAAATACTTGCATACAAAATACAAATTCGAGAGGGTTGAATCGAGCACACGTGTTTACCCTCAATGATTCTTTATTAAAATGTGTGAGTGAATTTTGCTACCATGGTGTTTATATACGGTATATTTTTTCGCTTGGTGTGTGTGTATTTCGACACAAACTCGGAATTCCAGTACGCTACCTAGGGGTCGCCCTAGAATCCGTTTTAAAATTCGGATTAAATATTGTACATACTTAAAAATGTCAGCATTCTTATTGACCGTAGGTTGTCCCCTTCTGGTCCTACAGCAAATATCTGTGCGGTCTGCATACAGCGCGTCAAAATGACATTAATAATGTTACAAAATTTGTGTCATTCTAGGTATTCTACAAAATGTTGTTAAGAAAATAATGACGATATAGACATATCATTATGCTTAAACAAAAATAAATGTAGATACATTAAATTTTCAGTTACTAAAAATATCTATTTCAAAAGCAGAAATATTTGAAGGGTATTTTTTTCTCTTAGATAAAAAGTTATTTGAAACGGATATTAAAACAAGTTAAGAAACATTTATTGTTGATTTTACGCTATTGTATACTTATTTTACTTTATGATGTTGATAACGATTTAAGCGGCAATAGGATATGCTTTAGTGGTTGTTATTGGTGACCATTATCAAAACCGAAATTTTTAATAAGTTTTGAAAAATATACCTATCTATCCCTTGCGTGTTGTTTTTGCATTCTTAGTAAAGTGAAATTAGTTTCGGAGATCCGTGCTTATAATGACAATGTTTATTTGAAAATAATTGCAATACCTTTCTACCAATAAAAATTTTAATCCTTACTTTTTAATTCTAAGAACTTATAAAGCTTTACGGTTCATGCCTTGAAAATCTCCTACAAAAGTAATTTTAGTGTAAAGTATGGATATTACTTTTTTCTAATGTCTTTATAGTATAGAAGCTCTATCTTTGTATGGTGGCGAATTGAACGAATAAATTTTTGCGTAAATCGAATATTTCTTTTAACATTCAAATTGGAAATTCTCTGAAAGATACAGTTTGTAGGCACCTGTGAAGCAACCATTTGGTTTATGAACCACACACAATCAGTCAACGAGTTTCTTATCAAATCAGGAGGCTATCACCCTCCTTCTATAACTACTAGGTACTTATTAAATCGTGTGAAGATTTTTAAAGGTAAATATTCGGGAGTTATCTACGATAAGTGCTCAGACGCACAAGGAAATATGTAGTAAATGTGTTAAGGCCAGTCATAAGAGGACAACACGCCTTTTTGGGTGATATCCTTAAACATCAAATAGTATTAACACTATAGGTCTTAAGCAAGATGCGATAGATAAACTATACAAATTGGTTAATATTTCAAACCGAATTCATTTTAATTCAATGCGTTGCTTTACAGTACCTATACCTAATATCGCTTGCAAATTTTGAGAGATTTGTATATTAGTATAAGTTGATCTGTCGATTTATGTACGCATATTGACGATTTGAACACGATATCACAGGTTTATAGCTTATCAGCAATAACAACAACACTATACGCGGAGGTTAATCGCGTATTTGTATTTTTCAGTTGTCGTTCGCATACATACGACTAGGTTATTCGCGTATTTGTATAAGTTGTCGTACGCATACATACGAGTACATAGTTATTCGACCATGAGAATGGCCCTTTCTTTAATTTCTTTCTTCTTTGTTTTATAAACTTATTTCAAATCAATTTTTCAATTAAACCTTTAAAACCCTTAGTGATATTAGTAATTAATAAAGTCATATTCCAATAAAACAAGAAAAATCTTCGGGACTTTCACCATGAGGAACGAATTATTTTCATACGAGTTCGTATAGGACTCTCCGTGCTTGTGTTTGTCTCGCACTTGACCCGCTTTTAAACAGCTTGTGTTAACGCGATATCATTGGCGAAATTTAATTCACCGATGTAGGCACCGAAGCAGTAGGACAGCAAAGGACTCCATAGATGGTAGCATAACAGAGTTGTGTTAGTGCCTACTAATTCTTCAATTGATTGAATACAATTAAGCATGTTTCATGATTATTATGAAAATTAGGCCAAAAATAATTTACTCGGCATATCAAACTTCATTCAAACAAAATATGTAGGTCGATAGCAAATAAATGTTGAGCGAATACTGATATCTGTTAATTAAAAATCAACTCTGACGTTTATATCTGTTAATCAAAAATGTTAATATACATTTACCGCCAGTTTGCTTTCTAACTTAGTCGACTTTAGAAAGAAAAATTGTAGAAGAATCAAGAACATATTTAACTGGCCAAGAGGTAATTGATGTCCAAAGATTTTCATCACAAGCAGAAAATAATCGTCCAGTGATATAATATCTCTAACATACATATGTCGAAAAGGAATTCCCTAAGGAAGTTTTTGAATTACGTATACAGTTGCAGCCAATAGTAGCATAAGAAAGAAATAGTAGCGTTTATAAATCACGACAAATTCAGCGTGAAATTTTTTTCTATTTTATGAGTAGTATGTATTTTATGAGGAGTAATTACTTCAACCCTTAAAAATCAAAGTACGTAGAATACCATTAATGAAATGATATCTCTTAATTAAACAAGCGAAGTAAATCAACTAAAAAATCCTTAGTTCTATATCAGAGGCTAAGCTTAATATCAGAGGTGATAAAAAACAAGTAAAGCCCTTCTCCAATTGAAAACAACATAGAAACTCAACAAGAAATGCAAATCAATAAAAATAAATTGACCATCAATCCTAGCCAAAGTGGTGAAGTCGACCACTAATCCGTATTAATAGGCTTGTTTCCAATTTTCGCAAAACTATTTAAATAGCTTCTAAATAATTTAAGGATCACCCTCCCTATCATTTTTCGTCATAAATCTCTTTACTTTTTATGTATTTAATTTTTTTCTATTTTTCTTAAAAAATGGCCAAAAAACGCTCGAACACGTGACTGTGACGTCACTATACATTATGTTCCTTTACATTTTAACGCACACCAATATACTGACCAATTGATTTTAAAATTTTATTGATGTATTTTTATAATAAAGATACAAAAAACATTAATTTAAACATTTGAGTATCACGATTTTGTTTCATTTAATGAGCACAAAAATAAAATATCTTAAATGTTCAGAGCTTTGAATGCGGTAAAATGAAACGGTGCAATGAAGTGTCAATGTCAAACGTAAAGTTTGTGTTAATACGAGTTTGAGGCAAAGGTTTGAGGTTATGTTTGTGTCAGCGTTGGAAAACACTTGTTGATGTTTCAAAAAACTTAATAAAATAAACTATCAGCTTTCATAAATCCTTTCTCCATAATTCTTTATTAGCTGTCTATCGCTCAAATACAAAATTAACAAACTTATATATTATATACGAAGTAAACAAAATAACTCATGTATCCTCAGGTTTCAGGTTAGGTACCTGTCAATGTCAAATACTTGTCACTATCAAATGTAAAGTGACGTCATCAGTCTCTAATCGGCGCCACTCGCCGTTTTAAATGGCGTGGCGTAATAGGCGATAAACTTAAATTTCATAAAATATTAAAAAATTATGTGGTTAGTTATAAATAATAAAAAAAAGCTTATCGTGTTTCTAGTTTTGTGAACTTTCGGTGTACTTATTTACTTTTAATTGAGTGAATACTAGGAAACAACCCTATTAAAGGGGTTCAGCAATTTAAAAGAGCTAGAAATCAAAAAACGTCAAGAGGGATATTCTGGACATAAGCAAGATGCGGAGATTAGAGAAGGAAATAAAAGGAAGAAGTAGCTCCATTATGAACCATAAAGGCGGAGTTACTGAAAGAAGAGGTGTAGGATTTATGGTATTGGAATATCAGATAGAATAGCTTTGGTGCATAATTAGTTAACCAAAACATTAGAAAATATTACATGCAAAATTTACCCACCAAAACACAAACTGAGAGAAATTACCGAAAAATATTCGAAATACAATGTAGGTAGTGTTCATGAAGGTCAACTCATGTTCCATATGACATAAAAACAACGTATATTTAGTGTGAATAAAGTTTTAAAGGTTTAAAGTATCTTTTAAGTATTTAAAAGATTAATGTAGAAAGAGAGTCATTGAAAAACATCTTAAATTATAAGTAGTTTTTGTTTATATTGATAGAAAATTTAACAAAATGGTAGTAATTTAAATATAATAAGGCAACACTAGAAAACACGAAGCTATTGATCGATTCATTGCTACATTCTGCGCGTCACGCAAAAGTAAAGTCTATGGTCGATGAAAAACTTGTCTCTGCTCTGAAACAGTTTATTGATTTTTCACTTACAGCCCAGATTTGTGAAGTCATATTGTGCCATCCAGTAGAATAAAATGCAAGACTGTAATGATTCACAAAAAATGGTTACTAAAATCAGTGAAGCAGAAGAACACTGCAGAGCTGCGGAGAAATTGTAAGATCTTTGTTTAATTGTTGATATAAAATTTTTACTTTATTGAACAAACTATTATCAAACACTGCTACAGCTTTGAACCGATACAATAACTCCCAATCATGAACGAATAAAAATTGATTTCCTCAATCATTGTTTTTTAATAAAATCTTAATGTATATTATTTTAATTAGCCTCAAAACATCATTCCTGCGATGGAGGGCAGACTTCGACGCGGCGGCAGATGAATACAGTCAAGCAGGTACGTATTCATTTGTAAATATGATAAAATTTTAACTGTGTAGACAGCGCAAAAGCATAGCTCTGGGTGTCCGCACTAGCAACATTTTCGAAATCAATATTTTTTTAATCAGTCTGTCTGTATGTTTGTGTATGCGCACTATTCGTCAAAACTTAAGGCAGATGTCACCATGTTATTGTTTGAGGTAGTCTCTAACTAGTGAAGTAGTTGGCACCATTTTGTATTAAAATCTTATTTTCACTGTGACAATATTGCGCTGATCTCACATACCATAGGCAACTTACAATAAGATTATTAAATATTTTTTTATAATTAGATTTAAAAGAAACGATATCATCATTGTAAGACCAGAGACGACAATTGATGGATTAAGGAAATCATTTTTTACATTATTCTTGGACAAGCATATTGCTCGACTACTGAGACTTCAACTCTAGTCAACTGTGGGGAATAGGTCAGAGCAAGACGGGAGTGCACCTGCAATGGGCACTGCTCTGCAACTAGTGTACATGTATCTTTAGTGAGAAAAGCACTGGGAGGAAGTTGATGTTATCGGATAGTGAGGGCTAATATATCTGTTCATCAACCAATTTTGTAGGAATATGGTTGAAAAATTTATGTCAAGTCAGAATGAAACAAAACCAAAAAATACACCGCCATTACAATAACCAGATCAAAACAAAATGTATATTTGTATGTCTATGACACCAGAATGTGAACATATTATTTTTATTAGGAACTATTACACTAAAATCATTTTCAACAAAATTATAATAGGTGTCATTCCTACACAAGTGATCTGATATCATCTTCAATACTTGCTCTCGCAAAGGATACAGTTAACTATAGACATGTAAGTCTGTTATCAATATTTTAAAAGCTTTTTTTATTCTCTATAGAATAAGCAAAAAGCTTGATGATGATAATTCTTCAGAGCAAGCTGGCTTTAGATAAAGTACTTCATAGATTATATACACAATGAAACATAAATTCAAATAGGTGAGGATATATTTAGAAACTAGAGCAGAATTTGAGAAAATACAAGTGCTAGGCAATGTGATATCTTATCATCACTGTGGTTGCAAGCTGCAAACGGAACTACAATGGATTTGGCCTCAACATACAAGGCGCAAACCTACTCAAGATTTCATACAACATGGTCATGATTAAAGAAAATCGATGTCATAATAGAATAAAAAAGAAATAAAATGTGCAAAACAATTTATATTCTACT
>JACJUM010003259.1:7590914-7736522 GCA_020976665.1 Heortia vitessoides | reverse complement strand
ATATATATATATTTATATGTATATATATTGTTACAGCATATAGCATACATTATATTTCATACAGGATATATTATAGTTAAGAATCTAATAAAGATTTGGTGTTATTTATTGCAATTCTAAAACTACATCGACACCTGCGCCCTCACGCGGACTTTTTCAGTACTAAATTAGAGATATGTCAACTGATACAACATTGTCGTTTTTTCAATACATTGGATTGAAATTATTAAAAATATTTTCTGACATAGCAAAGGTAGGTTTTAATTAACTAGGATAAAAAATCACAAAGTTTGCTAAACCTTGGGGTGATACTTGGTGCTATTAAAAGGCAACTACAACAATGGTATAAAATGGTACAGCTGTTTTATATACTGTACAAGCTTTAAGCTTAGGTAGGTTTTGTTTGGAAATTAAATGTTTTAATTTTACTTACAATCATTAGAGAATATGTTTATTGTTATTTAAAGTAAAAGATCTGTGTAACAGTTAATATTGTTTTTGACATATGTATTGGAGTTAGTAGTCTGATTGATGGCATGAAAGCTGAACAAGTAATAGAGTCTGTAACTGGGAAGTGTTTTTACAAGAGATGGAAAGAATGAAGGAGATATTGAACGGAGAGTGGAAATAGTGTCAATGGAGCATTACATGCTTTTAAATGCAGCCAAAACATCTAAATGGGCAAACTGTTCATAGGTGTGTTGGTTCCAATATGATATATGATAGTAAAGGGAATAATAATAAATTTAAGAGATTATAACTGCTTTATGAGACTTGTACAGTACTTGTCGTTACCGTTGCAAAATTCTGCTTCAAACTTCTGTTTATTAGCAAAATTTTTCAATGGTAGTTCATATTCTAATAAAGATTTTGTATTATTAAATGTAATTCTAGAATCACGACGAAACCTGCGTCTCTATTAGTACTAAATTTGACATAACAAATATGATTATAAGTGCAGAGACATTTCAATTGACATGAGCCAAATTGAATATATGACAACATTGTTACTTTTTTAATACATTAGAATTATGAACTACATTTGCTGATGTAGCAAGGACACAATTATATCATAAAGTGAAAAATAAGACAATCCTCCGTGGTACTCGAAGGAATCATCAGCAAGCTGATGAAATTTGCAATGACTTAAGCCTTAATATGAGAGTATTACTAAATTAGAGAAGTTTGAAGCTTAGTGCAAACTTTGTAAGATATGTTTTAATAATATTTTTTTGAGCATTCAAGACTTGCGGACAACATGGTCTAATTTGAAGAAAATATATTCTATTATACATTTGTTTCTGTTATTGACACTTGTATCGCAGTGTCTGTCGTATTTATTTTTAACATTTATTGAAGATGCAAGAAAGAAAGATAAATATTTGAAGTTAAAAGAAAGAAATATGGATTCTAGACATTATATTTGATGCCTTACATTAGTTAAGGAATACACTGTATCATTATATATTGTTATAGTATATAGAAATGGTAGGTAAGAGTGTGTTTAAGATAGAAAATACAGTGACATCTATGCTCTCATGTTATCTATTAGTATTACATTGGAGAAGTCTATATCTAGTATCTGTCTAGGTGCAGACATGTCTTATAATGTTAAATCATTTTGGCCTGACACAATCGCTTTTGCAATACAGTGTAATTATTATGCATAATGAGCGTGTAATTAATTTTAGAAATTCGAGATCACTAAGTTTTCTAAACAAGGTAACACTCCATGTTGAATCAGAAGGCAACATTAGCAAAATGTAGAATAGAACTTGAAATGCCTTTGACCTTAATGTACAATAAGAAAAACTATTGTTCACTATATTAAACAAACTTTAATCTATGTGCAGGCTCTGCTTGGTATGCTTTAATATCGTAAAAGGTTTTAATTCGTTTTTCTTAAAAATAGCAGAGAACATGGTTTTGTTCAACGAGGATACAACTTATTACTTATGATTTTGTTATTAACATTTATACTGCAGTTACTATGCTTATGATTGTCAAATACCTTACTCAGCTGTCTCATTATATGTACCTAGCTGTGCCCGCGACTTCGTTCGCGTGGTTGTCGGAAACTCAATCGAGATTATTTTTTGATAGCTCACGTTGTTTTATGTTATTGTATAATCGTGAATAAGATGTTTTTTAAATAATATGTAAAAAAATATTGTTTTTAAAATAATGGGTCAAAGTACTTTGGCATAAATTATATTTTTACTTTCGTTTAAAATAAAGCACGCTGTATTCAACCGTTCCGTAGGGAGCCGACCACGCGTCTAAGCCTCGCGGCATGATACCTCGCAAAGATACACTCGCGAGTGGTAGTGGCAAGCACGGCGGTGGGGGGAGGCCCACCTCCCCCTCACCCGCCGCCGCGCGGCCTGCTTGCACATTATAATGGTAGCAAGCCTTCTTCGACAAATAATGTTATTATGAGTAAATCTTGAGAGATAGACATATACTGTCCCGGACATTTTTTTTATTATTAAAAAGGAATAATTCTTTCATACATAGTTTTTGAATAACTGAAACCGTTTATGCAGCGCATGCGACGGAAGACCTCAAATGTGAATAATTTTCCCCGTTTTTGCAACATTTCTCACTGACGCTTCGCTCCTATTGGTCTCAGCGTAGTGTTATATAGCCTAAAGCCTTCTTCTATAAATGGACTATCCAACAAAAAAAGAGTTATTCAAATCGGACCAGTAGATCCTGAGATTAGCGCGTTTAAACAAACAAATTCTTGGATGTTCTGTTCGAATTATCCTGCAACTTATTGAATTATATATATTTTACTACTTCTACATTTGGATACAGCCTTTCATTAGTGCCCTCGACGTTTCGCCTGTCTTCAAGGGCTAATAGTTAGAGATTAGAGACATTTTAAAACTTTATACTATAGGTTTTCTCGTAGGCAGGGGGCAGGGCAAGCACACTTTTGGGTGTAGTTGTCGCGTATCTCACTTTACATCCACTTGAATTTCAGTGTTTTATCGAGTTTAACAGGAGTTTAACTTTCCCGGGATCAAAGTATCCTATTTTCTTCCTTACGGCTTAAGCTACGTGCATGCCAAAGTTTATCATAATCTTTCTCCACTTAATTCGTGAAAGCGTAACAAACATACTGGCAGACATACTTAACATTTATGTAATCAGATGCTGATGTTATAATCGATTATTTATTATTTCTAGCTCAATGTTATCGCATCGCACGTGAAATGAAGTTGGCTAAAGAATGTCATGTCAATGCTTCGCAGTATTACAAGAAAAACCGTGCGTTTTTCCATGCTGCAAAGGCCCTGGAAAATGCTATTATTGTTAGCAGAGATTTAAACTGCACTGAAGAGGTTTGTAAATTGAAGAGTTAACAATTGAAATAAGTTTATTCTTGTTTTATCGTAAGTAACATGGAATGTTTTTTTTTATTAGATGTACACAATGGCTTTGGAATCGTCCAGTTTGTATCAGCAACATGGATCTGGAGATTCCGGCGCTAATGTTTTAAATAAGGCGGCTAATATATTGGAGGAGCACTCCCCCGAAAAAGCTGTCAAATTGTTCCAGCAAGCTGCAGATGTGTCGTCGGTATGTACAGTCCACATAGATGGTTGTAGGTCCCTTGATTGGTAGTAGAATTCAGTTGAATAGAGCTCTCGATAATACTGATTTATGGGTGCGGACATTGTAATAGCAATCTTATACAATTGTCTTAATTGATAAAAACAATTGCAGACCGAAAGCAGTCAGCATCAAGGGTCTGAGTATATCAGCAGAGCATCCCGTATCTTAGTCCGACTTGGAATGTAAGTTCTCTCCTATCATCATGTAAACACCCTTTCGTTGCATAGGCAAATTGAATCCCGACGCTCGTGATTGCTATACTGTTTATATTACAATTATTTGATTAGTATTTTAATACTTAATAATCACAAATTCCATTATTAAAATACATGTAATTTATACTTTAGTAAATATGTTAAATTGGTAAATGGAATTTCATAAATTAAAAAAAACTTCCGCATACTTGTTAATTTATGTTTTACATTTTACGGCTACATTTTAAAGTGTTTTAGGTTCTGTTTCAATTTAAAAAATATTATTACCATTATTACAAATGTCACATGGGCAACGAGTTAAAACTCTTTAGTCACTTAAATTACATAATGTAATTTCTTTTTTTTTTGAGATGATTCTCTTGTGAATCTTTTTCTAATCAATTTCGTAACACAGCAAATAATATCACATTTCGATATGGAAATGGGGAATAAAATAATCAATATAAATATACTTATTCAGGAACATTTGGATGTAATATATATTAAAAGTATCTCCTTCATCAGGTTTGATCAGGCAGTAGACAGCCTGAGGCGGGAGATCGGTTTTCATCAGGAAGCTGGCAACATAGGTGCTGTAGGAAGACTCACAGTCGCTATAGTGCTCGTGCAGCTGGCTCGCGGTGATACTGTTGCTGCAGAAAAGGCTTACAAGGTAAGATTTAGTTCCTTATTTTTACTATAGGCAATATGTTATGCAAAATGGATTTTAAAAGCGAATAAATATATGTATCTATGTAAATAAATTATTTGCTAAGCGCTCGAGAACGGCTTTAACATTTCTACTAAATTATTTTTTGTGTGGAGGTTCTTAGTCTTTTTTTATTTTCTTAAACAAAACACTTTTCGTTATGTCGAACAGTTGACGTAAATAGTGAACGTCAATCTAAACAAAAATCAAAACTCGGTATGTAACGGGATCAACAGGATAACAACTAATTGAAGTCGGGGCGGGGCGCCGGGCAATAAAATAAAATATATTCTGAATTAAAGGAAAGCAAATACATATTATTATATCAATAAATACAAAATTATAAATAAAATATAGTACGTGCTTATTAATTTATTTTATTAAAGAGAAAGTTGGGATCGTCTTGTCATGATTTGAATGACTTCAGGAATGGGGATCGAACTGCGAAGCACCAGAAATAGCGACGTTGGAACAGTTGATTCAGGCGTACGACGAGGAGGATCGCGAGGGGGCCGTGCGTGCTCTCTCCGCGCCGTTCATCCACAGTATGGATGTGGAGTACTCTCGGCTGGCGGCAACCATTCCTCTTCCGGAGGGTATGGAACCCGCACCCAAGGCTAACGTACGAGAAAATGCCGCACCGTCGTACGTCAGTGCGAATGCTTCTAACGTCGCTGTGAGTATTCACCTATTCATCTGCTATTGTCGACCGCCATCACCTATACTCTGCAGCTTTGTTTGCTATACTACTTTTGACTTTTAGGGAGAGTAAGGTGATATATAGGTGGTATTTGCTCCACGAGGCGTCAGATGGCGGTAAACAACGTAGTTAAAATGCAAAAGGGCTAAGTCAGGTCACGGTGATATTGTCGTGATGTCGCTAACGTCTATAGATTTTTTGCCTATAGTTTTGCATCCATTAGAAAATTATTAAATATAATATGTAATAATCAATACAAAGAAATAATATTGGCGTGTCTGTTTGTAATATTAAAAGAACTGCTTATTACTGAATGCTTATGGATGTATACACATCACATTATGACATATTTAATTTTTATTCAAAATTTTCAGCCTGGTGGTCAGTGCGCCTGTTAATAATTTAGTTTTTCTCATATTATTCGCGCCTCCGGCAGAATAATATCACTTATCAAAAATATATTTCTCAGGAGCATACACTAATGTGAATGAAGCAAATCAGTAGTTCTATATTGGGTATCTGGCAGATATATATATATATATATATATTTATATTACAAACGGACACTGCAATTGTATTTATATGTATTGAAGTTTATGGGATTGCAAAAGTGAATGAATTTGTCGTGCTTTAATGCGATCGATTAAAATTAGTCGGTCGTAATTGATGTTTGAAATGTAAGAGAATGACAACTCCTTGTATATATTTATTTACAGAGTTCTGCAAATGACAATATGCCAGCCAACGATTTTGCATGCTTCCAAGACAAGAAAATCGACGATGAAGATGGTTTATGTTAAATAATGTAAAATGTACGTAATAACGTAACGTATTAACGTCAACAGTCGCTGCCGGCGTCTATATACCCCCCCCCCCCCCCCTCCTGTCTTAGACGCTTAGGATTTTAAAGAGACATTTTTTTTAAATGGTTATAAAAATATATATATAATATTATTAAATAATAATTGATGGACTTTTTTTAATAACGCTTGCATTGCTAACGCTGAATAAATAGGTATATTAACATTTGTAAATATTCTTTGCAAATTTATTCTCTGAAAGTAACATTTTTTTATATTGATTTAATATTTTTATATTTATTTACTAAGTAAGGTGTAACTATAAACTATTTAGAATATATCACTGATTTAATTTAGTGCGGCATATAACTACTTATAGCCTGTGTATACTATTTATATATTCTAATCATATTATATTATTGTTAATCGCATTGACACTATATTAGTACATTAGGTACATTGCACCCGTGCAAACATGAGGCGCGTCGCCAGTGATAAGTTATTTTTAAAATTATGCTATTTATTTTAACAATGTATATCGGCCAGGTTGACATGATAATTAAGCAAAGTAGTTATTCATGTGGCATTGTAGCATTAAGTATTATAGTAAAATAGCGTCTTAGTCATGCAAGTCTTGTCGGTTTTCTTTTCATGTCTTGCTTAGCACAAATACAGTTTAAGCTTCTTCGTTAACTATCGCCATGATTAAAGACTATTGCACTAGAAAACAAATAAATAATGGTGTGGCTCATCCATTCAATTGCGTAGCATGGAGATGGCCGTGACAATTATGGGCAAAATATATAATCAATGTGCAGGTGCAGATTCTGTCGGAGACTGTTGGCCAAGCCCAAGTCCTTTGCACGACGATGAAAATCACTTCTTGAGCAGTATATGTAAAAAAGAATGGTTTCAGACCAGACAGAGAGAGTTTGTGATGTAAAATATGATATGAACAGCCAGCGCTTGTGTAGAAGAGATAAATGAATGTGGAGGAATTTTACCCAAATTTCTACTGGGGTAAAATTTCTCGAACGGCAGTTAGCTTGTGCGTTTTACCACTAAATTGTACTAGCGAAAGATAGCCATGCCAAAAAGCTTATAGAGAATTTGTCTTTATATGATAAGATATTTTCTACTTTATGTACAAAAGTATATAATTTTTTACCAGTTGTACATATATCATTGGATATAATAGAATTTTAAATCTAAGCTCCATATATATATATAAGGTTCGAATACCAAGCAGAACTCCATTGTATTTGTCTCAGCGACTGCATAAATAGCATTAAGTATGTGTAATAGTAAAATAGCGCCAGTCGAATAGTGGTATGATTTTTTTATTTTACCAGTTCCGGTCTATATACATAGTTCATTCTCAGTAGCAGAACATGCATGTACGTAAAAAAGTTTCCATCAGATTAAAACCAACCGGCAACCAATGTAAGTTAATCAGAATTTTCACTGTGACTCCTACAGTAGGAGTCCTACTCCATCGCCAATGGCACCTAAGAAACTGCGTGCTAAAAGGGACATGTAACGTGAAATATAATGTAGCAAAGTTTCGTAACCGAAGCGGCCTACTGGAATCCAAAATCTTTTGTATTTTTTTAATAAAACTATATATAAAGATAACAATACTTTATAGATAAGCAAATGTGTTATCCACGTCGTATTGCATTCCTTTTTGTTTGATATAATTCTGCTTTGCATTTAATTTGTTTTATTTATAACCGAAAATATTCGGATTAAAAGGTGTTGAAAAATAACTAGTAGGTCTAAATAAAGTTCACTACACCAAATTTAACAAAAATGTGCTTAAATTTGTAAAGTTGAATCGCTGTATTCCATGTTTTTGCTTCATCATGAATCGATTACCTGACAGTTATGATTTACGTTTATCACTGCACACTATTTCCACGAATGTTTAGGGTATTTTCATATACACACATGCCTACAACGCATAATATATTGAATCTTAAAAACACTCAAAAAATTATCACTCATACAATAAACTGTTAGAATTTATAAATTAAAAAATACATAATTACTAAAACAATGGCACTACACATAAAACAAACATAATAAATGTTTCAGATACCTACACTTTTTTTTTGTTAATTCATAATACCTCCTGATTCCTTTCCAGAACCAGGTAAGTTATTTAACACACAATTTCGCCTACTCTTTCAATACATCTATTTTTTTTCTTATACGATTCAAGGCGTTATATTGATGAAAAATTCATGTTAAAAATTACTGCCTAACGTTGAGATCTCTGGTAAAAATTCGACATTAAGAATCTGAAACCAGCATCTTGAAGAATAGACTGAAAATATATGGCGATATATAATTCACGGCTTAAATAATCATGTGTGCAATGAATGGACAATGAATATGGAGACGACATCCGGGTGGGACACAGGCGTCAGTATATATTTGTTCGTCAAACCGACAGATCCTCTGGCGAAAGAAAGAAATCATGCCAAAAAGCTTGTAGAGGAGTATTATAAGTGTCTTGAAGAGTGTATTTTGTGTATTTTATGATATGTAAGTACCAGTATTTACTTCGAATAGTGTTTAAGATCTGTACATGCATATTCGGTTAAATTTAAATTTAATTTAAAATGTTTGACATCCAGAAGAAAACCCAAGATAGTTAAGAAAACTAATCGTCTCAGTGACGATTTGTAGTACTAAGTAGGCATATGCATAATAAGTAGCGCCTTTAGAATAGTGGTATGATGTTTTTTTATTCACCAGTCCGGTCCGGCACAAATACGACTCAACCTCAGTGGCCGAACTTTCGTACACCTGAAAACTTTGCATCAGACAAAAATATCCTAAGCCTTTACTGAGTTCCTTGGAATCTATACTCCACCTACTCCTACTCCATTGCGCAATCAAGAATTCAGCGCGTGTAATTTAGAAACTGTAAGAGCATGGAAATATCGTTTTTGCTCAGTATTTGGGAAGTTTGGTTAAATTTAATCGTTGACAACAGAGTGATGACATGGAGATGTGGTGAGAACTATTATATTTTCATTATGAATTTGGAGTAGGCTTAACCCGGTGGCAGACAGGCGTCAGTACCTATATATTCGTGCGTCAAACCGATAGATCCTTACTGGTGAAAGAAAGAAATCATGCCAAAAAGCTTGTAGAGGAGAAGTGTAAGCGTCTCTAGGAGTGTATTATATGATATGTAAGTATTAGTATTTAGTACGAATAGTATTTAAAAGTTGTACACACATATTCGGTTCAATTTTAATTTAAATTTATGACATCTAGAAGAAAGCCCAAGATAGTTAAGGAAACTAATTGTCTCAGTGACGATTGATAGTATTAAGTAGGCATATTATGCATAATAGCGCCTTTAGAATAGTGGTATGATGTTTTTTGTTCACCAGTCCGGTCCGGCACAAATACGACTCAACCTCAGTGGCCGACCATTCATGCACCTAAAAACCTTGCATCATACAAAAATATCCTAAGCCTTTACTGAGTTCCTTGGAATCTATACTCCACCTACTCCTACTCCATTGCGTAATCAAGCATTCAGCGCGTGTGATTTAGAAACTGTAAGAGCATGGAAATATTGTCTTTGCTCAGTATTTGCGAAGTTTGTTTAAATTTAAAAGTAGACAACAGAGTGATGATTACAAGGAGATGTGGTGTGAACGATTATATTTTCATTATAAATCTGGAGAAGGCTTACCCCGGTGGCAGATAGTCGTCAGTATATATTCGTGCGACAAGCCGATAGACCCTTACTGGCGAAAGAAAGAAATCATGCAGAAAAAGCTTGTAGGGAGGTAGTGTAAGCGTCTTTATGAGTGTATTATAAAATGATATGTAAGTAGGTACTAGTATGTACTCCGAATAGTGTTTAAGAGTTGTACATACATATTCGGTTAAATTTTAATTCTGACATCCAGGCCAAAACACATGACATTTGAAGAAAGTAGTTGTCTCAGCGACGATTTGTAGTATTATGTAGGCATATGCATAATAGCGCCTTTAGAATAGTGGTATGATATTTTTTATTCACCAGTCCGGTCCGGCACAAATATGACAACCTCAGTGGCCGACCATTCATGCACCTGAAAACCTTGCATCAGATAAAAATATCCAAAGACTTTACTGAGTTGCTCGGAGTCTTTGCTCCACCTACTCCTACTCTATTGCGAATTGAAGCCTTCAGAGCGCGTGATTTAGAAACTGTAGGAGCATGGAAATATCGTCTTTGCTCAGTATTTGCGATGTTTGGTTAAATTTAATAGTTGGCAACAGACTGATGACAAGATGTGGTGTAAACGATGATATTTTCAACATGAATCTGGTGTGGGCTTATCCCGGTATGCTGACAGGCGTCAGTAGGTATATATTTGTGCGATAAAATGACAGATCCTTCCTGGTGAAAGAAAGAAATCATGCCAAAAACTTGTAGAGGATAGTGTAAGCGTTTTTAAGAGTATTATATGATATGTAAGTACCAGTGTTTTCTTCGCTTAGTGTTATAGAGCTGTGCGAACATATTTGGTTATAATTAAATTTAAATTTTTACCACTAGAAGAAAGCCCAAGATAGTTAAGGAAACTAATTGTCTCAGTGACGATTGATAGTATTAAGTAGGCATATGCATAATAGCGCCTTTAGAATAGTGGTATGATGTTTTTTATTCACCAGTCCGGTCCGGCACAAATACGACTCAACCTCAGTGGCCGACCATTCATGCACCTAAAAACCTTGCATCAGATAAAAATATCCAAAGCCTTTTCTAAGTTGCTTGGAATCGTTGGTCCAGTTACTCCTATTCCATTGCGCAATCAAGCCTTCAGCGCGCGTGATTTAGAAACTGTAAGTTCATGGAAATATTGTCTTTGCTCAGTATTTGCGAAGTTTGTTTAAATTTAATAGTAGACAACAGAGTGATGATTACAAGGAGATGTGGTGTGAACGATTATATTTTCATTATAAATCTGGAGAAGGCTTACCCCGGTGGCAGACAGGCGTCAGTATATATTCGTGCGACAAGCCGATAGACCCTTACTGGCGAAAGAAAGAAATCATGCAGTAAAAGCTTGTAGGGAGGTAGTGTAAGCGTCTTTATGAGTGTATTATAAAAATGATATTTAAGTAGGTACTAGTACGTACTCCGAATAGTGTTTAAGAGTTGTATATACATACATATTCGGTTAAATTTTAATTCTGACATCCAGGCCAAATGACATGACATGACATTTGAAGAATGTTGTTGTCTCAGCGACGATTTGTAGTATTAAGTAGGCATATGCATAATAGCGCCTTAAGAATAGTGGTATGATGTTTTTTATTCACCAGTCCGGTCCGGCACAAATACGACTCAACCTCAATGGCCGAACTTTCGTACACTTAACACATATTTGTGCGTCAAACTAACAGATTTCTACTGGCAAAAGAAAAAATCATGCCAAAAAGATTGTAGGGAAGTAGTGTAAACGTCTTTAAGAGTGTATTATAAATATGATATGTAAGTAGGTACTAGTATGACATTTGGCTAACCCCGGTATGAGATAAGCGTCGGTTTATATTTGTGCGTGAAACCAACAGATCTTTACTGGTGGGAGAAAGAAAGTAATCGTAATACATTTTATTTCTATTAGATTGTGGTAGAATACCTACTTGATGTCGTCTAGGTAAATATTTCTTTCAGTTATATTAAAATGAATTAGCTTGTTCCCATTTAAAAATAATTATAGCCGTACAGGTTATATAACTCTGCTTTAAACGTTAACTTTAAGTTTATTTTAATTTGATATTTGTAGTATAAAATTAACCTAGTGTTTTTTTGTACGTAGGTAGGTATAATGTAAAGTAAAAAATAAAGCGATGTTTTCTTAACTTATAAGAAGTGAGTCAGACATAGGTATATTCTTATTTGATAGAAAGTTAATCTAGGTTTATCCATGTGCACCTATAGCCAATTTGCAATTGTATGTTGTTTTCTAGTCTGTCAAGCAATATCGTTTTAATAGATCTAACGCCTATTTAATTTAATGGTGATCTTATTTATAAAAATTTCATCTAGTTTAAGGTCAGTTAGGTCTAGGCAGTTTAAGGTCATATTCAGCTATTATATAAGGTAAGTCATAATATTCTTCACTCGTATTAACTATAAGAAGTCAATTTGTAGAATACAATGGACTCCAGTTTTAAGACGCCGGCAGTAGATTATAGACGCAATTAAAATTCTAATTGTTATTAGTCGTTCAATTGACTGCTTTAATTTATGGATAAGAAAAAAATGTGGCGTGATATATAATTTAAGACGATTAAAATGTCAACAAAATAACAACAATCTTGAAAGATTTAACTATATCATTATTTTCTTTTATAAATGTTAACATCTTAGTCCTGGTAACATACCAGTATAAGAGAGTGGAAGGCACTCATAAGGCAATGTTCATATCAAAAGTATTATTGGTCGCTGACCGTGAGTGGGGACATTATAAAGTTACTAACTTTATAACACCAAATCAACAATGAAACTGTGTGTTTCGTGGACGGTTGTACGCCGTCTCCAGCCAGTACGTCTTCTCCGTGCACGTCGTGCGTGATCATTGTCTTAGAATATACTTATCTATATTAAAAATGATAATACTTAGTCTATTCTAACTATTGGGTGTATTGTTAAGAATAGGTAACGGCCTACAATAAAGTACAACTAAAATTCAATTAAGTGTTTTATTTATAATAGGGAGTTTCCTTACCCTGCTACAGAAATGTTTCAATTTATTGAATAGAGGTCATAACAATGATTCTATGTAGTAATACAGACATGACTTATTGGAATACATGACCAGTTACAAGTCACTATAAAGAAGACCTACACAGATTCGAAAAATGTTGGCATTTTAGGTAGTACATAGGTACTTACAATAGTGACACTCTACACTAAGGTTATATTGAACATTATAATATAAAATACCTTTCGGTACAAAGACTCACAAAATTCGAAACTAATCCAAAACGGCCATCAACGCTAAACAAAACCTTTCAGAAGCAATCAATATACCTACTCTTTTTTTTAATAAAATTATTTAATAATACCATTAGGTACTTTTATTGCTAGTTGAATATTTACATAGAAGTTATCTTTGTTACTCAACCGCGCGTATATAGCTAATGTTATTTTCTAATAACATTTAGAGCATACAACTACTTTTATACAGTAAATAAACCACCAAAACTATAGATATTATTTAGTGTCAGGAGTAACTTTTATTAGCCTTATTGTTTTTATTTACCAAGTTTAATTTAATTTTAATATGCCGGTGGATTTTTGAATTAAATAAAATAAAATAAAAGGTCCATTCTAGGTATTTATTCGGTTAAGCAGTTTTAATGCTAACAAGTTTTGCTCCAACATCATTCAATTCTACAAATATATAAGATAGGCCAAGAGATATAAGAGAGACCAAATTAGACTATTATTATTGCTCTACGAATTTTATACTGAAAGAGTACCTATGTATATTTTTACAATTATAAAAATTAATTCCATCATTTGGGTTTTAAAGGAATTGAATAAGCAAGAACGTCTTTAACTTATGCTGTAGTATAATGACACCTGACCATCCATTCGTTTTGGAAAAAGTAAACAAAATTTCTAAATCTATCTATAATAATGTACATAATACATACGTCTAAGAGATCTATCTGTACAGATAAGTAAATTTTAACCTATTTATTTAATTCAACTACATTCCATAGTAGCCTATTACAAAAACAAAAAATAGAACTATATAAAAATTGATGAACCTTAAATCATATCGCACCACTATATGAAGATTCAGACAACTCAAAACTCTAATTGTATGTAGACCTTTAATATTTGACTCAATTATCGCGTAAGGTTCCTTGTCTCGGATACTTATTTACAAAGAAAACTTCATAAAACATCATGAAACATTCGTGTCACATTAAAATAATCGTGAAGAAATTCGACATGTCGTTTCATTTAGGGATGCGATACCTTAAAAATATTTAACATATAATATTTCTTAAACCTGATCCAAACACAGAATGCTTTATAAAATGTAAATAAGATTCGAATAGAGATATTTTGTAGAAGAAAATAATTTTAATATGCCATTAAATATTATTTTGAAAAAATAAAAGTTAAAAAAATATATACAATTTCATTTAAGAATACTAAAATAAGAAAACCACAAGACTACATCTACGCAATATAACATAATTTTTACCTAATATTAGGTACCTAATTTAATGATTATCTTTGTAAAGTAAGCTACTTGTGTGCACCTGGATAGTGTCCTTCTTAATGTTTGTCTAAATGTAAATTTAAATATTATATAAATAAAATTTGAAAATTCCCCATGGAAAAGAAATAGTTAAGTCAAACGTAAAGAAATAAGAATCAGAAAAACGGTGATTTATCACAAGACATGGAAAAGAAACAGTTAAGTCAAACGTAAAGAAATAAGAATCAGAAAAACGGTGATTTATCACAAGACATGGAAAAGAAATAGTTAAGTCAAACGTAAAGAAATAAGAATCAGAAAGACGGTGATTAATCACAAGACAGAGGACAAGAGAGACACAGAGGAGAGAACTTTCTAATTTTATTTTCAATCACATATTAAACAATCTTACGGATTTTCAGCTTGCTGAGAAGTTATGTAGCTTTACTCTTATTTTTAAGTTTAATTTGACTGGACTAATTTTATAGTTTTTACTTTGAACATTGAAAAATGATGAATTTTACTTTAACTTAAAAAAATAAATAAACTTGTCTCAGGTTTCATGTCGTCCTCGCTCTTCGCTCTATCTTCCTCTATCCGGAGGGTTCCACTACCGTTGTGCTAACGAGACCTTACTAGAAATGAAGAATTCTTCCTTTTGTTCCTCTATGTATCGAGAAGTCAATGCCATCTCTTTAATGTTGTAGAACCTACCTACTAAGGTCTCGGTTAGACGGTGTAAGGTTTGAGACCCGCCCAAAGCCTAAGACATATATAGTAAATATTATAGTAAATTTAAGATCCAGCAATAAATATTATCTGAGAACTATAGAATCGAAACACAAGCATTCACTCTTTTACAAGTAAGTAATTATTACCTAATTGTTTTAAATAAATCTTAAGATTGCAGAACCTAACATATCTCATACATTTGTTGGACTCTTTTTATTGCTAGATTTTATTAAAATATTCATCCAATCTCAGTCATAGCTACATACATACTTGTTTGTTTGAACACTGGATTCAGAGGCAGTAGTTTGACTGCTATTCGGGTTATAAAGTATAACACATTATATAACCATATATAATTCGGGTGCATCGGATATTTTTAAATCGCACCTTCCTTTGTTACCACAAAACAATCTTCTAGTAAGAATCTTAATTAAGTGATTCAAAGTATTATTAATTAAGACCAATGTTGTTGACAATGAATTTAAACAATTAATTTAATTAAATAAATTCATGTATCTAAAACCTTTTGAATATGCTCTGTAGTAATACATTTTATTTAAACAAATCAAAGAAACCAAGAAAAGGTCTTTCACATACACCATAGTCCAAATAGCTAGTGTCAAACACCTGAAGGCCTATTATTTTATTTATTAATTCATATTATAGTAAAAATACTCCTAATAAAAACACTTGTACGATATATCTTTATATCCATTTTTTGTTTCTTAACTTGTGCTGGGTAAGAGAAGAGGACTCTACCAATTAAGTTATAACTACCCAATGTTACATAACACACTTATGCTTTGAAAAAAATTACAAAAAGTGCACTTAATCTAGATACACACTGTTATTAACACTTAGTTTATTTTAAGACTGGATATTTTTATGACTGAACATAGTGTGTATATATGGTGGAACCATAGGCGGGACTGTCGATGTGGCTTCTGGAACAGGCTCTTTTTCCTTACTAATTTTAGTTTTTCGAAATTGAAAGCCATTTTTACGAAGTATTTTACGTAAAGTTTCCCGAGATCCTTTGAAGTTGATTTCTTCTTTCAATATTTGCAGAAGCTTATTTATAGTGGGCACCTCTTTTTTGAATGCATAAAATTCATGGATTTTACGTCTTATCACTTGTAAATCATATTCATCGACTTCAATTTTGCCTTTGGTTCTTACTCTTTTTTTAGGGGATTTCTTCAATGTCTCTGGATCAAGTAAACCTTGTTCTACAAGCCTGGCTTCTTTGACAATGTTGAGAACTGTACGTTCTGATACACCTGGAATAAATAAAATTGCTTATTATAGGATGCTAAAAATATATGTGTTATATATATGTTATATAATAAATATATATGTTACATATACATGTAACATTTAAAATCATTAAAAGTATTAATAAATTTGCCAAACATATCATATTTTAACTAGTTCCTAGACATATGAATCACACCATTGTTTATATTTATTTTTAGTGTTTATCTTTTTATAAACAATGAGTTCAGTTGAGCACAAAATATTCACCCCTAGTGCACAAGATTTATGTCAAGGTCCAGTTGATAGAAAGAGAGTGTATGTGGGAAGACAACGAACAATATTAAATGCACAATGACTTAAAACCAAACAGGATCATGGTTTAGTATTGCAAAAAGTATTGTGAAAATTCTTATGTATAGAGCAATATAAAATTTCAGGAGTATGTTGGTTAGTTAAACAAAGCAAGTTTTTAAAATTGTTTATGTGCTACCGATTAACAACAAAATTATGAGACTAAATACTAATACAAGTTTTTAAATCATTTATACATTCCAGACACGAAACAATAAATTAAAATTTTGAAACATTATCACATCACATTTTCACATAGTTCAAGCACAAAGATGTGAAAATCCTTTATAATGGTCATTTTCAATAGATGTACAGAATTTAATTGCCATGGTACTATTATTTTTTTAAGAAGTAAGACTTGAGGCATTTAAAAAAACAAATAGGTTTTTTAATGAATCTAGTTTACTTTTTTTAATACACAGTTTCATAGAATTAGATTTTTGCGTTTATTACCTTAGGTTGTAGGTATAGAGTAAAATGAAAATTTGGGAAATATTTTTTTATACAAAGATAAGTTTATACAATTTAAGATTATTAATACTTAGTGAAACAGCACAATATAAATATAATTGAAACAATAAATAAATAATGAGAAAAAGCAGTTTAATAATGTATTCATAATAATTTAATGAATAATAAAATATAAAATAATCTTGTCCTTTTTTGGACAGTTTTGTAACTATTTGTTTTTTACTCCAAAAGTAGAGCTAAAAAGTATATTCATTACAGATATCTAACTGTCATTTTTAAATTAATACATAAGAATAATAACATCATAGGTAGGTGAGTTTCAAAAAATAATTTTTGGTTTCATGTGACACATTTTCATTATATCAACATTCTATAATTATACATTCTATAGTTGTAATTTTCTTATGTATACAAAAATAACAGTATGGGTTTTTCAAATAATATGAAATGATCAATAACAAACAATATATCTTTATACTAGTTTTTTTTCCACTTATAACCTTTCATGTAATTCATATAATAATGCCATTGTATGCATGTTATGCTCTAAGAAATCATTTTCTGACAAGTAATGCCTACCTAACTCAAAATAAATAGACATAGGTGGTGGTAACTTTGCCTTTATTTACAGGAATCTTGTAAAGCTATAAAAACTATGATTTAGAGTTCTGAATGACCTCTGTAATGTACACATTATAAACTGTTTTAAATAAATATAATTAATAAAGTAGTTTAAGATAATGTTTAAAATGACTATCAAAATCGTTAATCTATTAAAAATATTATTATGACATATCCTTCCCTATATTAAATTTTCAAACATGATTACAAAACCAAATGTAATAAAAATACTGATATGGTCAGAAGAACGGATAAATGCAAAAGGAGCTTCTATATGCGAAATTAGTTTACATTTTGGAAATCAAACAAAATGTTTTTATAACCATATTACAGAGACAAAGTCATTAGTATCAATAAATAAATATATTTAATATGAAAAAAATGCATTGACAAGTGTTTTATGATGCTTAAAACAATCACATTGTACATAGTTGTTTTTGTGAGTGCATATATTTTTTAATGGTTAATTTCTTTAATACAGGTCCATTGATAATAAATCAATAAATGAAAAGTGATCTTGTAAGTACTTACTTTTGTGAGTATGTATAGTTTACTAAGTATAAGGAACTTACTGGATTAAAATTCTATTTAATAAATTAAATTAATAAATTCCCACAACATCTCATACATTCACCTGACTCCGTGGTAAGTCGCTTAAAGCACTCGAGTTATGGACACCAGACAACACAGGAATCACAAATATACTACTTAAATACATATATTTCATACTCAGCCACAAAAAAAACACAAATATCATTATATAAATATTTGCTCTAGGGTGCAATGGGTACGAACCCACAACCCTGGGTACTCAAGATAGGATCACTACCATCTGCGCCATTGCTCTCATTTATAATTAGGTATTCTTTTCACACTAAAACAATGATAAAGTTTTATAGTGGATCAATTCATGTAGACAACTGCAGAGGTATGAGGCTTTGAATTCCAATCTAAGTATTTGGGTTTATGCTCAAACATGCCCAAAAATACCTATGGATTCTGATTCAAAACCAGAGTTGATGGAACCAGCTTATTATTAGGTTATTGTGTTTATTTAAAAGATATTTTATTCACACAAAGTGAGAAAAAAAATTTGTTTGGGCAGTGAATAAAATAAACAAATTCTGCTGTTAACAGAATCAGTTCAATCACTATTAGTGTTACGCAATTGTAAATTATTTGATAATAATATGTAATTAATTATCTCGCAGGTATATTAAAGGTAATAATATAAATGACTAAAAAATACTCAATACTTTAAAATACTCACTCTCTAAACTGTGATCATTATTTCTTTGTATATTAGACTGCAATATCCTAAGAGAGAAAGGGGCGCAGGCCGAAAAAAATTGGGTCGCTGGTTGACATCTATTGGACTAGGATAATCAGATACTGATTATGATTTTCTCAGTGTTGTTTCAAGTTTTGCAAATTTTTGTTACATCAAATACGTTAATTAAGACATGTAACAAGCAAAATCACTTTTGTATGAAAAACAACATATAGTCATTTCCTAAATTAACAATTAGATATATCAATTTAAAATATTACTACAATATTTTTTTATCATTAATTCCAACGAAAGTTTTATCTTGTGTTGAGAAAGCTATCGTGATAATAAGAGGAACTGATAAATAATATAAAATAATCAATAAATATTTTTGTACGGGTTATTAAAACTAAGCATTTGGCGTTCGCAGTGAGATTGTTATAAATATAAAACTGAACAATCGCTGTCTAATTCGCTTTGCATTAGTTGTAGTACAGCGCATTGTATGTGTTTGTTACAGTTTAGAAAGAGTTGTTACCTGTAGCGGCTGAAACTCTAACATATACTTTGCTCAGCGGTATTATTGGAACTTGCATACGCTTCTCTTCGTCCATAAATTCTTTGACTTTAAGTATAATATCGCGCACTTCAGTTGTTATATTTTTAGGCATTTTGTTTGTTAATTTGGATTCTTAAACAAAACACAAGACTGGATGGCAATGGCCGATTGATTTGTTTGACAATTGACACTACTTTTAAAATGACAGACAGATTAAAAATATCTACCTTGTCTATGATTATGGGTTTCTTCTAAGTTTATGGTATATAGACACCATTAACAAGAAAATATTTTGATAAACGTTTAATGTAACTTAGTTTTATGATCAAATCTTATAAACTTAACTGGACCTACTTTTTTATATACTTTCATTTATATATGTTGGTACATTTATATTGGCCATACTAGAATCAAAAATTAAGGTTGATTAGAATAATAGATGACAATGAAAAAGCGTCGCATTACTTATAGTTGACACTGTTTTATTGCAATGATATCAAACTATCATAAATCAAACTAAAACAAAAATATATTAAAAAAGTACGTCAGTTTGTATATAATTTTTGCAACTAACACTAAACCAGGACAGACAACTGCCCTTCAATGCAAAGCCTTAGTCTTCCCGCAGCCAAAATAAAACTCGCAAAACACAAAACTGTATTTTTTCGAACGAAAGGCATGCTTTCCCGCACCCTATCTATACTACTATATAGAAAACTAAAATAATTTATTATTATTAAATGTCTAAATTTTAAGTCACTTGATAAATCTAAGTTATATTATCTAATCTCTTATAAAAGTCTAAGAATGACTAACATAATATTTTATGTATATGATGCACATATATATGTACCTACTTACTCCACACATTACATCTACACACTTGCACATAACACAAAAAAAAATCACCCTACATACGCCACCTACATCATAGATACACTAACTTACATGTATCATCTCCAAACTAAAATATCACCATTCACAGATTCAACTATACACTCGCACTGTGGTTGGGAGACCTGGAGTACTAAAATACAGGATTATCCTAGCTTAGGCTCCACTCCATCCTTATATTTTGGTGGAAAGTAAACAATTTTTATTTATTTATTTTTATAATAAAAAAGTAATCAAGCTATATATAAAAGACTATAGTTTCATTTACAGTATATGTATGTTAACAAAGCATTACAAATTCCTAGACATGTTGACATAATTTCACCTTAATAACATTAATACATGTATAAATAAATTGTGTTAATTTTTCGACAAAGTAGCCCGTAGGGCGATAAAGACTTTAGGCTTACAACACAAAGGGTGTCGCACGTTAAGCAAAGATTGGAAAAGGCCGAGAAATTCTGCAAAATTACACAAATTATGACAAAAGAAGTTGAAATAACTATTCATCCAATTTTAGGTTAGATTTGAATTGATAAAATTCACGATGCGGAAATTTCTCGACCTGGATCTGTTATTTAAATGTCAAACAATCGTTTTAAAATGCTAGTAAACAAAATATATGGAAATTTAAAAGCGGAACACACCTATTTTAGAAACACCTCTCAAGATTTCGAAACAAATTACTGGCTTAGCTTAAATTATTTTAAGTTGACTGGGTATTTGTCAATTCCTTCTTGATTAATTCATAAAATTTGAGCTTTCTATGAGACAAATTTTCATTTATTAATATAATACCTACTTAATATAATTTAATAACGTTGATGCTGTTACTAAGGTAAGTACAATTTTGCTGCAGGTAATATTGTTTAATATAAGCTATGAATGAAAAGGAGATGCATTGAAGCAGGACGTTGTATATTATCTTGGTAACAAGAGCACGTCGCAATGATATGTAGTTGGCTCATGTGATCTTTATTATATCGGTCAGTGATTTACTCACAGAACGGACGAGAACCGGTGTTTTCAACGTGGTATGGACGTTGGCTTTTTCGTACGTGGCGGCTCGCCGCGCACTCCTGACAGCAGCAGCAGGCTCCCTCAGGCTGCCCAAGGGCATCAGGGACTTATTAGCGAAGAAACGACATCTAAGAAAAAGATGGCAGCAGACACGCTGCCCAACCCTCAAGCGTCAGCTCAACGCCCTCACCGAACAGGTGAGACACGAACTGAGGTCGCATGAAGCAGAAAGCTGGGATCGATACATAGAGAACGCGGGCGAAGATTGGAACAGTGTCCATTGCCTATGTCGCCAGGTCTCTAAGAAACCGGCTCCAATCAGACCCCTCCTCGGACCAGATGGCCACCCGAGATACCGTGCGGAGGACCGCGCCGAGATTTTCGCCGAACACCTAGAACGCCAGTTCTGCCCACACCCCTGTGACAAAGTAGAACACGTTGAGACGGTTACCCGGTATCTTCGAGAGTATCTCGCCGTTCCCATAGCGGCAGATGAAGACCCAGTCGTCTTCACGCCCGGGCAGGTCAGCAGGACTATTAGCAAATTGAAACCCAGGAATCTGCAAAAATATATCTCGAATTAGAATTCATTTATGTGAAATGTATAATGCCACTATATAAGAGATGTTAAAATTTTTGATTTCCTTTCACGTACACCTCCGGCGCTATCGGCCTTAAAAATTCGGGCATTCGACCCTATCCTATGGAAGGCATATTTAGTTGGCATATCACTTTTAAAATAAGTAAAAATATTCTACTGATATGGATTAGTGAAACTACGTACACATAGCAACAGATTTACCTACCCAAATCTGGTTAAACTTCGCAATTGATATGAATCTATAATAAATGCGACCCATTGAGTTCGAAATTGACTGTACAAATTTGACCAGACTTAGGTCGGTTGATTTGTTGCTTGCCGAAAACTTTATCACTACATAGTATAACAAAAAGTCGCTTTCCACTGTCCATCTGCCCCTACGTATGATTAGAACTTTAAAACTACACAACGGATTTTTTTATAGACAGTAGATTCAAGAGGAAGGTTTATTTGTGTAATAAATGCGTAATATAATAGAAATACACAGATAATCATTTTAGAGATTTCCAATGTGATGTCGTAAATATACGTAAAAATCTAAGAAAACGTCCGCGCAGATATAATTTTGTCTATCTTTTAGAGAAAACCCACAATAATTATTTTGTATCCCAATCCATTTACTAGAGGATTAGGACCAAATTTGTATGACGATGATCATGGTTCAAAGGGATCAGGAAGTTTGTATGAAAAAATAATTGTTTAGACTTATTGATAATATTAAAACTCACGGTAATAGGATCATCGGGCTTCGAATAGTCGAAAGTAATAATAAAATTAAACAAATTAATTTTTGAAATCAGAATTACCTAATTCTATTATACTCATAATATTAATGACCCGAGGGGAACATAAAAATCATCCCGTCGGGTCATGATGATCCTTTCGGGTCATCACTAAGCTGGCGGCACTAGACGGGTCTTAAAACTAAGTTCAATGCAGGTTCATTACACGACCCGCCAGACAGCAAAATCTCGTGAGCAAAGCCCAGAAAAACATATATCCATATTAGTAGGGGAGCCCTAGGGGGGATTTCGGGAGTTACTAAACATACAGGGAGATACCTTGTACCAGGTAACGTATCTCCACCAAATATGAGCCCCATGATCTATAGCCGCCTGTCAAGGATAAAGGATCAGATTAGTAAAAAAAAATCGATCATCAGAAATTTACGGGCGCGTCAGATTAAGGTAGGGTGAGTTAATTACATACTAAAAAGTGTATATTCCACTAATCTGACAATTTTCGAGCGACGTAGAGAAGTAGGAGGGTTACAAACTTGTAAAAAAGAACCTCATCTCGACTTTCTCGAGCGTCGCATTTTTTTTTTATTTTGAAGAAAATAATTCAAGGATAACGAAAATTATATAATCTGCCGATTTCCATAAGCCGAAGTAAGAAAAAATAATCCATAAAGTTTAATGCGTGCAGCTATGCGATGCGATGCCTGTATTCCCCGCTCCGCGTTTCTATGCCCTTCTCACTTTTTCTCTATCTATTGCTCTCTTACTCCGTCCCTACTCTGGTTGCTGTTGCCATGACGCCATGACAGCTGATCACACAGACTCGTTCGTGGCATAATAGTGTTTACAACGTAATTCCAGCTTATTAATATCAAAGAAAAAAAATTCATTTTTATGAAAAAATTATTCACCGAAGACATTTAGTATCTATTTTTATAGTAAAAAAAAATATTTTTATTATTTTACTATTTATTATTTTTTATTATTTAATTAACAAAGAAGACATATCATTACAACTTTTGAATAATAATTCAAAAACGTTTGAAAATTATAAAAAAAAAAATTATACCAAAAGTTCATTATTTTTCATCAAATTACAAATTATATTACTTTGCTACCCTATCTCCGCCGTGTATAACGGCGTCACTTTGATAATTAATAACTCGTTAACAAAGAACATTTTGCCCAATTTTTTTATACAATTTTTTTCATCGTCATTAACATATAGTAATTTTTTCAATTTTTTTTCATTATTTTTGATTTACTATCGAAACTCCTTAAGTTCAATAATTTGAAAAAATAAAAAAAAAATTTAATTGTCAGGTTTGGCGAATCCCTTTAGATAATCGTCAGATTATGAGACAGCACGTCTAGGGTATTAAGAAGAACCATATATATCTTAATCTGAAGCGCTCGAGTATTTCAAAATGGTGCACATGGTTTTTTTTGCACATTAATAATAATAATATTAATAATGACCGCGAGCTTGCGTCAGATTATTATACAAGTGCTTTTTTTTAGGTATAAATAACATCCCCTTAGAAAATCTGACGCGCTCGATTACATTTTTTTTTTCATTTTCAACCCTTACGTACGACCACCCCATCAAGGAAACAATCAGATTAACATACGTACATTTTCAAAAATACATAGGACATGGATGCTATCAATATCTGACGCGCTCGAGTATGTCCATGCAACAGTTTTTTTTACATTTTTGAAAATCTATAGTCGCTCCCCCCACTGATGAAAAGGTATATATTATATGACATTTTTTTCTTCTTATCATCTAAACTTCGCAATCCAATAGGTCTCTATGACGCTCGAGTAAATCCCGATTCAGCATCGTGGGCTATATCGATAAATATAAATAAAATTTGAGTGTCTGTTTGTAATATTAAAATAACTGCTTTTTACTAAATGCATATTGTTGTATACACGGTACATAACAAAATAGCATATTTTTTTAATTTTTGTACGTCTGTCTATTTGATTGAGGTAATCTCTGAAACAGCTGGATCGATTTTAATTACTTTCATTGGCAGATAGTTCATATAATATGGAGTAACTTAGGCTATAATTTATAAATCACGCTACGTATAATAGGAGAGGAGCATCAATCAAATATGTGTCAAAAACGGGCTTAACATATAGATATGTACTTACGTTTTGAGAGCTTTCGTTCCGTGCGCTGCGTGAAAGTTTGTCGATTGAAAGAAAAAATGCAGGCTAAAGTCACTTTGCCACGCGGACGAATGACATAACAAGTAATAAATATAACCGAACTTTTCAAATTCAAAAATTAAAAACAATTCTCGAATATTAGGCTCGAGACTCAACAAAGAAATGTGAAACCTATTTTATATACGAATGCATTAGATTATGTAAATTGATTTCACTTCAAACAGTTATGGGATGTATTTAGGTTATCTGGTTCAAACCTATTCAATGATGGAACGAACAAAAACTTAGCTTCGTTCTTTTTTTGTCATCTAGGCACACGAATCGTTTGCTCACACATTAATCACACCACTCTAGTAACTCTATTTATTCGATTATATTCCAATAAAAACGGTATATGAATCATGTAAAGACGAAGAAAATTCTTATAAAGATTATAATAATAATTTAAGCATTATGATTTCTTAATTAGATATCTAACTACATTTTAGTATAAATTATAAGATATAAATCTTAATGGATTTTTAAAGGCCATCTTGTAGTAAACACCATATTATTGACGCTATGTATCGGTTTTTTTGAATGTGATTGATAGCTGTTCAGCCCTACTGGTGGATCGCATTCAAATCCCAACGTGCTATTTTTAGAAACAACGTACGTAGGTACCTACACATCTTTAAACATCATATTCAATTCTACTTTCATGTTTTATTCAAGATACATCGTAAAATAAATCGCAGTTTATTTGCTTGGCTTTTCTGAAATATGTACCTATACAGACTTGATACAAGAGTTATATTTAATATTTTAATATTTTGATCATTATCAGTTGTTTACGCCATTAAAACTTTAAATTATATTGCTGAACAGGAATAGAATAATGTAGTAAATAACTATTCTAGAGTTGGAATAAAATTTTAATAATGGCACTGCATTGTGGCCTTTTTTCAAATAGTATGTACTGTGGTAATTTAATTGCGGCGAGGTACAGGCAGAGTATAGAGAATAGTGCCTCCCTCTGTACCAGATGTTGTAAGGGGCGACTGAGGTACCGAAACCGACAGATGGCGGAATATCGCATCCAAATCAGCGCAGCTTAAATATCACGGGGTGAGGAAGTTGCGCTCTGCGATTGCCACCACGCCTGCCCAGCGCGGCAATTATGGGCATAATTCCTAAGCAATTATGGGGGGCCTATGTCTAACAGTGGACTTTAGATGGCTAATATGATGATGACTGTTGTAATGCCATACGATGATATATAAACTTATAGATTAAGACATTTATTTACCTTCTTAGATTCTTTCACTTATGCGCTATTCTACTCAATTAGTATTTCATTACATTGTCAGTGCAATAGAAAATATGCCAATATTTGCAATATTAAACTTTTTGATAGAATTAAATGAAAACAAAAATTAATGCTGTAATACAGTTTTATGAATATTTTTTCATGTTTGTAAATTTACATTATTTACGAAATCTGCCACTTAGGAGAGTAAAATATTTTGATGTTAAGTGTTGTTATTACTACTGGATAAGTATGGTAATTTGCCATAGATTAGACTCGATGATATATGTGAAGTTCTGTGCTCTATACTCTTTGAACCATAACCTCTTTAAAGTCCTCAATCTCCCATTTAAATTAGTTAACTCTTTGCGCTATGGTACTGTAAGTACATACATAATTTGTCACTTAGGACAGTAGAACACGGTTTCAAGTAACAGGTTTTTCTTTCAGTAAAAAGAACTAAAAAGCACACAGATTAGTTTACTTTTGCGCTAACTGTAGATTAAGTAGATAAGCAATAGTAAATAGCTATTAAACTAGTCGATTTTATTAAAGTTAAAGATACTTTACTCACGGGATTGATGTTGAATAATTCTCATATATTTACAATGTGGTAAAATTCTGTGAGTAAAGTATTTGTAAGTTTAATAATCTGGCGAAACTGCAGATTGGCTAGTTTACTATTGGACCGACGACATAATAAAAACGTATTCATAAACCTTTCATAAATTAATTTAACATCAAATCAACAGATTTTACATTTACATGAGGAGTAGGTAATGTGTAAATGTAAACGGTTTGTTAAACATTTTTACTATTAATAAATGTAAAATAATATTTATAGGTATTAAAACTTGCAACCACTTTGTTAGAGATCAAATTGTATAAGCATTTCAGATATTTTCAATAAAAGTTGGAGCAGGTACCTACTGTATTTTTCTACTTACAACTTACTTTTATATAACCTTGTGGGCTACGCTCCCTTTCACAATTTTCTAACTTTTAACATTAATATCATTAACATTCCTTAAAGTACACAACTGATGACAGTTAACGTAGGTGCTCTTACTTCGTACAGGTGGTAACAACATATTTACATATAATTTTATAAGAATTTGTTAATTTTTTTCTGGTATATTTGAACTCGCTATTTAATATAAGTAATTAAATTGAGTTGTCGATTGTAGGCACCTATACATTTCATTTATTGTCATTATAAAATAAATAAGAGAAAATATTTAATTTTTTTATGTGTCTTATAAGTTAATTTAACCAATTTGACAATGAGGAACTTGGGTAAAAATATTAGAGATCCGCCGGTTTCTAGAATTGTTTTTTTTGGGATAATATATCTTATTATCACTAAAAGATTACAAATTTATGTAGATAATGCGTAGACAAAAGTTAATTGGACTCAAACGAAGAAAGGAGTATTCCTTAATATTACGTTATCATTGTAGATTAACAAATATTAGACCAAATTACAATCACTCAATTCTCGCGTATCTATGCGTAAGCTTTTTGGGTAACCAAATAGCTTTTCCAAATATCCACCTGATTATTTTATGTTCATCGTTGGTCGAACAAATAGTAAAAGATCATTATGTCATTCCGAGTTATTCATTATCATCAATCATCAGAGAACCTACGTTACGTCATTTTGTTTTCTTATGATTCTTCATGTTGTATTATTCAAGATTAATGAAATTATTGCATGACAGCTTATTTCTGTATCTTAGTCCTAGTACGAGTATACAGATTAGTTGTCGTGATTGTTTTTCAAAGAAATAACTGATCGTAATTAAATATTCAATGGCAGATTTACAAAATATGTTTATTACACATGTATTTATTTATGTATTTCATTTCCATTCTTCCAAAAGTAGGTAGTCTGGACGAGTTCTTGCTTGTTGATAAGACCGCATTTAAAGCATTTTGTAATTTGTGAAAAAGTTAGCGACATTTATGGTAAATTAAGTCGGTTTTAGTATTAATGTATCTCAAACACATTCACACTTTCTTTTCTTTCATTTTTCTCATTTAAATTGTTTTCTTTCTATCAGTAAATTTTTCACTTACAGCAACTTTTATCAGTGATTATATCGGTATACATTTTCAATGTACCTAATAGTCAACAATCTATCAGTACGCATATTCTGTGCGACTGTACCTGAGACATGTATGTAAACAGCAAACGTATTCTTTTGTTTCACCGATTGAGCACGATAACGCCGCCTAAGAATTATCAATTTACAGCATTCATTTAAGCAATCATATTTAGATGCATGGTCATCGACGACATTGTGTGGTGAGAGAGTCACAATGGCACGGTGTCAGACGGCACGCGCTCTGAATTCAATACAATCACGTACCACCAAGAGCAGTGACGTAATCAGGATCTGTTTGTCAGTTGCCGAAGAGGCGGATTAGTTGCGTGGCGCCCACTGACCGAAATACGCAATAATGTATTACGTGTAAGTATATCGAAATACAAATTAATTGATTATCTCCTAACTTGTACAAAAATAATCCCTTCACTCTACAATTAGATAGTTCCGTAGTCGCGCGTCTGGTAATTAGTTTAACGGTAGTGTTTAGAGGCCTAGTCTTAGTTAACATAATACGTAGGTACGTGAATAGATCAAAAGAAATATGTCGGGCAGGAAGTATGTAAATAGCTTGCTCGCGGGATAATAATATAGGGCATAGGAATTTGTTGGGTATGCCTATGTCCAGCAGTAGACGTCAGTCTGTGCCACCTGAAAAAATGCAGCCGAGGCGTGGTTGCACAGACTTCTGCACAGTGGACCGGGTTGAAAATGTTTAAAAAATTATAATTAGTCGTTATCTTAGAGAAAATACCATAGCCGGGTCTAGCAGCTGCCATACTCTCCTACCACCTTGTGTTACAGATTTTGATAATCTATATAATAAAGTTACTGGGATAATTGCTATGCTACCGTCGTTATCCTCTGATATATTACAGCACATAATATTTTACACTTCTGCGTTTATTACACATAATAAAACGATAATCATTCAACATCTTACATCGCCGGCTGCCCGTGAAATTGGGTGAACACAACTCTTATCTCATCTCAACAGTTTTTTCTTTTTCTGGATAATGATAATTACCAATTATACCTATTCCATTAACAATACAATGGGTAAACAAGCATTTCATTCCCAAGTCGTAGACTTCATATCGCCCACAAGCGCTTTACGACCTTCCCGAGTATGCTAGTAATTCATCGGTTAAGTTAAAGCAACAAATACGCGGATCCATAGACTTTCCATTGATATGGATAGTACGAATTTAAATACGTAATAACTTTTCAGAATTCCGGAAAGACTATAAAAAAGATACTCTTGTATTATAAATGTAACTTGATAAAAGTGACAGTATCTATGCAACGTTTTAATGCTTTTAGTGTTCATTTTGGTAGAATTCTCATCAAATTATATTAGCAGGAGAATAATATTACTTTTTCTAGCGGTTTTATTTCACGAAAATGATGTTGCGTTATTCATTTGCCGTAAATATTTCCTCAAAAAAAAAAATATATTACCTTTTACCACAGACTCTCGCTACACAGATGAGGTCCCAAAATAAATAAAATAGGATCAAAAGTTACGTCACGGATTTAAAATGTCTTATACATTGTATACGGAAATAAATTTCACAACAGATATGTTTTGTAACATAGAGATATGCATTGCATTTAATTCATTATTTATCGTAATTATAATGAAATTATATCATGCATTGACCTGACTTCGAGATAAGGTGCTTAAAGCACTTGTGCTTCAAATATTAGACAATATAATAGAGGAATAGAAAGATAATAGAGGAATCACAAACAGAACACTTAAGTACATGTTTAACACCCAAATAGAGAATAAACACATATGTGATGATAATGATGATATACCTATACATACATCGTTATATAAATGTTAGTTCTAGGTGGGGAGCGAACTCGCCCGCCATATGCGCACAAGATAGGGACAAAACCAAATGTAACTTCAGGCCTATCAAATATAGGGATATCTTAAAACCTTCCCGTAGAACCAGAATACCACATAGTAGACTCGCGCGCTCGCAACCGACGAGCGTGTTGACAGGATCTGCAGATTGGTCGCAAGGCCACTGGCAATTTCCACAGACGCAACGACGGTTACGTTATTAAATCAAAATGGCGTTCGAATGTGCTCAGCCATTTACCTACGCAGTGTGTTATTATCAGTTGCAAAGATGATTTAAATGATAAAATTACAACGTCTGTTGAAATACACATAAATTAATAAAACCAAGTTTTTGTAGTTGTAACACAAGTTACTGACTGTTAATGTTGCTAAATTATTATGTTATTACATTTTGCAATTAACTCGACGATCTTTGACGGAATGTACAAAATAAAACGTATCACGCGATTACTTCACATACTTCACATGCGGCTTTAAAATGCGCCTTGACTTTAATAATTTGAGTTGTTGGCTTACCTACTAGTAGTAGTTTACTTACCCACTTCAACTGTTTTCAACATCGTGACAAAGTTAATGAAATTTAGAGGTTATTAAACAAAGATTGACTTTTAGTAGGTAAAGATAATGTATATGTGGCAGCTATTGGCTGAATCCGGTTATTATATATAATAATACAAATTCCAACAAAATCATATACATTGACCTGACCCCGTGGTAAGTCACTTAAAGCACTTATGTTAGGGACGTCAGACAACAAAGGAATCACATATATAACTTAAATACATATTTTTAACATCCAGACACAAGACAAACACAAATAACCTTATATAAATATTTGTCTCGGGGTGGAGATCAAACCCACGACCCCTGGCACATAAGATAGGATCATTACTATGTGCGCTATCGGGCACGTATATTTAACAATAAAGTAAATATAATTATAAACAAGTCAATAATAAGTTTGCTATCTTATTAAATATAATTTTACTGACTTAAATAAATCGCTCAAAGCACTTGTGTTCCAGCCACCATATAACAGAAGAATTACAAATATACCTACTTTAATAAATATTTATCATCCAGACAAATATAAATATTTATCATATAATTGTCCTGAGTGGGGGTCGAACACACGACCCTTGGCGCAAGATAAAAATTACTATTGTCTGCGCAATCGGCCCGTCAAACCTATCTATTAAAGGTATCTATTATCAACAATATGAGAGCAAAAAGTTCTGCATTATGCTGCCATTGTTCGGTTGTTCAATGTCACACGAAAATGAACAACACTTTACTTATTCATGTGCGAGAAAAACGTTTCAAATTTGCTAAACTACATGCTGTCAATGTACCTATATCTCAAAATGTGTAAGATATAATAAGCAAACGATTTTTCCAAAATCATTCACCCGATGGCGCGGACGGTAGTGTTTCTCTCTGCGCACAGGGTCGTGGTTTCGATCCCTACCCACGACAAACATGTACCTCATCATTATTACAGCCATTGAAAGTCCACTGCTGGACATAGACCTCTACAAGAAAGGGGGAATTTTGCCCATAACTGCCGCGCTGAGCAAGTGTGTAAGAGTTGGCAATCGCGGAGCGCAGATTTCGCGACGGAGATGCTGCTGCCCATCCTCACCCTTTGTATTAGAGCTACAATGTCACAGATGGATATACCGCCATCTGTCGGTTCTGGTATCTTAGTCACCACTTACGACACCTGGTACATGGGGGGGGGGGGGAAGGTACTATTCTACTCAGCCGGTACCTCACGGCACATGTGCCTATGTGATGAATATTTTAGTTTGTTCTGTGTTCAGATGGTAAATATATATTTGAGTATCTATTTATGGTTCCTCCGTTATCTGATCTTACAAGTAACACAAGTGCTTTAACCTACCTTTCACGGAGTCAGGTCAATTATTGTTGATTAGTTAATATTTTTTTAATAAAGGACCAGAATTTAACCCTCTCACCTCATGTCTAAGTGTGTATATGATTTGACAAACGAGTTACGTTCACGTATGATTTTAACGACTTGTCTAAGTGGAAGGTATCGGCTGGGAAACAGGAAGAAGCACAATAAGGCTGCAGCACGCACTTTCGCTGTCCGATGCGCCATGGTAGTACGTAACTAAAGATTGTTTATATCAAGCCACTCACTTCATCTGTGTTCTTGCTATAATACTATTAGTCTTGCCACGGAAGTAATGAACGATATTTATCTATGACATTTAATTATGAAACTGAACATAGATTGCTTGTCTTGGATGGTAGATATCTACATGATCATTTTTGGCACTAAGAAAAATACCTTAGACATAGCTCTGAAAGAATAGTTCATAATAGAATAGAAATAATAGTGTTGTATATTAAGAACTAGCTTTTCGCAAACGGCTATGGTCCGCGATTCGTTTCCTAATGGCTAGAAAAATAAAAAGCCATATTTATCCCATGGGCTTACGTTTTCGGAATAAACAATAGCCTATTTGTTTTTCCAGACTATCAATATTTTTAGTGACAATTTTTATTCAGATAAGTTTAGCCGTTCCGATGTGAAAGAGCATACATCAATACTCACAAACTTTCGCATTTATAATAAAAGTAAAGATATATAGATACAACTAAAAATATGAATTGGTCAAAACTTGTAGTGTTTTTGATAAGATATAGAATAAAATAAAACAAACAATAATTTATATTGGCGAAAGACGATAATTTTTATTTATACATCCATATGCACTTAGTAAAAGACAGTTTTTTTATAACTATGATACTTAACATATTGATAAATCTAACTGAAATTATATTTCTCTAACAACTCACTTGAGATAAAGGTTGGGGTCTTTAACAATAATTACTTGGTGTTAATGGAACTTTTATAACCACCAGTTTTTCTTGCAGGCAAGTATATTGAACCTTGCCTGTAAAATTAACTTACGACCGATTCGTCTCAAATAATAAAAATAGAAAAAGCCCCAAGAAAATCTGTATGACAGATAAGTATAGTATTGTTTTCTACAAAAGGTTCTCATGCTATCTGCGATCACATTATATATGAACCACACCACACATATGTAAAATCCCCTGTGTACAAAATAAAAACAAAACTGGCTGCTGCAGTTGGCCTTTTATCATCAACATCTTATAGCTCCCAAATTAAACCACTGCTAAAAATGTGTTATTAATTTAATACATTTTATGTTCCTACTCTAACAGATTCACATACACACTTACATGCGTTTGTGAGTGTTTGTAACATTCACACATTCAAACAAAATCGTCCAAATCTTGTTTTTTTAGCTAACTGGGAGGAAGGGTAAAACAGCTCTAAGCACTGTATTGTAACATTGTTTTCATACTCCGGAATGTTTGTGGGCTTTTCAATGGACAATAAATAATTATTATTACTAAATTGATAGTTTTAAATGTCCTTTACATGTTTTAAATACCTACTGTATCTCTGTCTAAAATAAACGGAAATTGAAATAACTACATAATTATACTATTGCAGAGTTAGAGTAACATTGAGCTGTTCTTCTACGGATTACACCAATTGTGTAACTCGTAAATAATTATGGCAATTGGACATCGTTGCCGAAATGCCACCGACGTGGATATGAGTGTAATTTTAGGAAGATTACTTATTGACCGGTTCGTACCGAGACATGTAGGTGAAGTGATGAATTACATCACGCATTTCACTGACCCGGGCTTGACATTATAAAATATCGTGTGACCAGCAATCACTCAGGTTTTACAAAACTAACAGTCGTATTGAGACTGTTGAATCGGAAGAGAATAGCTGGCTCATCCTTATGTCTCATTATTACAGTTATATTAAATTATATATATATCTCTCCTTTTTGAGATATATATTTTACGCTATTATACACTATTATGATTAAGCATAATTATAGTACGTATGTAAGTAACGAATAAACTTAAAAATTACTAAACCGAATTAAAAAATCTCTGGCCATTAGAAAGCCAAATAATAACCAACTGATATATCACTAGGTAAATTATGTATAAAAAATTCAGATTCCTATCTAAAACTAAAATATGTAATCATATATGTATTTTGTAAGATTGTAACAAATAAATTCAAAACCTAATGGACCGATTTAAAAAACTCTTTCAATAATGTAAAGTTACATTATTTACATGTAACGGGAAAAGGAATTATGCGAGTGAAACCGCGGAGCGAATATATACAATAATAATAGTAGTAAGGGTATATAGATACAACTAAAAACATGACTTGGACAACACTTGTAGCGTTTCCGCCATGATAAGATCAGTATAAAACAAAACAAACAATAATTATTATTAGCGAAAGATTTATTTGATAATTATTAAATAAAATTTCTTTTATATGTACAGTATACAATATGACATCCTTATGCAATTAGTAAAAATCAGTTATTTTATAATTATAATACATAATATATTGATAAATCTAACTTCTATAAATATTACACACAAGTATACACACATATATATATATATATATATGTATAAAGATATCAAAATATATACAGAAAAAAAAAAAGAAATACTTGAAAAAAAAAAAAAAAAAAAAAGAAGTAAAGTAAGTCAAAAAAATGTCAACAGCTATGTATGGATTATAAGAATGGTATGCTATTATAAATTGGATAATATATAATGCCGAAAAGGCACCAAAAGTCTTTCTTTTCTTTTTGGCATTATAGACTCCTATATCTAACATCATATATACTTAATATGCAAAGAATACTTTTAATTTTCATTCATCTAAAATTCTTACTCGATTTCAAAAATTATAATAACTTTACTACTATAATATGGTACATTGAATATTTCAGTATAAATAAATAACATACAGCTTTATTTTTGACTAGCTTTTCATCCGTAACTTTGTCTGCCAATAATTCACTTTAACTTCCGTCTACCATTTTTTTTCTGTCTAAAAGGAGAAGCTGTCTGACTTACATTTCAATGCAGAGCCTATAACCTAAGCTATAAGATTTAGAAACTTGAAATTTTAGCACATCGGTTCTATAAATAGATATAAATTTATAACGTAGGAGAGTTTTAAAAAATCCTCCTTAAAGGATAAAACGAGGGAGCAAAGCTAATATAAAACTTTGCTGTATGAAAATTCGGTATAATTTTTTTTAAATTTAAAACCATGAAACACCCGCAAAATATTTTGTTTCTATAATCATCCCTAGAGAGGGTAAAAGGGGAGTGCAAAGTTAGTATTGAAAGTTCTACAATTGAATGCGGATGAAACCGCGGGGCTCTACTATTATATAGTACCTTCAATGACCTTTCGCTAGGTTCAACTCGCTATATGCCAAAATTTCCATGTATAAGGTGCAATAAATAGCGTATCAAGTATAATGGACAGACTTAAAAAATAATAATAGTGGACTTCGGATAGATAATTCAAAACTTCTCATCGAAATTTCTAGAGATTCTTATCTTCTTGTCGATATTTCACCTTCTATATTTAAATTTTATACATCATCTTAGCTAATTACGCTTCGCTATGTTAAAAAAAATGTATTAATGTATCTCCATTTGTTTATTTTTTCTGGTCACCTAAACGCAATAAACGCCTTATAAGGTGCCCCGAAATCTTTCGAGCTGAATCCACTTTTTATGTAACGAGCATACGAAAAATGGGACCAGTTTGTTGACGACTTCACTAGTTACTAGTGTTTATTTCCTTTTAAAAAGTTCAATGATCTTAAATTCAAATTAACAATATCTCGACTATTGACTATTTTTGTCATCATCATTATAACAGACGTTAAACATCCACTGTTGGACATAGGCCTCCCAAGAAAGGGACAAATGGCTCATAATTTCCGCGTTGGAAAAGCGTGGTGGCCACTTTCGACGATTGATAACTTGTATTATGCTAAAAAATACATTAAAACGGATAAAATACATAAAAATCGTTTCCTGATTTCAAATGGCAACATTTTTGTGCTTCTTCCGCGTCTGAAGTAAATCTTAACACATCTGTAATAATAATCTGATCCGAGCCGTTCAGTTGCGAAGCAACGCATTCGAAAGGCGTACCTACATCAAAACTAGTTTGGCACTATAATGTATAGATACATTTACGGTAATACGTTCGATTCGCACTCAATATTCGTATATTCGATCAGTTACAAATAGACAAGAATATATTCGAGGAATTTTGAAAACTAGAATAGTCATTTGTTTTCAGGACTAGCTAAAGGGGGGGGGGGGGCACTAACAGGGGTAATTAAAAATTCAAATTTAACTTTACTAATTATGTTTATAACTAATTTTAGTTTGAAAGTAATTTTTCATAAGTAAAAAATACTTACATTGTAATACTTTTATTTTTTTTATCCCTACATATATATAATAGATTTCTTCCCGTAGTATAGTAGTATAGTATAGTAGTCTTTCTGTTTTCGTGCCCAATATGTATAAAGAATTTAATTAAGATTGGTATACTGGTTAGCTATAAAAGCGTAACAGATAGGTAGATAGAGGGACGTACTTTCGCACTTGTGATATTACGTATGAATATCTCTAGCATTTGTAAATCTGTTGATGTGTTACTATGAATTACCAACAGCGATTATGCCGTGTCAGGAGCCATGTGATGGCTTCTAAACATTGGCCACTTACTAGGACTATAAAATGAAATAGGAAGTTACAGGTGAATACAAATTAATGAGTAAAAGCTTTATGGTATGTTTGGGTTTAATTCATTTAGCTTAACAAGGTTTGGCAATATTATCGCCCGGAGCACTAAAAAACATTTGTAATTTATTATTTAGCAACTATTATTTTTACGATGGTTGATCTTTTGTTTGTTATTCTCTATATATTGAGTCCTAAACACTAGTAAAGTCAAAATACATAATTTTTTCTTTGTAGGTATAAAGACTAAATTAATAATTTACACAACGTCTTTCATCTACTTGTCTTATAGATAAGACACTTAAAGCACTTTAAAAGGCAAGGCAAGAAGAAATATGTTTATGACGTAAATGTGCTATAGCAGTAGTTTTTTTTTGCGCGCCGCACTCATATTTGAATTTAGCCACGGACATAAAACATTTCTATAAGTAGAAAAGTAATTGTAAAACTTTAATAATAGCACCTATGCATTCTCATACTATTATGGATGCGGTCATGAGCTGGTAGATAATTCAATTAGCATTTATTTTTAATTAAGTATATAATTGTGTAACGTGACCGATATGTATTTAAATATTACACATACATCTCGTAATGCATAGAACAATATACTTTTACTTGTACACATTTTTCTATACATGTAATATTTTCGTAAATCTTGTTAATAGGATTAACTCAATAGGTTTTTGCCTAATAACTTGATTTATTTAATAACCTATATCATAATTTCTTTTATATATCAGTTTATTGGGAAATAATATTTCCACGATTATCTATTATTTATACGAATTATATGCGTATAAAATCTGTTAGCCTATGATAGCCAATTACTGATTTTGCAATTTAGCCGGCACGGTCTTTTAACTGGCAACCTGTTAGCATTTAAGTTTACCACAGCTTTGAATTATTAAGGTTCAATTTTGCCATACGGTTTGAGCCATTGTATGACTGAGACTAGAAAAGGATAACGTATGGAATATTTCATTTGGTATTCACATTATGTCCCTTGAGTTAAGAAACGCGTCAGTCTTGAAGTCTAGCATTGCATATATACAAATTGTATGCCTAGTTCTGTCAGATATTTGTGAGCTATAACTAAGTTTAATTTATGTTTGTATGTAACTTAAATTCACATAGTTTCATTTTTAAAATAAAAAAAAAACACTGAACCTATGTAGAGTTTCTGAAAAGAGCATCATTTTCATCCATGATTCTTACATCCCCGAAGAATCCATCAAAACCTGTTAAATAAAAAGAAAATTCCTTTATCTAGATTGCAAAGGGTAAAAATTAAAAAATATACTCCCATCGTATCAATCTTATAAGTTTAAGCTTAGCGAGGTTTATGATAGTTTCAATGAAATTCGCTTTGCCTGACTTAAAAGACATTATTGATTTGTACATTAAAATGATTTTTACTGGAATTTGTGTATTTGTTGAAACTGTATGTATTCGCTTAGCACACAATTACATCACATTACCCTATATATACAAGCAGTAAATCAATCAAATGTCATGATCATTGGCAGTAAAAATATATATTTATAAAGGACAATTACCTGCACATCTCAATCAATATAATAATAAGTTCACCTTATGTATTATTTTTTTTGTTTTACGATATTGTTTTACGATTATTATCTATTGTTGTACGATTATATCGTAGAGCTCCATGGGTAGACTTAATATTCACAAATATCACTTTTCACAATTTAAGTTTTATTACACCCATATGTAAAGAAACCACTAACTAGAACTATCGTTAAAAAACTTGGTACGCGCGTGGACCGGAGTGCCTCCTTCGTTGTTTTACCCCACCTGCGCAGCCCCACCAAAATACGGAGTAACCATTCTTCGGTCGACGTGGAGACAGTTTCCACCTTTCTAATATGGTCGGGTAAAACAGGCTAGTAGGGATGAACCAAGGGGCTCCATTATGCAATTCTTGGATTCGCAAACCACTGAGTATATAAGCTTGTGGAACGTTCGGAAACCGTAGAAAGTAAGCCAGTCTCAACAGGCCAACTTAACTGTAACAGAATCAGTCCAGCAAACTAAAGCAAGATGTACGCTAAACTCGCTGTAAGTGACATCATTGAATAATCCAAGATTATATTTTAGAATATAAAAAAGTTTTTATATGTAGAATTTTGAATTTTGAGGTATCTAATATTGTGGTTGTAATCTCTTCAGCTCGTAGCTGTGCTCGTCGCCGTGGTAGTAGCTTCACCAACTCCTGGCGGTGGTGGTCACCAGTGAGTATTTTACTTCATCACATTTTATTTTTAATAGATAATTTTGTATAGTTCGATATATCCCTGAATTAGGCATATGCCTGTACAGCGGTCATATGATGCAAATCTATCTAAAAAAAATCATAAATAAAAGAACCATACACTTAATATCTAAAGCTCAAACATATGATTAAGATCTCGTACAATATTAAAGGATCGCATAACAAGAATGTTATGTACAATATAAAACAACCACTAAAATAAGTGACAATGAACTTAGTTACGGCGTGGTATTTCAAATAAAAGCAAAAAGTTCCATTCAACTCTTAGATTGAAAATAATAAAAATAGTGCATCTCGAATAAATCGGTTATGTAAGAGATGTATCAAGGCCAGATTAAAACTGGACCGAAATTATAAGGTTGCGTTCTATCGTAGTTGTTTCAATATCATTTAATGCAATAAGCTGTACATATGCCTATAATCAGATATCGGAGAAACAAAAATTGTTTATATCATTAAGTCATCGACTTCATAGTCCCAGCAATCAACTGAGAATGCGTAGCGTGATTTGTTATGCATGCATTAATATTGTACATTGCGTAAATATGCAAGCGTTTTACTATAGTTGATTTTATAATAATATATGGTTTAAAACCCGTATTCAAATCTATAAACCTTCCACCATCTTTACAACATTCCGTTAAGAGTTTCATCATGTCTTTAGCATAACTATTATTTTATTGGTAGGTAATCTGAATGACAAGGATGTACGTAAGAACAGTAACTGGATGGAAAGTGCATGGTCAGGATATGGAAATCTAAAAGTATATACGTAAATTGAAATAAGATGTTTCGGTGATATCTGCTGTAATTTAGTAAATTTCAACCTGATATTATAAACATAAATATGTTTGTTTTTCAATGGACAAGCCGGAAAATAGGAAATCAATTATAAAAATTCTTTCACCTATTAATAGCTAAAATTACGTAGACTATTAATATTTATTATACACATAAAAATGTGTCTGTTTTCTAATGATAATTGAGACAAAGGTTCTTTGTTCTTTGTTTACTTCATCTTAGTTCCCGGGATAGTTACCCCGGGATGCGAAAAACATGTTATCGCGGGTATAATGCTTATTATACACCTGCGGTTCTAGAGCCGAGCGGAGCGATGTTGTAACGCGAATAAAATACGGGGTTGCTTGGGTAATATTTATTTTGTAATGAAAACATAGCTTAAATGTCAATACCGCCGGCGAACCGCTCGAGCACTCGTTGAGCACACTAATGATGATGACGCCATTGTAAAACTATACTAATCATATATTCGGTGCAAACGGCTACCAATGTACGATCTATTGCAAATAATAAAATACGCGAACAGCCTAGAAATATTTTAAATTCATCACTTACATAATTAAAGCGACAGTGTGATTTGATTAGAGATTACGAACGAACGGGTCGTACCGAAATATAGCATGTGGATACTTAAACCATAGAGAATAGGGAAGGCCTAGTTTTGATACTGGAAAATTCCCGAGGGACGAGGTATGAAAATGTGTCTAATATATTCTATATTAAAAAGCTTAAGACTTTGTTGGTTTGAATGTGTTAATCTTAGGAATTACTGGTCCGATTTCGAAAATTCTATCAGTATTGTAAAGAGCATTTATCGAAACAAGTTATAAATTACATAGGAGCGGTGTATCAATAAAAGTATCTTCAATTGCGATCTGAGTATATAGCTGTGCCTACTTCCCGCAAATAAAATCATAAAATAATTAAGCAATAGTTTTTAGCCAGTAGTGTTGGGGAACAATCGAAGTATGCGCGACCAGCCTCATAATTACGATTACCCAATAGATACAACACATGTGTGCTCCAAGATCGACCATGCAGCAAAAAACGAAAACAAAACAAATCGTTGCATAAGGAAAATATAATTGAACCACTTTCAACTTGTCGCCTCACTTGTATTGAAATATTATGCCAATATTTGATTAAATTAGAATGTGGCAAATTTTTAAACTGGTAATTTTTTGAAAGTCATTCATAAGAATGGTTTTTGGTCGATCAGAACGCCTGCGGCATGATATACATTGACCATTTCGTCAGCACCTTATTAGAAACTATACCACGGCTACTTGCTGAGACAACGACTACTTAGCTTTAGCTTAGGTTTTTCCATAGGTTTAAGCTATCTATACGTTAAATTACAATAAAACTGCAAAGATACTTTTTACTTTTTTACTTACAAAGAGTTTTAACAAGTCAAAGCGCAATAAAAAGATTTTAGGATGAATAAAAATGGATATTAATACCTATCCATTTAAACATATAAACATGACAAGTGTGATGATTGTTTAATGTACTTTGATAAGTAGTCGAAGTCTTAATGTATGTGAGTTCAGAATATTCACTGAATATACGATAACAAAATAAGGGAAGAATTTGCTCTGATATACAGAAACTTGTTTGCATGAGCGCGGGTGTAAGAACGTTGTGGGTCAGCAAGTGTTGCTTGTGAAACTGGTTCCGGTTTAAAACTGGGGTTTGGGAACCCTAATATTAAGTAACACGCGCACGATACAGACCAGTGGATTCCATTACATTTGAAGGGAGAAAGTTTTGAATTTGTAGGCAGTATACGTTTCTGACCAGGCATTGTCATCGTCTAATCACCATACGAATTATATCTGAACTCACAACAATTATTCCGGTTGTGAGGCTTCGCGGTCGGGGTCTTGTGGTAATTTCATGAGGAAACGTATTCTTTTCAATGAACTTAATAGAACCATGCCTTGAATGTAATTAAAAGTAAAATGTGAGATTTATTTAAAACTTACCATCGTGAAATTTACGCATTCTATGATTCATTGCGTTTCCATCAATTGTGATAGGCGTTGTACCTATTCACTCTTGAAACGTTTGAAATTACAATGGAATCCATATTTTTATAAATTCACTCCCAGTGACATTATTAATATAAATCGCTGAATATTATCTTTAATTTAAAATTCAGAATCTATTAATGCATAAAGCCTCTAAAATCATTTCATTTATTCTTTATCTATTTGCGTGCACCTGAGTGGTGCCAGACAAGAAAACATTTTGCTAGTAAATATTTTCAGTAACTAATTAATTACAGTGTGAAGTTTGATTTTCTTATACAACTTTACGACAAGACAACTCGGTTTTCAACAATTAAAAAAATTTATCGTTTGATGCGTGCATAAGAATCGCATACATTTCTAAATTCAAGCTTAATGGAATGTTTTTGTTTCAGCAAACACGTCACAATCCACGTGCCATACAAGATCCACACAATCCATCATCACCACGTCTCCAAGGTCCATGTGCCGGTACACGTGCCAGTTGTTAAGGAAGTGCCGGTGATCAAGGAGGTGCCGGTAGTGAAGCACGTACCAATTCACGTAGTGAAGCACGTCCCTGTGCCAGTGATCAAGAAGGTGGAAGTGGAGAAGAAGGTGTTCGTGCCAGTCCACCATCACGAGCAGCACATCGAGGAGCATCACGGTTGGGAGGGCGAGTCGCTGTCGCACGGCTGGAACTGATCTGACTATGCTGAATGCACTTTAGATTTAGGTAAGTTGGATTTGTGATACATCTTGTTTCTAACTGTGTATAAGCGCGGAATTTGATGGGCATACCAAATTTACTGACAAAAATTTCAGTCCAATTCATATACTACAAATAATATGTTCCCAGATTCAATGCCTGGGCACAAATTGAGGAATAGATCTATTTAGTTAACGGTATATTAATTATTCGATGTGAATTAAGAAAGGATTCTCAAACAACCGCATTTAATGACAGTAGTATACTGTTGTATTATTTGGCGTAACTCAATACTGACTAACATCACTTGATGAATAGTAGATAGAACGCTTGAAAGTATTCAGGCAGCAGTTAAATAATCGAAAAGCTAACCTCTTCACATGATGTCAATGGCATTTAAAATTCAATTGGAAGTTTTTTAGATTGTGAATGTAGCGGTTGTATAAATAATGCTGCCAACATTTTACTTTCATCTTAACCTGCTTCTAAAGAGGACCACGACATGTTCCGCGACATTCACTTGTGCGAGATAAAACTTATGACGGGTTCTACGGCTGGTTAATGGACCCTTAACTTCGCATTTCCAGCATTTACGAAGTTCTCCACGGATATATTACGTAACCGAATAGTTGCGACATGTTTCAGTGTAAATAATAACAGTTACATCATATTTACTTAATTACGTGCAACTCTGTGTAGGAAAATCCAGGGAAGCAATTAAAAAATTATCCGTTTCTATTTCAGGTTTTTTATAAGTACACACACATCATTTAAGAGTGAAGATCATTTGATGAATTTCATCAACAGGACTACCATACACAGTATTGTGAATCGTTACCATAATCATTGTAAAAATAGCATAAGAACCAAAGACGAATAAAGATGTGTATAGTTTTTTTTTACGAATTATATCGACTTTTATTTCTCGTTGTGAATGATTTTACTCATGTATTTCACACAGTAATAAGGAAGTCATGAAATGTTTCAAATTAAAATACTGTTTATATAGATCTCTATTATAACAGTATGAATAAACGTGTCCAATGAGTAGTGGATTCATCAATCAACTATTAACGTTAGTTTTGAAAGGTCTAGATAAAATTATAGTTTTGAGTTGTTGCAGTATTCATCCAAGTGTGTTCATCCAGTCCACGCCACTTACATTGCAATTAAATTACATTTGCCAATCTGATTCCTTTGTTGGCTATTGACTAAAAATATGTTGCTACGTTATGCATACAACCTCACTGCTAACGTTATACGCATGGGTTCACATTCAGGGAAGTTCAATTACAATAAACTGTTATAACAAACGATATTTGTGCATGATAACAAAACTATATTTTTCACAGCAATCAACATTTTACACTCTTTGTCACAGTAGAAGATATTTATTTATTAGTCAGTTTCCTACCTGATATCTAGTTCCCTAATTACGTAGCAAACCAACTCGTATGTTGTAAATGCGACTACGCTTGTTAGTTGGGCCTTGTAAATTGTAACTGACCAACCCCGATACAGGCCGCGGAGGCCTTCATTCTGGAATGTTTTAATTATGCAATCGCTCAGGAGTCTGCATTTCACAGGATGTTTGGATATGGACGGAATTTTGAAACGCTTGTCTTCTTTGTGAGTCTGGAAATGAAGAATCACATTACATTTCATTAATGTGCAATTTAATACAGTAAGATCGATATTTCTAATCTAAAAATTTTAGATTTCAGGGCAGAAGTTATTTGAATTTCTTATATGTTTCTTATATCTTTATAAAATATGTAATAAATAAATTAATGACAATCAAATAAGATGAGAGCATTGAATTACATAAGTATTTCACTGATAATCAAATAAGCATTTGATGAGAAGCCATCATATTAGCCATTGGACGTCCACTGTGGGATATGGACCATGGACAAGAGGGAGATTTCCTATAATTGCTGTATTGGGCAAGCGTGGGGGCAATCGCAGAGCGTAGCTTTGCGACGTCGATGCTTTTGTCCACCGTATATGTTTTAGCTACACCGTTCTGGATGGACTTACCGCAATCTGATGGTACGTCAGTCGCGTACACAATATCTCAAAGAGGAGAATACTAAACTATGCTATTCTGCCGGTAACCTGTGGCCTCAGACGAATAATTTTGCCAAATATTATGTCATTACCCATAATCGGGATGTTAATCACAAAATTAAGCAAACTAATTAAGAAAATAGTAATACTAAAATTTTATTTTTTATTTTAATTATTTAATTTATATACTGAGTACTTCTGCACTTAACAAGTGTCAATATATGTGCTGGTTCTGGCGCAAAGGTGCCGTGTCGACTTTATCCGAACTTACGATTTTTTTAAGGAAACATTTACATTAACAAGATCATGTAGCGTCTGACCATACACGATATTTTCATACGTGTTCATGTCCAAATAAGTCCGAATTTTCTGTGGAATCAGCGACTTGTTTCGTTGTTTCTGCAGGGTTCACTTTTCTCTTTGCATTGCTTCCACACCGCTTTAAATAGCATTTAAAACTATTCTTTGTCATATCGGTCTCTTATGATGAGCAAAAAGACTAATTTTTTGACGAATTTCACTGCTGCTAAAGTACTTTAAACTTTGCAATTTTGTGCAGACTAGCATGTTGCAAAGAATATCAAAAGAATCTTTTAGTATTTAAAAAACTTTCTAAGGTAAGGGAAATGATTGTTCTTGAATAAAAAACGTTCTAAAATGTATTGTGAATATATTGAAAGAGAAAAACCATATTTGTATTGGATGATTGATCTACTTTCTAAGCCACGCACAGACCGTCCGATGTAATGTCTATGGTTTACGCAAGCCAGGAATCAAGCGTAGTAATATATCAGAGGAACACGACCATTACCCAGGCAAATTATTGACTTTCAGTGTAATGATGGTGACTTCGCAACTGTGCATTGAGGTGCACACGCAAGCCAATCACTATAAATGATATTTTTTAGATATTAAAAGAATAATTGCATTCGGATTTCGCAATGGGAATAGGAATGCAAATATTCAAGATGTGAACAATATATTCTTACGGGTCCAGTGATTAAAAAATAATCCGATATAATTATTTGACCAATTATTAAAAACTCGTCTATTATCAAACGTAAAAAATTAAATAAAGCCGATACAGTGCTAGTTTATCGTAAGTAAATACTTGAGGTTGTTTTGTCCCTGTTATAGTCTTACACATAAGAGTACATAAAATAGTGAAATGCATATGCGGCTAAATCGGAGCATGATTTATGTAAAGTTTTCGTGGATGTCTATTATAATAATCCGGAATCGAAAGAGGGCTTTTGTTGTTTCACACTTGTAATTTCATTGTTCAAAATGTTCAAAAACCGTTTCAGCTAACTCAACGTATTTTATTGCAATAAAACATATATGTATTTGAGAGGCCAGCAAAGCATAGCATAGCATCCACTTAAACATGAGTTATTTAAGAATGGTTGTTAAAAAAATGTTTTTATCACCATGAAAACATTCTGCTGACAACGTGACGAATGGATTGACTTACTGAAATTTGTAATCTTCTTTTAGCAAGATCGAAGGGGTAAGTCAAAGTCTTGGAAAAGAAGCCTGACACGATCCCCGCCATGGTGCTCGCTATGATAATGATCTGTGGTCCGTGTGGGTTATTTGGACTACGCGAGCTGTCAGCCTTCCCGTAGTCTTGGAGTTGATGCAGGATAAAGGGCTGTACTACTCTGAATATGCTAAATGAAATGCCCACAGCGGGAACCATCTGCGGAGCATTGTGTAACAAAAATTAAACCTACGGGACTCAATCACTTATCGTTTCTATTTGCTTATCTATTTATTATAAGACTAGTCTTTTAATAGCTTTGAACGCGGTGTATGTAACTTTTACTTTTTATTGTTCGACGTTTCATTTACCACGTGTCAACTTATTTGAGAGCAGTTGACGATAAAAAAATGTGAAAAAATAATAAATCGGGTTTTAAAGCCAAAAATATTAAAAAATACTAAATATATTAATTTTAAATAATCATCATATCAGAAGGAGGGTGTTTTGCCCTTTATTGATGCGCTGAGCAAATGCAATCAGAGCAGAGCGTAGCTTCACGACGGCTATACTGCTGCCCATTCCTGCTCTAAGCATTTGAGCTTCACAGTTTTGGAGGGATACAACGCCATCTATCGGTTACGGCCCCTCAGCCCCCTCTTATGATACCTGATAAAAATGGGGATACTATTCCACTCGGCTGGTTTAATTTATAGGTTATTCATTTGTATTTAGCAATATATTAATATAAACGAATGGACCAATATGTTTGTCATGCTACTAATGTACAAACCTGACACAGCGAGGCGGAGAGTCCCTCATAGAAAGCAAACACACCTCCATTGGCGTAAACTGTTTTAGCGCCATTGATGAAGCCCTTGTACTGGTCTTTCACAAGCATCTGACGAACACGTACCACTTCCAGCGGGATCACGAGGGTCGCGCTACAGCCTCCAGCCATAGCGCCACACATGAACATGAGAATGTCGCTGAAAACAGGAGACATTTGATTATAAGGACGAATAGGTACATATCACGTTAATAGGTAACAATCAATTATAATAAAATCTCGTGTCTGTACCATATAGTGATAAGGTAAATGACAAACGCCACAAACTTTAGTCGTTGCTAAATATCTAGACGTTAGTTCCTATGAAATGATGCTTTAAATTTTGGATGCTCGATAATAAGAAAAGTAGTAGCAGCTGGACAAAAGGACTAGATTTCAGAAAATTGCAAAAAGTAACATGGTATTTGCCTTCTCAATGTTTAGTTAATATTAAACATACGGATGAAGACACAAAGAATAGCTCGAAAATAGGATTTAAAGGAGCCAGTTTCTTAGATCATTGTTTGTTAGAATTTAATAATAATTATTATCGTTTCAAATACGCGAACGGTTTGTTAGCTACATTGATACTACAAGATAAAGAAAGGAAAGTTTAAACCTGTGTTAGTATTGTAATTAGTAGAGTATACAATATATTCTAGGTTTCCAAATATTATTTGGTAGCTTGATTTAAGAAAAGTAGCATAGAAGTAGGATCAATGCGGCTGGAATGGGATATTGGTATTGTATTTGTATACCTACAACTGAAAAATAGAGATGTATCAAAGGTGCTATTATGACTTACATTGGAAAGTGATTCGAAGATTTATAAAAAATAGAAGAAAATACCAAAGTGACATATCTAACAAACGAACGTCAATGGAGCGATTGATAAAATTAGACTCCGACGGATATCCGATGGCGTATTTAGAAAAAGGAGCTGGAAATATGCGCGTGAGTTAATCCCACTATACAGCACTCATGTACCTCATGCACTCAAGTACCTTGTAGGTACTGCTGTGCGCTTTACGTGGTTTCCATTAAAGTACCTTACAGCTTGAAACCGATGGGTTTTATTCAACTTGCTAAACCCCCTAGCTAGTGTTAGGTTCTTTTTCAGATCTCCTCATTCCTGATTAGATCGCTGACCGACTCTAAACATCGACGAGGGAGAGCTCTAGCTGGCTATGCTAGAGATATAATTTTAAAGACCATGCCTGCCTGTGCGCTCTTCCTAAAGTAAAAACAAATAGTAAATCTTTCTGTATTCGATAGCAGGTTTCTTGACAAAAGATATGAGCTATGTTTATGTAAGAATTAAACTGTGAGTGAAATTACAAGACCTAGTTAACACTCAATAAATCTTAAGACTGACTATATAGCATAGTATATATATGATACATTCGCCTTGGCAAATCATTTTAGAAAGTAACTAATAGATAAACGCCTTGTATTAAAACCACTGCAATCTCTTCGATACTATATTCTATACTTCGATACTCTATTTCATAAATCATTGTTAGTCGACTTTATCTTACGTTACAGTTTACAGCACATTTGTAATAAAAAATTATAAGAAAAAGAATATAAGAAATGGCATAAGTATTCTAGTTACAAACTTGTATCCTCTGCCAAGTCGAGCATTTGCAACAGATCGCGTTGCTAATTCATAAACATAAAACTGGCAGCTTACTGCAAGTATTGAATGCATCTGAAAAAAAATAACATAATAGACTGGGGCAGTCAATTAAATACTTATTTTTTAGAAAATTAAGATGAGGATAGAATTATCGTCGATTTATCAATCTTAGGAAAAATTAATGCAGTTTCAGTTATAGAGTTTCTGTACAGTTAGAAATTTAAGCAGAAATTCTTTTAACACTCGATAGAGTCAAGAAAGTGACCGTGCTAATCCAGGTAATGCCTAAAAATCCTTAACCCGCGACTTTCAGTGTCTGATCAATTTTCAGTGTCTGGGCATTATTAACTATTTTTGACAGGCTCGATGGCGTTAATGGAAGTGATCCTATCTTCTGCGCCAAGGACTGTGGGTTCAATTTCAACCCAGGACAAACATTATACGAATACATCTGTTATTGTTTTGTATATGGGTATTAATTGTGTTTTTCTTTGTAGATATCTGTGTTGTTTCAAGTTTTAAGCGACTTATCTCGGAGTGTGTATCATGTATGAGAAGTTCTGTTTTTTGTGCAATGTGTAACATAAACTAAATGTAAAGCTGGACTCGTTTAAACTAAATAGAGAATTCTTGGGAATTATAAATACACTATCACTATCCGAGAATTTAACAGCGCCGTTATTGCCTCATTTTAAAATCACCGTACTAGATTTCAAAGGAACATTATAGGGTATGTTGATTTAATTTTTTTCTTATGAGCTGGCAATCAAGAGGCACTCAATCATTCTCATTATTTTACTGGATAGTTGGAATATTTTTCTTATTCCTAACTCGGTTAGTGAAGATATGTTCAACGTTATCCTCAGAATAAACCCTAAAATTCCCTTCCACCATAAACAAGGAATTTAGATTAGTTGCTATCTTGGCACTCAATTCATACTCGTATACTATTGATCATGACCAACTACAAGAGTCCAGCTGAAGCTTAACCTCGTATGAAGTATGGCTTTTCGAACAAATCTGAGCACAGCATACATTGTAGATTGTATACAAGGTTTAAGAAACAGTCCATTTTTAAACTTTATTTAAACTTAACACCTGCTGACACCTGCAAAATTATATATCTCAGCATTTTCTACGTATAAAACCTCTCAAAATTTAAATAAACTATCCACCTAGATGATTTTTCTTACTCAAAGTTTCAGTAAGTATAGGTAAGTAAACAGTTATTTTATAACGTTTATTACAGACGACGATGATGTCGACGTGTATCTTATATATATAAAGATCGTGTTTAAGTGAATTTTACCAAATTATATTAAAGAAAATCTCACTGTTTCGGTCGGTCAAGCTTTTTTGAACCGCGTACAAGCGCACAGACAATTAGAGAAAAAATCTAATAGTCAAAGTTTTGGTTTCTAATACGTAGAAAATGTCCATAAATAAAAGGTACATAGGCACATACATTTTCTCAAATATCTGTTATGTACCAATAGCGATCCGTTTCTTTTTAATTATATGTTAATTGAGACTTGAGCGGTTAAAGTACTAATCTATGACAGAAAAACCACTTCACTTTTAATAAATTTATGTAAATTAGAAATTGCATCATCGTGACGAAGAATTCCACAGATCATTATCAAAGGCTTGTTACCCTATTCAGCATATGTAAAAATCACGCATAATATGTTTGAAAAGATCGTCTTGCCAAATATAGTACTAACTTAGCCAGGTTGCATATTTATTATGCATTTTTTATTTTGAACAGTATTTTAATACAATTTAGATATCTGATCGCATTCCGAGGAAAACTCTAGAGAAACCGTAGGCGAGAGTTGATGATTACTTATTCAAACTTAAAAATATCTAAAAACTTTACCATCTCTCGCATAAATGAAATACATAGTATATGTGAAATATTCTTAAATAATCGTAAAGCAATAATTACGTGATATCTAAATTCTACTGCATTTTACCTGTCCCAATGCATGTCCGTGCCAAAAAGCCGTGATACCTTCTTCTTTAAATATTTGCTTTGCAATTTTAACGATATTTCCTTTATAACTCTTAGCGGTGGCTCTGCTTTGTAATTGTGTTCGAACTTTGATTACGTCAAAGGGTTGAGTTATGAAACGAGTGGTAACACCAGAAACGCAGCCAGCTAAAAGTTTTTGGTGAGGCGTCATTGTATCACTTTCCTGATAGCCGACCATATTATTCAAGTAAAAGCATGGTGGGCGATAACTGTTCTTTTGTCACTGCTTCTAAAAGATCCTGCTTTCATTAAATCAGTATTTTCTGTATTTGTTTTAAATAATAACTAGCATTTATTATTTTATGCACTTTTATTGATTAAACTGCCCGACATGTTTCTGTACGACATTGACTGACGAGTTTATTTTTTAAGCCATAGACAATAATGCGTTTGTTGTATATTTAATACAAATAGAATATTAATAATAACCTCATTGCAATATGTAACTAGTTTCACTTACTTATGTATTCAAGTATTATATTTGTGATTCCTCTGTTGTCTGATGTCCGTAAAATAAGTGCTTTAAGCGGCTTATCTCGGAGTCAGCTCAATACATGAGATGTATGAACTATATTGTGGGAAACCACACGAACCTACATCATTTGATTCAGTATCCGAAGGTTATTAAGACTAACTTTCTGCCAGCAAAGAAGTCCGCCTGGAATATACTTTGTCGGTCCCCAACGCGCATTCAATGGAATCTCTGTCTTGCGCTTTACATATCATGGGTTCAATCCCCAAACAGGATAAACATATGGTTATTCCTCCGTAGTCTAATATAACGAATATTCAATGATGTCTCAGTGATCCACAGGTTTACATCCGGTAGCGATCACAGGATGGTTAGAGGCACATTGAATAACATCGTTAGATATGAAAGGTCCCGCCTGATGAAGTCTACGCTCTGTACTATTTACGCCATATCCAAAACCCTAAGAACTTTCAGCTCGAGATCTCAAACCGCTTCGAGTGCTTGGAGTAATTTACCTCGGTGGACAAGATTGACGACAGGCTCGTGGAAGCTCTCCGTATGGTGGGTTCTAAGTTCACTGGACCCCACCTTTCAAATAGACGTCAGAAACTCATCTTTCACACTCTCAACTTCATGACCGAATTATAGTTAAATTTTAAATAAATAAGAATTTTTTTAATAGTCAATATATTAGAGTGGAACACCAAGGCAGTAGTTTATATTAGTACGGCTGCCGTCGTTTTAGCCTATCAGTGTCACCTTTTGTTTCTTTATTTTTTTAAGATTTTTGTCATTTTTGGAGTATATTGAAAATTATTGTTTTTTTTTTGGATATAAATTTATCAAAACACTGAGGGTGTTCGGTATATAACTAAAATTCACGAGCTTAGGCCAAGGTTTAGACAGGGACAACGAATCTCCATTTGCTATCGCATTAGTCCTTTCATACACACATGTATATACTTCTGACCAAGAAGGGCTTCTTGCATACCACTTCCACCAGGTTAAGGTATGTTTGCCTAGGTCGTCCTATACGAACTCTTCCATTCGCTTCCGTTCTATGTGTTTGTGCAGTCATTCTACTTTCATTCATAATTTTTACATGTTCAAAGTATCTTAACATTCCTTTTACTATTGTTGTCATGGTGTCATCTTTTACAACACATTGGTCTCTTATCTCACTATAGTACCTTATCACATTATCAGTTTGAGTTAAACTGTAGAACCTGAACAAGGTTGTGGGTCACATATTTACGAGTCCAAAAGGTTGTCAATGTGATAATGATGAAGATAATCCTTCCAATATAAATGGTTGCATGTGGCCTGTCATCGGCCATTTGTGTAAAATTGTAATGAGTATTATACTCATAGATTCTTTCTTGTTGTTTTGACGATTTGTAAGTGTCTATGATAGACCTATTAATATAAAAATATATTTGACTTTGACTTTAGTACATGATATAAGTATATTTAATTAAGTTCAGATAGCTTTGTTATATGGTATTGAAAGTATCGTAGCGATAAAAGCCTGTGAACTAATATTGACACAAAGAGCGTATCGATAACGACATTATCAGATATTGTTTATTGTTAATCCCTCTATTCGTCTGGCAGTCACTACTCTGGTAATTAATTGAGCATAGTACCTACACTTTATGAATTGCGTATTCAGTGTTTATATGATTTGTTCGTGATTTATAATATTTTGCTAATGAATTATGAGTTAGTTATGTTTATATATCACGGGTTTTGGACTAGAGCGAGTTTAGTTGTACATATTCGGTCCAGCCATTCGTTTCGCAAAGTTAACCTAGCAGGCTAGTTTAAAATTATGCCAAGATGACCTATAAGGTAGTCCAAAGCCTGTGAGGTCGTCAGGGTCATAGTTAATTTGAGTAATATCTATTTATTTAAATATAGATTATATGAGTATTTTGAAACTGATCTGACTGTCGTGATTTAAATAAAGAATTGACAGGTTTGAGGTTATATTGTTTTTATTAGTTTATATATACTTTCATACATACACAGGTACATAATTGGTGTTACGCATTACAGATATTGCAATTATATATATTTATGTACATAAAGAAAGTTGCATTATTTGGGTTAATATTGATTACATCGTAAAACCTCAATCTAAATATCAATTGCCGCCACCTTAACCTGCTTATGAAAGTCAAATGAAGTTTTGAAATTCCAGAAATTATCCGTGAGATGTAAATGTTTTATCAAAATAATATGTTGATAAAGATTGAAACATTACACGTATGGATAGATTTTTATATTTCTTTTTACACTCTTACGATATTTTCAAGAACCTAACGATAGTTCTAATGCACAGGGCGGGGATGGGCAACAGCATCCTCGTTGCGAAATCCTCGTTTTGCGAATGCCAACACGCTTCCCCTGCGAGGCAATTATAGGAGAAATCCACCTTTTTGGAGACCTATATCTAGCAGTGAAAGTATTACGAATCCTACTTTTGCATCTTAATTATTGGTTTTTGGCGTGGGACAACACCTTAATCAGGTGTTCCTGACTGCGTATGCAGTCTTTAAACACCATCATTTGTGCTAACGTGGTAGGTCATGGGCTTTAATCTTTATTTCCTTAGTAGCTGATAATGGTATACATACATTATAAGGTTGTTATACAAATTATTTTATGGACAGACGATATGTAGTTTTGAATTCTGTCTTTGTAGACATCCTAGACTAGACTTCCTAAAGCCGATATGTTGTTGAAGAGTATTCCGAAACTTTATTATTTTATTTGATCCTTTATAGTGACAGAACAACAACATATAACTCTGATAGTATAACTTTATTAAATGCCTTCGTCAGTCGCCCACGCACTGTCTCTTTACAATCAGAAACACTTCACACACATTTTGTTCGTAGGGCAGTACGCTGCGTTCGACTGCTAACGCTTGCAGTCCCTGCCCCTCAAGCGATTTCCGACCGCGCTAGTCGCTGCCGGGCTTACCGCCGCTAGGAACGCAGATGCAATCGTGCATACCATACTCCATTGATAAATGGCAAAGCCCATCTTTCTGGTGACGTGGAATTTTACGTCTAAGTAGCATTAGGCTAGTCAGAAAAAAACAACTCGCTATACTCGGTATCTCTACCGTCCGGTAACGAATGCACCGTTATGTCCTAGTGCATTCACTTGTACCTATTGATTATAACTGTTAGTAAATGTAGACTGTTATAGGTATACGCTGACCAAACTGAAACTTTAAATAAAGTTAGTACATTATATTATATTACTCAATGTATATTTCATCACGTCACATAAAAAAACATTAAACACATGATTAAAAATGCAATTTTTACGTAATATTACAGATAATGTTTACTAGGATCAAACAATCGCTTCGTTACCTGCAGTTTCATTTAATTAACTCCTTTGTGTCCCTCACTAGCTCGCTGTATTCGGTGTCATAAACAAATGGATTGTAATGCATGAATCGCTAGTCTTGACCCGATTATTCTAAAAATATTATTTTATAATATATCTCCGTTCTCGTGGGTGTACACGTATTATGGATATATATATACGTCTACACTCACATATATGTATTATATAAATATTTTAATTTAATTATTTATAAATATATAAAACACGTACACATATATATATATATATATATATATATATATATATATATATATATATATATATATACATATATGTAAGTATGTATTATTGTATGTATATACTTTTATAATATAAGTGTGTAGCAATAGTATTATTTTGACGAATCATTTATAATGCTGTATAGTTGAATAGTACCTCTTCTTGTACCGTAACTTGTATCTTGTATCGTAAAGCACCGGAAACGACTATACCCAAGCGATACACCCAGCTAAAATAGTATAGCTCAAATTCAACATAGCGGGAATTAGCAGCTGCCGTCCCGTCGCGAAGCTACGCTTTGCGATCGCCACCACACTAACCCAGCTCAGCAATTATGGGCAAATTCACCCATTCAGGAAACCTATATCTAGCAGTCAACGTTTTACGGCTGCTATCGTGGTGATGATTGGAAACACTGACGCAGATACAAAAAGTTTATATCGAAATCGAAAAAGTCCTTCGAATGAAAGCGTCGACGATACTGACATATTTGAGGAAAGACTTTTATAAGATGATTAAATCGCAACTACTTAAGACCTTAAACTAAAGTAATTATTTAGGAATGCTCTGTTTAATTTTAACAATGGTGGTTACCATTTCTATAATCATCGTAGAAACACGGTGAAAAAATATAAATCAGGATGCATTGATTCATGCAGAAGGCATAATGATTACATATTATAATAATATCCTTTTAATCCTTTCTGTTTTCGCTCTAAGAACGTGTTCATTAGTTAAATTACTACACTATTGTATATATTAATAGTTGCACATCTCGGCTTCGAACGAGTACAATGAGGATAAAAAATGTTTATTGTAGGTATATATAAGAGATAGACATATACCATCGCGGACTTTATGGAAGACTTTTTAAAGTGTACAATACTATACAATATTATTCTGACCTAATTCGTTGTCTCAAAATGAGTGTTTGTTTACGACATCACATTGGAAACCACTAAAATGATCAGTGTCTATCTACAATATTATGTGTATGTATGTATTTAAAACCTTCCTTTTGAATCACTAAATCTTTACAAAAAAAGTCAAAATTCGTTGTGTAGTTTCAAAGATTTAAGTATAGATAGAGCCAGACAGACAGCTGAAAGTGACGTTAGTGTATACTATGAAGTGATGTGTACAAATCGATGTAAACATATTTTGACGCGGTTAGCGAGTGATTCTAGTATAAGAGTCTGATGGTTTGTATGCGGTTAATTACGAGATAGCCTGATTGGAGTGCCCAATTTGATAGTATCCATTGTGCGAGTGTCAAGTGGTACGAACGCACGTTCATTTTGTACGCGCGCTAAGAAATGAGAAACATATAGTCTTGCACGCACTCTTGTTTGGGTAAGAACTTTACACTTCATCATACTATACCGTTCTTTTCTATTTAATGATAGGTTAGGACATCCAAATCGTGTAATATGTTCAATAATTTTGTTTTAATTTCAAACAGTTTTCGTTTTAAACAATAGTTTTAAATTATATAATTTACAACTATTAATTATTTGAACTCATTCTTAGGGCATAATTCGTGTTGGTTATTCAAGCAACAGCCGTGTAACCCAAGTTCATGTTAGTGACCATATTACAAATAATATAATGTTAAGAAAAAACTCGTTCTGTGAAAAGCTGTAGCATTAATTCTGAACTGTACGTGATTCGGATTTCATACGAGTCAAGGAGAATTTATCAATTAATTCATAAATAAAATCTCTTTTAACTCGTATTTCCTATTCGAGAAGCTATTACTTCGAAGCGATGTTTTATATTTCTAACGTAGTTTTAAGCGCTAACTAAAATATATTTCAGTGTATTTATCGATACTATTCACCTTTTTTTATTTATTAGACTAAGTTATACAACAGGCATTATGTATTGCATTTTCAGAAGGCAATAATGCCTGTTGTATAAAATCCAACAGATATAGGTATTTACCTACTCTTATATTGTCTTAATGTTAAAAACTACCTACCTACTCTACAAAGTACCCATCTCCATTCTATTTTTTACTTTTATTTTGAGGGAGTGCATTACTATTTTCTTTTAATATAATAATAAATATAAGTATAATTGCCGGTCGTCATAATGCATCACAAAATCAAAACGATATCAGCGCCTCTGGTGATGAATTACGTAACTATTTCGCGATATCATTACTAGTATAAAACAAAGTCGCATACCACTGCCTGTGTATGCTTAGAATTTAAAATCTGCTATGGATTTTTATGCGGTTTTTTATGAATAAATTGATTTAAGTCGTGTGGGAGTAGGAAGAGTAGAATAGTATCTCCCTCTATGCCGGGTGTCATCAGAGGCGAGTGAGGTACAAGAACTGTTAGTTGTTATGGCGGTATATCCTTCCAAAGTAGTGTAGCTCAAATGCGACAGGATGGAAATGCTGGCAGTAGCATTTCCACAATTAACCACATTAACCATTTTCTATCCTCATTGCACCCGTGCGATTCTGGGGCGGGTCACTAGTGATCACCAAAATTTTTGACCATGTTTAGCTGTTCATATCATCTAACGCTGATTCATTGATCAGGGAAAAATTACATAATGTTAGTGTAGTTCATGTGATAAAGTGAATTCATAGTACCAGCCATTCTTAGTCTACCGCTGGACATAAGCCTCTCCAAGAGAGGAGGTTTTATGGCCATAATTGCCGCGCTGGGCAAGCGTGTCGGCAAGCGTAGAGCGCGCTGAATGCGAATGCTGCTGCCCATGCCCGCTGCTGTGAAATTCAGCTGCATTGTTTCGGATGGATATACCTGTCGTTTCTGGTACCTTAGTCGCCTCTTACTATTTTATTTTGCTCGTACCTCACGGCACAAAGTAAATTAATAAAAGTCAATACCTACAATATTACATAACATTATTAGTATTATAGTTAGTCAATAAAAAATCTGTTATGTTCTAATAGGTTTTATTTGTTAGTAGTTTTAACAATTAATTTCTATGAGTAGTCAAGTTAACCTCTTTAATGTTCAAGGCAGTTTATTATGAATTTTAGGAGCCATACACGAAAAGATTTTCCTTTTAAATGCAGTCTTTGCAATCTGCGCACTCAATTTATTTCCATGAAGTTTATTTTCGTTTGGCCAGGGGAAATTGTGAGTCTTATCATAATATTATAAATTACTCCACACCGCCCCATATTAGTATCTACTTTGCACCTGTACGAAGTCAAGCCGCGTTGCTAGTAATGATATTTCATACGATATTCTTGCGTTATATTATTTGTTGCACCGTCTTATCATCATATTAATATTATGAACTTTTGGTCTTATCATCATATTAATATTATGAAATAGCTCTTACCATATGACGAAGAAACTTGACCATAACACAAAGGTTGTAATTTATAAATTTTTTTACAAGATATAATGAAATATATTGTTTGCGCCTGCTAAGTCTCATTCGCAAATCTGATTTTCATCATGTTGTGTTCGATGTGCAGACAGAAACGGACATTTTTCGTTAAATAAAAAATTTGTAGTAAAATGTAAGGCCTAAGAACGGGATTAAACACACACGGTAACGGGATCAACGGGACAATATAATACATTCTCCAACACATTACAATATTCGATAAAATAGGTTGTAGTGGTAAACCACAGCGTAGGTAGGTACAGGCTGTGAAAGCGTAACAAACAGACACACGTACTTTTGAACATCAGTAGGTACGGAAGTTAGGCATTAATGATAATATAGAAAAAATTACGTATCGTATATCTTAGTCAAAAAGGTTAGTGAAAAATTTTAATTGTTACTAGATAAGTAGATACACATTAATAAATAAATTTATTTATTAATTTAAAAAATAAGTTTTAATCTGTGGGACTACCATGTGTGGGCGATCTAGTTTGTTTCATTTTATATTATTCGAAACGATAAGATAATTAGCAATTAAAACGTAGTTTGGCGACGGGAATGCTGCTTCCCGTCTCCCGCTGTCACTCCCGCCCTGTTACATTACATTTGAACTACGCTATTTTGGCTGAACCTCATGGCCCTCATACCCTATTGGATAGTACTTCAGTCACTTCTTGTGACATCTGGTACAGAGGAAGGTAGATACTATATTTACAGCACATTTCACATATTGATTTGACTTCGTGATAAGTTGCTTAAAGCACTTGTGTTACGGACATCAGACAGCAGAAGATTTTCTTTTGCTGTTCTACTTATACGTCAGTTCCACCACCAGAGGAGGGGGCGAGTTTATTCATATATGAGCGACCCTGTGCCTAATTCTCACCTGTGTGCCCGCGGCGGCGACCGCGCGGTCAGTTACCGTCTCCCCCGCAAAGCTTATTTGATCTGAGCGGGAAGAGAGGAATCACCAATATCACACTTAAATACCTATAATAAACACCTAGACACAGATATCATCATATAAATATTTATCCTGGGTGGGGATTATAAGGTCGTGCTTTGGTGCACAAGATAGGATCACTATCATCTGCGCCATCGCCGTGAATAGGGAAATAAGATTTGAATTCTGAAAGATGGAGTATACATATACTAAAATTTTAATGTCATCAAACGTTTCTGTACCTTTGAAATTATCTCTTTTATGATCACATTTGTGACTGATCTATGTGTAACGGCCAGTTTACATTAAATATAAATGTAAATTGAAATTTGGCAGCACGGTTTATAAATGCATATGCGAATAGAAGTGTTAACGAGTTCAACTTACATAGTACCGTTTAGTAGTATATACTAATCAATATGATTTAACATGAATTGTTGCAATGGGTTGTTAAGACTGACCTTGTACTGTAGCCCAATCCTAATCGCTCCATTATAAGTCTTGATTGGTAGAAACAACGTCAATAAAAATAACAATAGAAGTTTAACGATGTACTAGTAATGTCACTGATCACGTACATGTGCTCAGATACATTCATCAGACACGAATTTGGGTATACCCATCTGTTATTGTGATGCTTATTATATTTTTATTTGTGCGTTGTTTAACTTAGCACTTAATACAAGTGTCTAGTTAGTGTCTCACCATCTTTTCAAATTACTGTTTAGGCATTGGAATGGATTTTATTTTTTCGATTTATCGTGGGCAATATTCCCATAAGGGAATAAAACTAATGATCTAAACCGATGAACCGATTATTCAAGGATGCTTCTATTTCAAGGGCGGTCTTTGAGTACCTGTTTTCCGATATATACTTATATTATCATTCGAGGAACTTGTCCTAACGCCAACAAGGAAGCGATTACCTTTCAACTATTTTCTCGCTTTTGTTATCCAATAGTGAATGATTCCCTTACTATTTATACAACTGGTGAGAAGTTGCAGGCTACAACTTTCTGAGTAATCCACAAATTCGAAACCTTCGCTAAGGACTTTTGCATTGCTATCATTCGCATACCACATCGAGCGAGCACTACAAGTAATTGACCTCACACCCACACATTAGCCCAAGATCCAGCAAGAAACTATAGAAATTAGAAACTCCACGCTCGCATCTCGTTGCTCCCAGCTCGACTTGCCATAGAGTGAGTAATCAAACCTCACGCGCATGCCTTCAGACAACTGTATATAGGATTATTTAAAAATGTACATGAAATGGAATGGTCTAGAAATAATCCAAATATTTTTCTATAACGGAAAATTTGATTGCAAAACAATACGTCATATACGTTCTGCACTTATAAACAGTTGAGTTAAATATAGATGGCTCCAAGTCATAAAGTCTCAAATATCACTTTATAGTAATCAATTTTATTAACTACCACCCTTAGACCGAACAAGTAATAAATATTTGCCCAGTAAAGTAATGAACGTGAAGAGTAAACAAAATTAGAAAATGACTTAATAGCCACCACTAACAGTAATTGGTCTTGCTGCTCTAGTTCATCGCGAAAACGCTGGTCATTCCTGGTTTATTAGTAACGATGTTTTTGTATGTTTCCATTTGTCAAATATAATTCGTTATTTTAGTTGTTCATAGATGCGCACATAAAATACATAATAAAAATTACTTCGATAACATGATTTAATCCGGCTACAAAAGTTAATTGATCTGTGTGTACTATCTTTATAAAGGCATTAAATCGTGTAATCTGGTTATAATGAGAATTCTATAAAGCAATTACGTCGTTCTTTTATCTAAGCATATTAATATCATTTAGCTTTACTAATATTTGGATGGTAGTTTGAATTTAATGCGGACGTATTAAATTAACTGTAATATGGTACTAGCATTTAAGTTAGATATTAATAGTTTAATGTAATTCTACATTATAACAATGCATTTTCATGTGTTTCGAGTGAAATATCCCTTATACATGACGTGTTTCAAGAATAAGTACACTTGTATTTGCAGCAAGGTAGACCAGGACTCTAGATATGCAGCCTGGAGTGCGCACGCCGGACTACAGGTCTTCAAGATTGCTTCCTCCTATAACTAATGTGGATAACCCTGCTGGTAAGTAATCATACGGTTAACATTAAAGCTAAGAGCTACATGATATATATATATATATATATATATAGAATAAAATTATGTGCTTACCTAATAAGTAAAAAATGATTGTCTCTGGCGAATAAAACTCGTGTATGACGATAGGTTACGTAGGATTCGAATTTAATTACTACCTTGCGTGTTTATAACATTTCTTGCAATATTTGTAGATCTAAGTTCATAAGTAGATATAAATCTAAAAGAATATTTATCTGTAAAAGGAGAGCAATCATCCAGTAATAGTTCGAAGCCTCGGTCTGGTGAGCTAAAGATGTGGTCGAGGTATCATAGCGGCTGTGTGGAGAGAACTCCGGCGCACTCACAGCTGCCGGGACGAAGTCAGAAAAAGAAGCATATTTTACGTGAGTAAATAGACACCTATAAGAAATAAAACGTCATAGATAGCCTAACGTGATTTATGAGTATGTTCATAGGTACATTATAGCGTGTATATTTTTTTTCTTGTTTGTTTTCAACATAAACATCATCTATTTCTATTCATAACTTTTCTAAATTAAATGATCATATTTTTTGTTGGTTTTGCTGTGGGGGTACCGGCAGAGTATAATAGTACAGCACAAATGCGGTAGGCGCAGCAGCATTTCCGTCACGATGCTACACTCTGTAATTGGCTATACAACTGCGCAGCGTAGTGGTAATGGGCAAAATTCCCCCTTTCTTGGGAAGGTCTATGTCCACAGAGGACATTCTTCATGCTATGATGATGGTCTTTTGCATGTGCGTGAAATGTCTCTCTTATTATATTGAATTTTTAGATGGAGAGCAAATCGATGTTATGAGCTATCTAGATAGAAATAAAGACTTTTTGGAAGCTTATGTAGTAGATTCTGTTCCCATGGAGGAACTAGAACGTTGGTTCTTCAGAAAAATCAAACAAAACTATGTAAGTCAGTTGTATTTCTAAATGATAACTATTATATTACTAAATAACTGAAATTAATTGCTGTCTAGCAGTATTAAAGAATTTTATTTACAAATTTCCAGATAGATGATAAATCATCAGATTACGCAAAATTTATGCGACCCAAGCAGAGAGATACACCATCAAAGTCTACGTTGACTGTAAGTGCTTGCATCATTTTGTACTACACTATACACACCATTTAATATTATTGTTAGTTATTTTCGATGTCTGTATTTTATTATGCTTATAGCACTTAATGAAGACGTTTCAAAATGAATTATGTGAACATTCAGTCCTTTGGGAACTGGCAAAAACTATCACATCTTCCGTGGGAGTGGACGCATACAGAGTATACAAAGTATACCCTAACCATCCCACTTTTGTCCAGGAGTTTGTGATGGATCCAAAGGTAGAAAGACGTTATAATTGATTAACGAAATATATATGTTGCAGCTCTTTTATAAAAATAAATTATCCGTTTTACAGTCCGTTTACGAAACGAAACCACATATGAACCTGAAAAAAGCTGATTCAGAACAAGTGATTTTAGTATTGGAAGTCGCCAAAACTATGCGCTCTTTACGCGTTTCACGGCACGAAGATCCACTAAGATTTCCAAGCACACCAACAAACTTATTTAAGGCAGTCAAGGCTAAAAATGTGGTATGAAAAATGTATATGGGACTTTTTTACAAATTATCATTTTACTTATAAAAAATGCAATGTGCCTAAACTCGATATTTTCATAGGTTTTGCAATTTTCTGATATAAATCTTTACTATATTATTCTAGAAGGAAGCGAACCATATCCTGTACCAACCTATTTTGATGTCATCGGGTAAAACTGGCTATGTTGTTGAAATGTGGCGTGCTAAAGATAGATTTCGAGAAGTTGATGAAGAAGTCAGTTCAAACTATGTGTTGTGGGGGAGTGTAGCGATGCATTTCTGCAGTTTGTATCTTGATAAAAAAAAGGAAAGAAACATGTCAGATTTTCTTTTGGATGTAGTAAAGCAAGTATACAATTTTATGTTTTAAAATAATCATATTATTCTTTTTAATTTCATTATATATTTTGTTTCTAACAAGATGAATACTTTTAAGGGCTATATTTGAAGAGATGGTGTCTTTAGATCAACTGATAAAACGCATTTTAGAATTTGCCCAAAAGCTCGTTAATGCGGACAGAGCTTCACTGTTTCTAGTAGACTATAGAAACTTCGAACTTGTGTCGACAGTTTTTGACTTAAAGTTTGAGCCGGGCCAAGAAACCGATTTAGAAAAGAAAGAAATTAGAATGCCTATTAATCGAGGTATTGCCGGACATGTGGCACTGTCTGGAGAAACCATGAATATACCAGATGCTTACTCTGACTACCGTTTTAACAGGTATGTTATACTGCTACAACAATAAAATGTAAACGAAAACTTACATTCTTTAAATCGCATATAATTTTGTTACTTTTTAGAGAGGTTGATGAAACTACTGGCTACAAAACGGTAAGTATATTGTGTATGCCAGTGAAAGTAGAAGGAAAAGTCATAGGTGTTGTTCAAATGGTTAACAAACGGAATGAAGACAATTTCGGCCGAGAAGACGAAGTTTCTTTTGAAATATTTTCAACTTTCTTCGGACTAGCACTACATCATGCTCGTTTGTATGACAGAATAATGAGAAAAGAACAAAAATATAGAGTAGCTCTAGAAGTTTTGAGCTACCATAATACATGTCGTGAGAATGAGGTACAAGCGATGGTTTCTGATAAGGGTAATATAAATATCAACTTAAACGATTTTTCCCTGGATCCATACCAAATTGATGAATTCCAAAAATGCAAATGTATAGTAAAAATGTTCGATGACCTTTTCGACATGTCTAAATTTGACGTGATGACGTTGACAAGATTTGTACTGACCGTAAAGAAAAATTACAGAACGGTACCGTATCATAATTTCGACCACGGATGGTCGGTTGCTCATGCTATGTATGTTATTTTGAAGAATGATACTGATAAACGCTTTAATTACAAAGCGGTAAGTTACTGATTTTAAAATTAACTAACTTATTTAAAACATACCAGAACTACTTTATTTTTAGATTAAAATTTCATTTACATATATTTATACTTTATAATTTAAAAATATGATTTATTGTTTGACTAAGATGAGTTATTAAGCTTTTCAAAAGCAGATGCATTATTTTTGTTGATTTTGTTCGTAGCGTAATTAAATATTAATGCTTCCACTCGATCGGTTTAACAGAGACTGGCTCTATTCGTGTCTTGTTTGTGTCACGATTTAGACCATCGCGGCTACACAAACAAATATATGAGTGAGACTGCTTCCCCTCTTGCTGCGATGTACACCACTTCTACACTAGAGCACCACCATTTCAACATTACCGTGACAATATTACAACAGGTACTTTAATTATCATTTATCCAAATAAATGACCAACCATTCCTCCCGATACCGCTATGTTGTGCTTTTCAGTTTCATATAGTATTACTAATTTACTAAATATTGTAACTCCGAGTCAAAGTTATGCTTCTGTTAATACAGCATTTGCTTTCCGCCCGATTTATTGTTCGCGAAATCTTTATTACATCCCTAAGGAACTCTTGTTTATCTGAAAATAATTATGTGCTGATCCCTGACAGCTTACCTATGCAAAAAGTTTCTGTAGAGAAAAATAAAAATCCTAGATCTATCCCATGGAAACATGTTCTCGGGATTACCTAAAAGTAGACTATATGTTACTCCAGACGACTACTAATAATCTCTGTGCCAAATTTCAAACATATCTGTTCAGCCAGTGTCTGTGACCATGGGCGTAACCAGAGGGGGGGGGGGGGGGGGGGGGGGGGGGGGGGCAGCTGCCCCCCCCCCCCCTGGGGCCCTGGATAATGTTGACGTCCCTACTAAGTACGTATTTTATCTACTCTTATCGATAAAAATTAAGAAGACGATTTTTTTGCAATTGGTTTAGAATACAATATTTTTACAACTTATAATTACTCTGCGCGTTCGTTATTACCTAATACTCACCAAGACTCGCTAGCTGCATTGCGCGACCTGCCCGCGCGCCTACACGACACGATTTGAAAATTACCTAGCATATAAAAAATCCGATTTGCCCCACGGGTCAGAACCTGGGTACGACCATGTCATCAATTCATATGCACAAACTTTCTAGTTTATAATTTGTGAGGAATTCCATCAAGAAGGGATATAATCTCCTAGAGATTTGCACAACATCCAAAGAGGTCAAAATCTTTAGAGCTAAATTAAAACTTACCACGCCACTTGCATCCTTTATAGGTAAAAACGCTTTTAGAGTATACATGGGTTTGCCGCGATATTGACAGCGTTCAGGCTGGCTATTCGAATGCGTGCCGCATCCTCAGAGTGCGTCCCAGCTAAAACATTGTTTTTTTCTGTGTGTGACTTCTATCTACAATTGATATGATCGTTTTTATTTTTTTATTTGATTTATTTTGTAAAGAAATAATAATTATTATTACTACTTGAATTAAGCCGTGAGAGTAGAATACCGGCAGAAGAGAATAGCGTCTCTCCCTGTGCAAGGTGTCGTAAGAACCAATAGATGGCGGTATATCCATAAACATTCGAAACAGTCCAGCTTGAATGTACAGGGCGTGTATGGGCAGCAGCATGCCCGTCGCGAAAGCTGTGCTCTCCGATTGGCGGCTACTTGCCCAGCGCGGCAATTATGTGCAAAATTCGACCTTGCTTGGGAATGTCTATGTCCAGCAGTGCACTTCCAAATGATATGATGACTACTTGAATATTAACTACCGTTGTCTTTTGTATCATGCTATATTTACATTGTAACAGTTTACCGCAAAAATATTATAATCTATTATTTCTTAATTAATAACCTAATCTTATATACTCATTATTATATATATTATATAATAATGAGTATATATTATACATATATTTAGCTCATTTAATTTTAGACTGAAAATTGTGACTTAGATTCTAAAATATTTTCTTAATTTACAGGATGGGCATAACATTTTTGGACATATCTCAAGCGTAGAATATAAAGAGATCTTAGGTTTTATAAGGCAGGCCATACTTGCTACTGATCTAGCAGCTTTCTTTCCGAATCTTGAAAAGATGAAAGAGCTATACAAAGGTGATCGTCAGCCAACATTTAATTGGAATATTCCTGGGCACAGGTGAGTTTTATTTTATTTATTCTTCTTCTTCCTTTTGTCATGTGTTGTTCAGAAATTTACATTTCTCTATGAGACAATGCTCATTCCTAGTAGATAGATTTTTATACTATTCAAAATTAAAAACGCATTATATTGTCGAGTTTGCCTGTGATCATGAAAAACTAATAAGGTCTAATTGTATATAATATGTTTATATTAAACGTTTACAACAAAAATTCACAAAAGCGAATATTTTATACGATGGTGTGTGTTTTCTGGCGAATCAATTTTATTTGCATCAAGCGATTTATTAAAGAAAAGCGAAGTTTAAGCTTTTTTATTTATACTAGGAGATCTCATATATTTGGGATTGTAGCAATGACAACTGGTAATGACTTTGCATCATAAAAATTTGCATTGTAAATTTTTTGTTAAAATTTTAGGGATTTAGCAATGGCGATTTCTATGACGGCAGCTGACCTTTCTGCTTCAGCGAAGCCATGGGAAGTTCAGATAAAAACAGTAAAAGTTATATTTGAAGAATTTTATGATCAAGGAGATAAAGAAAGGGCTGCTGGAAAAATTCCGATTGCTATGATGGACCGGGACAAACCAAACGAACAACCCGCGAGTCAGGTGCGCGTTTTTTTATATTATAGAATTAGTCAGTTTTCATGTAAAATTACGACATGTATATATATATATATATGTATTATTATTCGACAATATTTTGAATCACTTTGTTTTAGGTTGGATTTTTAAGCCAGATATGCATACCTTGTTACACAATGCTGCAAAAGATACTTCCTAATACAAAATTAATGTATATAATGGCAAAGAAAAATTTAGACCGATGGAAATCAAGAGCTGATAGAATATTGCTGGCTAAAAATGAAAATACTGTAAACACTGTAATTTTGAATTCGTCTGACGACGATATTCCCGAAGTAATAGATATCGAACAGGACATCCAGGAACAAAAGAATATCAAGGAAATCGAAAAAGCAGCAGTACTCGTAGATAATTTAAAAGAATTAAGCCATGTGCAAAAAGCCGAAAATGTGGACCCTATTTCATGGGAGGAAGTAGAATCAATCCCAGGCATCATTGTTGAGCGCGCAGACAGAAAAAGTGGGTTTTGGCAAGATACTGATGGAATCTCGTGGATTGATGAAGAAGGGGTGGTAATTCAAGCCAATGCATTAAAGGGAGTCATTTCAAATATTGGTAATCAGAAGGAGCTTTAATTTTGATAAAGCGCCTTTTTAAAGCCGAAGCATAAATTGACAAAGATAAAAATGTTACATGTAACTAATTTTGACTAAATATTGAAGAAATAAAAACTTATTTTATGTTCTGATCTAAATAGTATAGCTATTTAGTAATTAGAAATACATTTACACTAAATATCTAGTGCTCATACACTTTTTCTGTTGTTGTAAGTGCAAAGTATTTTACATGCACTATTCTTAGAATAAACAACATTGCATTTCGGACATATTTAGGAGTTTTAGTACAAATACAATGTAAATACAGATATGCATTTATTTATTAATGACATACATAATAGTAAGCTATTTATCCAATTAAATTACCCTTTAAGCCCACGTTGGTACTGGCAACATCGTAGAACGTTAAGAAAAATCTGCAAGATAAAATATATCTATGTCACATATCGTCTATCATTTATTTTAGATCTTAAACATATTAATTTGAAAGGTTTAAATTTTTTTGCTACTGTAGCTTAAAATATTATATTATTTTGACTGAATGGAAAAAAATCTGATAATAGATACGAGAATTATACACAAACACTGATCTTGGTAAACTAACCTAAAGGAAGTACCTAACTGTAAATAATTGTTGTAACAATTAGAAAAAAGAGCGTGCATGTAAATATTTAATAAATGAATACAAACCTGCTTGGTTCTATTCCCATTTCACGCTCAACAAATTCTGATATTTCCTTTACGACAACTCTATTTCTGTCTGGAGATATGTGGCCGATGGATTCTAAAGTGGCTGTTGCGCCGGGAGAAGTTGCATCACCTCTGAATGACATCAAGCAATCTGGAGCGATTACGCAAATGAAGTTCTGGAAGTTTTTGTTATATTATCGTTATTTTTTTCTGTAACAAGTATATGACAATGACAGTCACCTTAAGAATATCTCTGTTGAGGTTAAGGCCCTCTGAAATAGGTATACTGAAGACCAGAAAAAATATAAAAAGTATCACACTTATAATGTATTACCGTACCGAGTAATTTGAAGTTATTTGACAGATAAATAAAACCAAAAACGAATGTTAATTACAAAGAAATATATATCTAAATATTCCGAGTGCGTGCAATAGAAAGAAAAAATAGACCTATAACAACTTACCTCTGCCGGTTTCCCCACAACTTTAGACAGTACAGGAATAATCTTATCAACAAAATCACTAGGTATTTTGTTTTTAGGTAGATTCGTCAGTATTTTTAGGCAAGGCATCCTGATATGTTTACTGATACATTTACAATTAAACTTGAATGAGACTGGAGCTGGCTATTTATGTAGTTACGATAAGAATATTGATAAACTTATCATTTCCCAAGTGTTTACATTAGTTATCTCTCTGTTACTTATATTATGCTAACATCAATCCTCTTACATTTGATTATATATATGGACACAATATTTTACAAGCTTGCATAATATGTTGTGGAAAGGCAAATATCTGTAGTTAAGCATAAGCGCCTTAATTTTTTCGTTTTTTACACAAAACAAATATATACAAGTAATGAATTACTTAATTCTAAAGCATCTGTGTGTAAATTATAAAATGACCAGATAAAGGCATAATAGACATAATAAAAAGCTACTTTTTTAAACGTTTTAAAAATCGTTTAAATTATATTTTTTAAGTATTATCTTTATTATTGGGTACAAAAAAGTAAAAAAAGTGTACAGCCGTTAAATGTAGTTTTATTATGAGCAGTGAACATATAAATGTTATAAAATATCTATACCAATAAGTATATAAAAAGAAATATTTGATTGTATCATCATCATACCAGGCATTGGAAGTCCACTGCTGGACATAAACCTTTCCAAGAAAGTATATTTCTTGCCCATAATTGCCGTGCTGATCAAGCATAGTGCATTCGCAGAGCGCAGTTATCCGGACGGTGATGCTACTGCCCAACCCCACTGCACTGAGCAGCATTGAGTTGCACTGTTTCAGATGGATATACCGCCACCTATCGGTTCTTTTACCATAGTCTCCTCTTACGACAACTGGTGCAGTGGGAGGTACTATTTTATTTTACCGGCACCTCACGGCAGATTGTTTATATCTTAAAAACCTTTTTCCCCAATGGAAAGTTTGATTCTCACCAATTAACGTTGAATATATTATGTTTACTAAGAAATAGAATATTCTTAAATAAAACAATGTCAGCAAAATCCTTGTACGCTTGTAACAAATAAAATCAAAAACTGTTAGACCATTTTCAAACATTAATTTACTTAAACAATGTTACAATATCAGCAAGTAGTTTTATTTTATCCCAGTGTCTTCATAAAAACCGGAATTACAAAAAGACATGGTGTGTTGCCAGTTACAAATAAAAATATCTCATCGCGTATACCTGGCCTTGAGGAAAGTATGCATCGGAAAGTAGAACAACTTAGCTTTTAAAGAAACGATTCCGAGTAGACGCTATAATAAGTAAAGAGGCTTTGGGAGAGAGCTTTTTTATACTTCGTTGATCGTTTACTAGAGGCAGACCTCTTACAAAGTTTTTCTACATAGGTACCTCACTTTTACCTATTTCTACCGCTCAGCAGCAATGTTCGTATTGCTTTGTTGTTTCGATTTAAAGAGTGCGAGAAACAGTGAAAGAACTGCGTGAATGAGTCTTTATAGTTTAATCAATAACTTATGATTTCAAGAATAAGAGGAAAAATGTATTATAGATTTGGAATAAATATATTATTATTATTATTATATGTGTGTATGTCTTTGTGTTACACGCTTGTTTACTAACTTGATTATTTAAAAAAAATTTGATAGATGGTGGGTGAAGACCAGTCTACGAGTATATCCGATGTTAATCGGTAAAAAAATAATTTGAAATGGTAAAAAGAAAATTGAAAACGGTCAATAAGTTTTAGGTTTTAATGGTAACAAACAACTTTTTCCTCTTTATTTTTAATATAGTCTGGGGAAACACTGTGTCTGCTTTCTTGTTTCTTGCGTCTGCAGACGGTTTATAATGAATTATAAAAGATTATGAATAGGGTTTTTTCTTCTTATGAGTTTGGAGACGTCGACTATTATTATAGGTCGCCTTTGAACTGGATGGAGCCGCCCATGCTAGGGTTCTAGCCAAAAGACGACAGCTTAACTGAACTGGAAATGTGTTTCATTTAGGAGCAGTCTTAGTCAAACCTTAAATACTGCTGTGCTCTATTGAAGTTACAGTTAAAACTAAGTAATAACTAAATAAATCTTAATATCTAGTTCTAAAAACACAGTATTAGAGTAAAAAAATTATAAAAACGACTAAATATTCTGCATCTTCAATAAGAAAGATGTACATAAAACATCTTAAATATTGACCTGACTCCGAAATAAGTCGTTTAACGCAAATGTGTTACGTGTAACACAAATGTTACGAACATCAGGAGACAGAGAAATCACAAAAGAAATAATTAAATACGTATATTTAACACCCTGACTCAGAAAAAATATAAATATCATCATATAAATATTTATCCTGGATGGAGATTGACCCCACGACCTTTGGTGTACAAGATAGGATCAATACCATCTGCGCCATCGGGCCCGTCGGTAATCTATTTCTTTGTTGATAGATGACACTTGAATACAAGTCGATTATTTTACACCTACATATAGTCGATTTGTGTTCAATTGTGCAAGTATTTATGTAACCGTTCGACACACCTTTCAATGGCTATCATCATTCGTAGTTAGTTCCTCTATAAGGAGTGGATTCGATTATATTTCTCAATAGGCACCAATTTAAATATTTACAAGTCTTAAGCCAGGTAAACCACTTCTTCGAGATCATTACCAGTGAATTAAAGGTTTGTTTGCACATGCTACATATAAAGATACATCGATTTTAAAAAGTAAACAACTATGAAACGGCGGTGCTGAGTGATAGCCGATGTTGATGCAGTGGTTTGACGTTGGAGTCAAGGAACTTGGATATTTCTTTTGTATTTCAATACCAACACTATCATGTATATTTAAATCATAACAAGACAACCAATTTTGTTAATTTGTGTAAATTTGATATGATATACTATAATAAGTGATATAATATAACTCTTTAATCAAAATTCAATAAATAATTAGCAAATACATCATATCGTCAACTTTTGCAATCTACTTAGTCATAGGATGTCCACTGCCGGACATAGGATTTCCCAATAGATTTTTAATGGAACCAGTTGTATCCATCCGTTCCAGGGGTTCTAGTCGGTTCGACTGTCTACCTTGTAGGCTAGGCTTTTCGATGCGTCCATTTCCGAACATTACGGACTTACAAATTTTATGTGTTAAGGGCTAGGTCTGAATTAATTTTGGCCATACGGATCTCTTCATTTCGGATTCGGTGGGTTTCTTTGATTTGGTTAGTAAGAAATTTCCAGGTTCAATGCGATAATTTTATGACAATAATAAATAACCTGGATTAAAACAGCAAGGATCAACAGAAATTAGGAAACCAAACATGAATGCAAACGATGCGCTGAAAGGGCGATAGGCAACGATGTAGCTTTGTAATTTTGCGGCTAGTTTTCGACCGCAGTCTTTCTGCGCTTTGCGAATTTCTTAATAACAGTTTTCAAAGATTATCTTCATTATACATAAACAATTTCATATAACGTTCTTCGTCCGTGATGAACTTTTAAACCACTAAATGGATTTTATATCAATTTTCTATTATTGTGTCGGTACAGTTTGATTAAACATTAGAGATAGTTTATATCTCATTTTTTAGTCGAAATATATTATTTTCGTTATATACATAGGTATTTGGTTAACATAGGACATAATAGACCTAATAGACCTGCTATTAGGTCAGCTAGCATGCTATAAATTGTAATATTTTTTGTATGTGCGCTTTTCCTGTGCAACTTTAAAACTTTTGACTGATTTTAACGGGACTGTCATTTGCAATTAGCGAATGAAAGGTGTAACATTAACTTTGTCATTTGAGAACAAAAATTAGCTTGAGTGCAACATAGTATACCCTTAGAAATTATAAACGAAATGAAAAAAAACGCAATCAAATTGAGAACCTCCTCCTTTTTTGAAGTCGGTTACACTAGGACGTAGGGTTAGAGCTTAGCTGTACTTTTACCATCATTATCCTATATTATTTTCTATTCATGCACCTACTTACATTACCAACTACTAATGTAGGTGATATCGTATCTATGAGCACGTTTGGCATAATTAACTAGCCTAGATAGTAACCACTTTTTGTTTGGAGTGATAGAATAATACATGTGATATCTAATGTAAAACATCGTAAAACTGAAAAGCTTTTCGAGTGATATACATTCAGACTTAATATTATACATATATCCTACCTACCTATATCGAATACCTACGTATTTGTAATTTAAAATTGTTGAAAATAGTATTTATAGATTTTATTATCATACATATAAAACCAGACAGACTTTGCCCCGTCATAACTGTACATGTTTATAATGAAAAAAATATTGCGACCATAAATTGAGATGTAAACTATCCTATCTTTCAAATTGGGTGATACTGTACACAGTAAGCAAAAGTTGATCAAAATCGGTTCATTAGTTCAATCAGGACAAACAGCTTGACTTCGTGTTCAGGATAGAGTTTAGTTTGACATGGATAGAGGTTTTCATATATAAAGATGTCACGTATTTATATTTGTAAATATGTTTTGTTCACAAGTTTTCATGTACTCTCATTTCAAGAATATACCTTTTAACTGCAAATGAATAAATAATTAAAAACGGTATCTTAAATATCAATTCAAAATATTTACTACGAGTACTAGTAACTACTACATTTTGAGCTGATAGTTTGTAACCCACTATACATTAACAGATATTCCTAGATACCATGATTATTAAAATATTGGCCTTCTGAATAATCTGGTATCGTCTTGGTTTCTCTGTTAGAATCACACGCTTTGTTTTCGCATCTCACGCTTAACACTGGCGGCGAGTTGCGAAAACAAAACTATGAAAGTTCAGTCGAGGCACACGCGCCGCCAAAGTTTAATTATAGACCCATCCAACGTCATATTATACAATCAGAGATGAGGCGCGTAAGGATTAGGCCATACTAGCGGTAGTAGATTAGATCAATTGCGATTTAAACCTAGATCTGTTGTTGTTCCACTTGTCAGTATCGTTAATGACGGCACAAAACGGCTCATCCAAGATTCAAATATTGCAAAATATGATTTTAAATATTCTATTTGGTCTGGATAAGTAACCGAAGTGATTTTTTAATTTTATATTAACTTGAGTCATTGAGTTTATTTATCATATTCGTCATCATATCAGCTATTGAAAGTCCACTACTGGAAATAGACATTCCCAAGGAAAGGGGAATTATGCCCATAATTAATTAGTGAACTGGGCATGCGAGTTAACAGTCGCAGAAAGCAGCTTTTGCAACAGGGATCCCAACCCTGTGCATTTGAGCTACACTGTTGTGGTTCGGTATACCGCCATCTGTCGGTTCTGGTACCTTAGTCACCTCTTACAACATTTGGTACAGGTGCAGGTAGTATTCTTTTCTGCGGGTACCTCACGGTATTAATTATTAAAGCAAAAGTTGTATCAATAAAATCGTAACAGTAATTCAATACCTGTTTTTATTGCCTAAAATACATATTGTTCATAAATAAACAAAAAATAAATTACCGAATATCAGAACGAGCTAGATCGCGCGTGTGTACGCAACTCTATAAGAAATAATACCTTGGACCCGTTATGGGGTCGTGCCGTGCAGTATTGTATAATTTGGGTTTATTTTTAGCGCGTCAATTTACTTTAATAACATGTTGTATGTAGATTTCATAACTTTCTAATGGTGATAGCTATTTGCCAATCAATTGCTATAAGAAAAAAACACGTCGCTTATGGTAAGTAGGATAGTTGTGCTTAGCCTTGGGATAGGTTAGTTGATGAATCACCTCTCGTGAGAAAACACATTCTACACTGATTTCAAATTGAAAGTTTAAGAAGAGAAAGTGTTTGTTTTTGTGATCTAAGAAATTTATTGTCATCATGTTTACTTAATAATGCATATCGCCTTAAAATATATTAAGTTTACCGCATTTGAATTTGATACAGTTAAAAAGTTAGTAAATTAAGTAACAGCTGTCATTAAGTCGCCATTAACTTACGTGAGGATGGTTGACCGGCCCGGTCATGCTTTTCTAATAAATTGAAAAGATAAGCTATCAAATATATGTAATTAGTAGTTAGTCTGGGAAAAATAGGGCGGGTAAGCAAGGAGGATATTATGGTTTTAATTTTCACCAGCAGATAACACTACAGAGTATAATTACATAAACTGCTTTGTTATAGGATCGATACTGACAGACATTGCAATTCTGTGATTTTATAATTGGGTTTTCATACAGTTTTCATTGTCGAAAATGCAAATTAATCCAATTATTTATGAATGTCTAAAAAAACTTTCTGCGCGGATCACCAGCGATAATCTCCGTTCCCATCATTGTTGCGGCGACAATAGCAACAAGTGTAAGTTCAAGTACGATTTGTTCACATCAGTGGTCCAAAGATTAACAATCAGAGGTGTTAGGTAGATCTTTAAATAATTCGAGTCAATAATTAAATTATATCAATTTGGTTCATAAATAATGAGAAAACAAAATATATCCCATTAATAATCATTTAATTAATTCAGGCTTATTTACAATTTACTCAGGCATTTATTTATTTAAAACTTTATTGGTTTATGATTTAAAGTAAATTGAAAATTTTAGTTCTTTGGATGTTGTATTCTAAATTATTAATTGACTTTGGCAAGATTTAATTAGTGTAAATTCTGAATTGAACACCTACCATCTTAAAGTACCTCATAATGGAACACATGCCCTAGCACAATCTAGAACAATAAAATTTTATTAAAAAAGGGAGTATGCTGTGTCGTATACATGGTCCTATGTTTTACCTGACTACGTATTGAATTCGTAATGATTCAAAAGAACGATACCTAGCAATCGAATAGCTGCAATGTCATTTAATATCCTATAAATATCTGAACTAATGTATTTGATTGTATGTGGCTAAATAACCAAATAATGTTATAACCAATTTAAATCTTTAAATTAGCTACCGGTATGAAACCCGAAACGTCATTGATAGAATAATAAAATATGTTCATAGAATTTCAAATATTTAAAACCCCAGCTTCACCTTTGGAATACCAGTATTTCTCTTATAAGTATGTATAATATTAAGTATGTATTATACATATAAACCATCCTTTTAAATCGCTCTATATACGAAAGGAGACCGCATCAAAATCCGTTGCGTTGTTGTGAAGATCTATGCGTACTCAGGGACAGACATCTGAAAGCGGCTTTGTTTTACACTATGTAGTGATAAATAAAGACGTAAATCAAAAGTATCTTCTTTACCTATGCTTTATGCGTCTGTACTACAAAGTAAATATAGTGATAGGTATTGAAACGTATTCATCAACTTTACTCTTAAATAGAACTGCTCATTTAACAGCTTCAAAACGCGGTTTATATAAATTAAAAAAATATTTATTGTTGTTTGCGGTTACCGCAATAAGTAGTGAACACGTAAATGTTAGAAAATATTATACTCTACTCTTTGACATCAAGATGATAATTGTGGGAAGGTTTTAGCAGGAAGTAACACAAATGATCGCAGATGAATGCAACTTGATGGAACTGTGGCCGAGCACAACATTTCCCGTGTTTTAGAAAAGATTCAACGTTTGCAAACGAGTGCATTGAAAGTGAAAATGATTATCGTACTTAAGCCGAGTGGTGTTATATAAAAGTCTCGATGACTCATTACGTATGTAGAATTATGCTAAATTAAATAGTACTTCGGCTACAATTATCCCAGAACTGAGGAGTATTACATAAGAAAGAACTTGATAAATACGAATAGAAATAGTCAGTGTTTAGTCAGCCAATACGTTCTAACCTGTAGGTACTGCACTTAAAAACGTTTATTCCTAATAACTCTTGTAAGATCTAGGCATATTTGTGAGAACTACTAACTTTTACTTTTTACTTGCAATATTGTCTGCGAGGCCTTTATAGCATGCCTGAGTAAATCATGTAATTCCGAGAAGAATTATATATCAGCCCCAGATTACTAACATTAATGCCAATTTCATAGGGAAAAATAAAAACCCAGGAACATGTTTGGAATTAAAACATAATATTTGTTATTCCAAACTCAGTAATGTCTGTTCCAAATTTCATTTAAATATGTTCAGCCGTTTCGGCGAGAAAGAGTAAAAATCATACAACCATTTATCCAGACACCCATACTCATAAACTTTCGCGCTTATAATATAAGTGAGAATTTATGTAAACTCTAATTGGAATAGTGGTAATAACTGGTTTCTGAGGTTACAGACTAGGAAGGCCGGAGAGATTAACTTTAATAAATACACATATATGTCTATATGTATATACACATATATAGTAGAGTCCACAGTGGAAGACTGAAACGTAATGTCATTAAATTTTCTAGAAAATCGAAGTTGGTATAGGACAATCTTTTTTTGATAAGGCAGGAAGAATATTACCTTTTCACATACCACGGGGCACAGCACGGGGTAGCAGCGTGGTTAGGAGGGGCTCACACCAACACCTCGTCCGTAAGGCGATGTCCAGACACACTGGGACATCGCCCCATCTTCCACTGAGGGTGTAGGGCAGACCCCATCCCATCCACCCGCGGCTTAACTAAGGCGGCATAAGGCGGCCCTTTCCGCTACCTACCGAGGCAATCATCTCGCAGAAGGACACGACCGCGGTGAAACACCTTTCCCTGAGTGCCTTGGAGCGCAGGATGGCTGGCAGCGAGAGATCGATACCCATTGCCACGGAGCTTGGCGGTGCACCGCCCGAGCTGAACAGGCTTTCAGCATGTGTTGCACCAAGTCCTCACGGCAAGAGCAGTGATAAGAGGCGGGAGGACGACCTAGACATTCACACTTTAACCAGGTAAAAGACGTATCAAATAAGATCCAGGTCAGAAGTACCAAGAAGAAACGAGCGTATATGATAGGATTAATGCGAATAAAAGAAGCGTGGAAGGTATGCCAAAATGGACACAGACGTGATTTATTATGTACTATATTTTCACCTGCTCAAAACCAACGATTTCAACGTGAAATTAGCGTTAATCAACTATTTGAGCGGGTGGGAAACACATTGTGCAGTTTCATAAACAATTATTTCTGAGGTGCCTTTATACCAGTTTCTCACGAGGTGTATTTTTTTTACTCTCATTGAAACGTTATTTATTTTTATGGTGTGTCATGTTATTGTGCTAAGTGAAATATAGTCGACCATTATCTATACTGAATGGGCTCGATGGTGCATCCAGTGGTGTCACTATCTTGTGTGTTGTGGGTCGTGGGTTGGATTCCCACCCAAAACTAGCAATTGTGTTTGCATGTCAAGGTACTAAATAATATATATTTCACTATTATATTTGCATTTTTTAGTTTCTAATCCGAAACACCAGAACCTTAAGCTACTTGCAGTTAAGAGATGCGCTAAGAGTCGTGAATTCAATCCTTTACAGACATTTATAAGTTGAATATTAATGCCTCTTTTGTTTTAGGAGTATGTCCGTGACACAAGTCCTTTTTTTAGTCGTGTGGTACCGGCAGAGTAGAATAGTACCTCCCCCTGTACCAAGTGTCGTAAAAGGCGACTGAGGTAACGGAACCTATTGCTGGTGGTACATCCACCTGCACCAGTGTACCTTAAAAGCAACAAGGCCGGAATAGCGATACCGTCGCGGGGTTACGCGCTGCGATTGCCACCAGTTTGCCCAACGCGGCAATTATGGGCAAAATTCCCCTATCTTGGGGTGGCCTATGTCCAGCAATAGACTTTTAAAGGCTGCTATGATGATGATGATGATGAGTCGTTCGGAGCATGAGATGTTGTCGGATTTTATTATTATTTATATTTACTTATTTATTAGATGGTTGTATTATATGTCTGTTTCAAATACACCAAGGCAGGTAATGTCCGAACTAGTTCAATGCCCGCGCAGAATTCATAACAAACGATGCTCGAGTATGCTCTTGCGCAACTGACTTTCTTTGCAAATGTCGCGGGTTCGACGGCCGCGCAACGACTCGGTGTGGCGAACTTTGTAAGCTCCTATTAACCTTTATGCATCGTACAAATGATGAATAGATGAAAGAATTACATCACCGCCTTGCATTATTATATGCATCTTGTTTGCCCAGTGTTTACTGTATGTGAGCTTCATAAGGTTTACTTACCTCGGCTGATTTGTTTATCTGTTAATCTTTTAGTCAAACTATTAAATTCCTTCTGAATACGTATAGGTAGCAAGGAAATTTACAAATGAGGCAAGTCATATAAGCAATTTCTAATTTTGTACATGGCTAATAATATACTTGCCTATAAAATTATTAACAAGCAGTGATGTTATTTTCTACTACATGGAACATAATATCTTTGATTGCTTCACTAATAGTTGCTTGCGATTTTGTCTGTGTACATATCACTAGATTTTGTACAGCACTTCTTCCTATCTGCGTTTTCTCAGTATCTGAACTAAGTAATAATCTCCCCTAAGGTGTGATATGTAGACGCTACTTATATTTTAAACACTAGAATTGCATCTTATTCATAAAATCGTAAATAATTAATATATACTAATAATTGAGCAAGGTTATACTGTATCATATTAAAAGGATTAGACGAAGGTTAGTATAGCAATTAAGTATTTATTAGAAAAATTGTTTAGTACATAGTTGTACCCATTGCTTTTCCTGTATACATATTAACAAGTGCGCGTTAAATAATTTATTTATCTTACAAGTTAGTTCTGTTCACAGATAGCCAGACGGACTATAACACATTATATGTTACGAAGGCTAACTAAGGCGTACCTTAGTTGGACTTTGCGTTGACATAACATGGAAGTCTTTCAGTCCTCTTAAAATCTCACGCTAATTGTTAATTTGTGTCAAGACTTGTGTTTGTCTACGTGATGCCTTATTATGTCAATCCGTTGGAAACTTCTGACACAAACCTCTGACCTATATGCTTGACTTTTATTCATTTGGACTCTCCTTAAAGTTAATTAATGTTAGTTACCATATATGTGCTTCGTTAAGTTGGCGGGTTGTGTATGTATACATAACTAATTTTACAATGGAACGTGCTCATCATATTAACGAGGGTGAAGTAAGTTCATTATTAAGGTTTTGTTCCAGTTGAACAGAGCTTGAGTGATTTTGGCGAAGTAACATAGGTGTATATGTAGTATATCTTTGTGTTTGATTAAAGTGCCGTGAAATATTTTCTTACATTGTTCAAAATATTCTTGGTCCCGAAATACCGCGGGAGAAACTAAAAAGGATTCTATTCGACAACAAAAAAAATTATATTATATTCAAAATTATATTTAATTCCTAAAAGCTGCGTCTACTCAGTATTCAGAGTAGGCTTTGACACGCGCTCGAATTCGCTAACAAAGTTAGTTAGACTATGCTCCGTGCGTCGGACAAAGGTGTGCATCGCAACTGTATAGCGTCTCTAATTGGATTGGTAACTAACGGTAGGGTCGGCTAAATTAACCATGACTCTCTTGTACCTATATTCCGCTTATGGTACCTCCTCTTCATTTACATACTAAATTTTTTAAATGCGACTGTAATATTTTCATCCATAGCCGTTTGAGCAGAACGGATGAAATTGGCCTTGTCATATATACTTTTAAATGAGGTAGAGGTAGAGGTCCAATGGTCATCTTTATTAGTACCTCACTCTCACTTATTTCTACCGCTGTGTTCGCATTGCTGTGTTCCGGTTTGAAGTGTGACAGATGCAGTGAAATTACTGGGTAATCTCACATAATATGAAGTCACAAAGTTGGCAATGCGCTTGTGAAATTACGAGCGAATACAGGCTGCGGTGACGTGGCTACTATCACGCGGACACTGCTTGTTTGTCGACCTGGTCTTATAAAAAAAAAACTTAACGTGAAATGCATGCACTGCATTCTTAAATTTGAGCGAAACATGTATTATGAATGCAATGTATTATGAGTTTGAATAAGTGTTTGGTAGGTACACAGAAGCCAGGACGGAATCGTGGACCAAATACTAGAACAGTCTTGATGCCAACATCTAATACGGCTTACCACAATGTTTTTATTTTGTTATAGCTATTAGCACCTTCATCTGCAATAGCTGTCGAAAGAGGTGACTAAGATACCGAAATCTACGGATGGCGGTATATTCATTTGGAACAGCGCAGCTTAAATACTCTAGTGCGAGGATGGGCAGCAGTATCCTCGTTGCGAAGTTGCACTCCGCCACCTAGCCTGCCCAGCGTGGCAATTACGGGTAAAATTCCCTATATCTTATTTTCATTATCATGTCTGGCATAGACCTTCCTAAGTGATTTCCAATAGGACCGGTTGTCTGGTGCCTGGCTCTAGCACGATCCAGCAGTTTTAGTAAGATCGTCTGTTCACCTAGTGGGTAACGCAACGTAGGACATCCGTCCTACGTTGCGCTTGCCGGTGCATTTTCTCCGTTCTAGAATCTGCGTGCTAAGAACTCTGCCCAATGATACTTAAACAAGTTTTAATTCTTCTACAGATATCCTTATTTCTGAACCAATTGCCCAGCTGACACTGCCCAGCTTGGCAATGATGAGCAGGATTGCTCTTTTTCTTAGAGAGGTTTATTTCCAGCAGCAGATCCCTTCCACTAAAAAAATATTCCGTTTTAACTCTAATACTTATGTCACCTTTAGTGATAAAGAATTATTGACGGTCCGGATCCTGCAGATGGTAGTGTGATCCTATCTTGTTGAAATCATAAATGTGGGGAATGTATAGTTGTCTACAAATATTATTTTATATTTATTATTTTATTTTAGATGTTATTTATATTAGAGTTCATTTACACTTATTTTCCAAAAGAAATCTTTAAAAACACTATATTCTAATATATTAGTTTGCCTACCCTATTGATGCGTATGCACCGCAAGCAAACACCAATAGTAAACATACAATACGAAATAGATCTCACATATGACGTAACGTGTTTAAGAAACTCGAAGACCTAGGAAGTCTTGCATGCTTGACCGCGTTCTTTAGCCGCGAGCACGTAGGCAGCGGCGGCACTCGATCGACGTGATTCGTAAAAGATTACACTTGTGACGCCACATGTGACCATAACTATAAAATGTTTATAGATTTTGTTAAATGTTTTCGGTTTTACTACACGGTTGCTTCACAATTATTGAAGGATTACCATGACTGATACATATATTAACTTGTTACCAGAACTTAGTCATTGACAGATACTAAACTAAATTAATATATATTATACTGTGACTTAGCTTGTTTTTTACTGTTCTTTTTGATTATTTTTATGATTGGCATTGTTTCTACTGCTGAATGAACTTCAAGGCTATGGTTGGTGTACGCCGACAGTGGTAGTGGTTCCATTAGCCCCGACCTTATTAATAGAACCTTTATAATCACCTATTTCTCTCTAAAGTTACTTTCTTATAGCGCGTATAATGAACCTACAGTAAACATAGTTCTAAGATCTAACTAGGGTTGGCTACTAGTTTAAAGCATACCTAATTCAATAGCTTATGTATTACGTGGTATTTATGATCCTGTATGCATAGAAGTCAATCAAAAGATATTTTCATTTTCTTGACGATATGCATGACAAAAGTGCAATGGGTCTGCTTGAACAAATACAAATATTTCCAGTTCTATGAGCATTGTTTATTTAATAAAGTCTAAGTAATAGTCAGGAAAAAGGTACGTTTTCATTAAATGTGAAAATGCCGAATATAATACAAAATAATATCTTAGATTTTATAGTCTGAATTATATAACCACACCGACACCATTATCATCATTGCAGCCTCTCTACGTCTGGACTTAGGCCTACTGAAGAAAAAGAGAATTTTGCCTATATTTGTTGGCGTCGCACCAAAAATGCTGCAGTTTGTTGCATTTAAACTACGCTGTTTCGGATGTATATTCCGACTTTTGTTTATATTTGACGGGCCCGATGGCGCCTATCCTATCTTTTGCGCCAAGGGTTGTTGTTTCGATTCCCACACAGGACGAAAAATTATGAGAGGTATATGTATAGTGTCTGGGTATTAAAAAAAATTATTGAAGTGTTATATTTGTTGTTCCTGTTTTGTCGGATGTCTGTAAAACAAGAGTTTTAAACGACTTAGATCGGAGTCAGGTCACACTTCACCTGTCAAAAATTTGACAAGATTGAGTCTAAATTAAAATTAATCTGAAATTCAGATCATCGTATTCATAAGTTTACCATAATTATAGTAGCAGTGTGTTGCTGTGACCACTGAACATTTTATTTTGTGGAAAAAGGAAATGTGATAGTAGATTAAGATAAAAACTGTAGATGATTATATTTACTTTACTACCCAAATATGGAATCTGTTAATATAAACTGACTGACTGATATATCAACGATGGCCTAAACTATAAGGGTTATAAACGCGAAATTTTTACAACGTAGCTCTAAGAAAATGCAACCTGGGGTACATGTAGATATACGAATAAAACTCAAAGTGAAGGTTCTTCATTGAAAGTTTTGAAATACATGTAATATATTAGCTCGAAAAATCATCCCTTAAGATGGTAAAAAGGTGGTATAAAAGTTTTACAACTTAACTCGAATAAAACTGCGGCGCACCGCTGTTTTAAATATGTATTTCAATTATTTATATTTATCTTCGTAAATCGTGATACTAATAATATAATACTTGAATCGGAATCATTAACATTTTTTCTTTGAGTTTCACAATGAATGCTCATTAAACATTATAAAACTATTGTTCTCGTTTTAAATTACCACAAATTTTACCTTGTGTTATGGAAAGCATTGGCAACGAAGATACTCTACTACAATTATATTTTTCCCCTTTCTTGACACCTAATCTCTGAGAAACTCTTGTTATTCCTGAAAGAATTCCGTGCAAAAAGTCGTGCCGATTCTAGAGAGAATAATAAAGCAGGGTCTGTCCCACGGAAACATATTCCCTGAATAAAAAGTAGCCTCTGTGTTACTCTAGATTATCAACGATCTATGCGCCAAATTATATTTAGAATTTAGATGAGTTTAGCTATTCCGGTATGAAAGAGTACCAAATATACATTCATATTCACAAACTTTCGCGTTTACAATTTTAATAAGTATAAATAGTGAATTCTACAAATTGTTTCCTTATTCCTCTTCTTAATTATTTATTGAATTATATATTTAATTATATTTTGTAATAATAATAATAATTCACACCACATCTTTCGTTATGTTATTAATCTAGCTTTGAGGCTGGTTTCTTAATGCATTTACGAATATCAGTCAACAGAGAAGCCACACACATAAAACCTGAAAACATATTGACCATAGAAGGAATACAAATAATCATCGTATAAATATGTGTCCTAGGTGGTGGTCAAACTCACAATCCTTGTCGCACAAAATAGGATCACTACCATCTGCGCCAAAAGCTTAGTGGAGTCAAGTACCACGCGTCTAGCCATCTTAATATATATATAATAAGTCCGACTTCGCGCGGGTGTAATGAGGATAAAAATGTATATTGTGGGTTATCTTTAAGAAATGGACATAAACCACTGACGAATTATTTGTAGATTTTTTTGTGGTGCAGTACATTATTTTAATCAAACTCGGCGAGCCAGCGATTGCAATGAAATTGCAAAATAAAAAATTATTTACAATATCACATCAGAAACTATTAAAATTATCAGTGTTTCTCTATTATATTATACTTATAAATCTTTCTCTTGAATCGCTATGTTTAATAAAAACACTGTATCATTATCCGTTGCGTTGTTTTAAAGATCCAAGCATACAATAGGGACAGACAGAAAGGGACTTTTACACTCGTATTATGTAATGATTACGTGTCACGGTGTTTGTCCGGGATGAACGCCGAAACTACTACGGCGATTTTTTTGTATGCTATGTAAAGTTGGATCCAACTTAAGAGATATGACATCTGTATCTCAATTTATAGCTGCAATTTCTTTTTCATATAAACATAGTTATATAGTTAAGACAGGACAACGTCAGTTGGGTCAGATTTTATAAAATAAGAAAAACATCCACCTGTGGCATTTATGTACATGCATCGAAGAGTATCTATACTGGTGATGGTTTAGCTCAGCTATTAAGGCAGTGGTTTGTGGCTTACCAGTTCCATCGGATACTTTTGTTACGGAAACTATCATTAACGAAAGTTATGCACACATTATATTTGTACTAAGGCTCTGACTGCAAGTACATGTTTAAGCTGTTTGAGCACTATTGAGTTATGTTTTGACAGTAATTTATATAACACTAGCGGACCCAACGGACGCGATCCTGATAAATAACCTCGATACCAACTGCAGCGCTGATTGGTGAATCTAATTCAACAAGGCCCCCACTTGAATGCATTCACAAAAGTTCATTCAAATTTTTTCAGACGGTTTTATCTTTAACCTAGATACCGAGTGGGGGAATTTCCGAACTCATTAAAAAAAAAATAATTCAAATCAGTCCAGTCGTTTTGGAGAGTTCAGTGACATACACACGTACAGTAGAATTATGCTTACAAGAATATAAAGTTTAAACGTTTTATTCTATCGGCTACAGGCAAAGTAAAATAGTACTTCCCTCTCTCTGGTCTAGGTGTCGTAAGACGAAGCTGATGAAACAGCCAGCTCTAATAAACTGGGCAGAGATTGGCAGCAGCACTCCCTTAGCATAGAAAGAAAGAAAGCTCTGCTCTGAAATGAAAAGCACAGCTCTGCGATTGTCACGATGCCTGCGCGGCGCGGCTATTATGAGCAAAAGCAGAATTCCCACTTTCTTGGGGAGGCCTTTATCTTATGATTTGCGCTTTAAACTAACTTTACTGTTTTAATGATTTCGACACTGCAGTATTCCGATATAAATGACAAAATATATATTAGTACCTTGTTTTCAATTAACCTTAAACCAAAGGAACCTTATAATTGCTTACTTATATAATTTAACTAGGCGCGGCCCGCGGTTTCTTTTATAACTTTTATACTAGCAATTCACCCCATTTTTACCCTTTAGGAACGATAAAAAATATACATTACATTTTAGACTTTTAACGAAAATAATTCATTTGAATAACTTTAAAAAAGCAAAATTTCATACGAAATTTGCACCAAACAAAGTTTAGGCGCTGCGTTAATATGTCAGTCAGCCAGTTTCTTCTTTTATATATTTAGAATCTGCAGATTGCCACGTTAATTACTGTTTATTCTTTAGCTTTATTCGTATTAGAGTATATGCACAATCCTAATGATTATGCTTACAAACTTGTGAAAGTCTCTGAGAATTGTTCTTGTAACATTACTTGAAGTAATTGTTTAAAGTATTTCACAATAAACACATCGGTAGGTGACGCTTGAGTATCCCGCGTGTGACAAAACAAGACGAGCGAAGAAAGTTAATAGTCCTTAAGCCGTGATAGCGGTCTGAGTATCGTGCTTAAATGCACGGAGTGTTTCTAAACGACTCTAAATGCAAAACTCAGCACATTTTGATGGCATGCGTAACGCAGCAATACTATTTTAATGTACTTAAAAAAACTATTTGCTTATATAGTTTACAATCAGTTGTTATATTATATAAGCAATCGCTATATAAAAAAAGAAAGTTGTAACATCAAAATGGGTCTAAAGTTAGGACTTTAGACCCATTTATATGGGTAATAGAATACAGGGAAAGTTAAAATGCGTAGAGAGCATCAGCTGATCTATAAATCGAATATTAAGTAAAGAAGAGTTTTAGTTTTATCATGTGGGGCTGCAACGTCCATTGTTATGCAGTCGATTCAACGATGATTCATTTTTGAAACTAGTATTTTATTTTATTGGCGTATACTATGTATTTGATATGTCACATAATTTAAAATGAACTTAGGGTAGTAGGTCAACTATAGCGAATGTACACGAACAAGACAATTATCGTAGGGTTGAGACACGCAACGAACTTCATGGTTTTAATTTCCTAGCGGCGGCTTTGGTTGCGACAGGTATAGGTATTTAACATTATCTTATTGAGGTTTATTTGCAATTCGGATATTGCTAGCTATTCATTTTATTTGTTTCTTACATAAAGTCTAATATGCCATTGCAGACAAGATGCAATCATGCGTAATCGAAGCTCAGTGCCGAGGTCAAAGGTGGCTATTGATGATCAGTGAAAGCGTACTGCTTAGACGGCGAATGCACGACCGCGTGCGAGTAGCTAGAGTAGTAGGTAGAGCTAAACGGTAAACCACAGGATCAAAAATATAATAATTTAGTATTTCATAAACTAGCTTGCTGACCGCGGATCTAGGCATGTGGTTTACTTGACGGGCCTGATCTTGGCAGCCAAAGGTCGTGGGTTCTATTTCCACCCGGGAAAAATATTTATATGATGATATTTATATTTGCCCTGTGTTTGTGTTTATATATAATTGTGATAACCCTGTTGTCGGGTGCCCGTAACTCAAGTGGTTTAAGCGACTTATCAGTCAGGTCGATGTATGAGATGTTGTGTGAATTTAATCATTATTTTATATTCTACTGTTATGTTTTCAATATGTCGCACAATATCAAGTCATAAGGTTGGCAAGGCGTTGGTGATACCATTGTGGTATTACGAGCGTCTATAAGCTACACTGAAGCTTACTACCAATCGGACTGTATGCTTGTATGAAAATAAAATTGTATGACTAATTTCCATTCTATTTTTTTTATTGCTTAGTTATACTTAATATTCAGTCAAAAATTTCCTGTTTCCATAATCACCACCTTCAAGAGTGTTGTTCTGTGGGGAGGATGGATTCTCTTGCTCTGGCGTATATATGATAAAGTTGTAAACAAACTAGACTCGTCATGGTGAAGTACCAAGGCCTCATTCACTTAGCTACGTTACGGTCTGCTTGAAACTAATATAGGCTATCTCGAATTCATAGATGCCAAGATCACGATATCATTGAACCAAATATATACATTTCTGAAATCTGTGGATATGTACGAGTAAAGACAATAATAAGCGTCTACTTATTTATATGAATTAAAAGAGGAAACTCTTCAGAGAAGTCAGTGAATCAATACTTGAAAGAACCAATGAAAATGTCAGTAAAAATGTATTAATGCATCACTGACATCACTGAGGCGACCAAGAAATAAAAGAACAAGTCATAAAAAGTACATGGCCTAGAATATTTTTTATTGTATATTAATTGGCAGTAAGAAAATTACTTCACGGATAATTAACAAGATTCTTTGGACGAAAAGGGTCTTGTGTTTATGACTGCCACATCGTTCAATTTTTTGTTCATCGCCTTTGATTAAAGTAAAAAATACAGGAAAAATACATCCATTTAAATTACCGAAGAAAGGTACAATTTAAGTTACAAGGCAAAAATTTAAATTGATTTTATATTCATGATCAAATTCTTTAAATGGTTTTACATTCATCATTATCACTTATTACATTTTTAATGCTCTTCTTTTGTTTTAGAGACGCCATGTTAACAATGTAGACAGTAACAATGACTACGTAGCAGCATGTGTATGCTAATGGTTGTTCGGTGGAAGGTATACTTTTGGTTTCATTGCGTAACAATAGTACCGTCAATTAAAGCTACATTAGTATGAGCATATGATGACAAAACATAAACGCAGTTCCATTCAAAAATACTGCTCGGAATTTATTTGTTAAACTCAACAAGTGAAGTCGAACAAACGACTTCTTCGTTGATAACTTCATATGTAACAGTTAGGATCGGAGCTAATGAAAAGATAAACTGGAAATTATTCTTGATAAACTAACAATCACAAAGAACATTTACGAGTATTTTTGAATCAATTACGAATATCTGCCAATAAAACACAGGCGTGATATGTGTGTCAATTTCGAACATTACAATAAATGCTTACACTATTAAGTTACATAACAGGCACTGTAATCGTCACTGAGCAGATACTGTGTAAGTTTCTGAAATGTCATTGCTAATATTAGTGACAGAAAGTACTCTTATCTGACGACATTATAATACGTGTTTCGGCGCAACGCGTCCAAATAGCTTCATGATGGGATGTGGTCGCACGATGGCAACCGGGTCAGAGGCAATAAAAAATGATCATTTTGTAATAAGTAAAAACGCACTCTTACATAATGTAACATAATAACGCCTGCGTACTATGTTACATTGTACTTAGACAAAAATTAAACGCACAGAACAAGTTTCTCTCTTGCAACAGAGCCTATGAATAAACAACTTAATTTTTCTTCGCCGAAGCATCTCAATTTATGATCGATCAGTTACATCGGCGGGTTATCTATATGCCGATAATCATAGACCGTCTTATTGGTTCCGCCTAACAATGAATACTGACCTTCACTTAGCCTCAAAGGCACGTCACTTTCATTTTAAAATATAACTTTTATCATTTATCAAATCTTGTTTTCACCTCCCAAGTTTTATCGTCAATGAAATTTAAGGTTATGAAGTTAGGCTAATTAGTACGATAGAATAAATAGTTATTTCCAACTTTAGATATCATTAGCTGCGTTCCGTCGCTTCACCCGCGTTACTTTCCCATAAGTTACTTGATGATAGTGTAACTTTCTATTAATGAAAAAGTATTTAAAATCGGTTAAGTAGTATTTGAGTTTATTTGTGACAAACGCACAAAAATACAAATCCGGTTTAAAAAAAATCTTTTTTTCAACCCTATTTTCTTTTGTAAATACAATATAGCCTATGTTGTTCAATAATTCTACTCTTCTAATTAGTGAAGATTTTTCAAAATAGATTTCACTTAATTAATAGTTCTTATTAAACAAGGTACTTACTTATTCGGCAAACTGTTCCTAATAAGTTCTGTATTTAATAAAAAAAAATTAAAATCAATCAGTAAGGAAATCTTTAAATTTATTATGAAATTGACAAGTCAACACCTTTCTTAAAGGTCATCAATCTGTTATTGACGTTTGCTCAGACCCACATACACTATATAAAATAACGTCATGGAATTAATGTTGCTCGCCACGATGTGCACCATTATTATTCAGAATGAGCGGCGACAATGGTGTTGGATGAGCGCTTGCGCAACCACCCGGGAGCCCCTCCGTCATTGTTTCGTCCGTTTCGACCCACTCGTGAACTGGTAACCTCTTGTTAAGGCGTAAAATAGTCTTATATGAGTGGTTTTATACAATACTTGCGCAAGCCCGATGTGATATTTCAATGACTACTTTGTTTGGTCAAACGAAAATACCTTTTGGTCGAAAGGTGTTTGCCTTGAATGTTATCGAGCTTAGAAACATGTAAGCTGTAATACTTATTATAGCGATAATATATATATATACCATAAAATCATAATTTTTATTAATAAAATCATAGAGTTGACTAAGAACATCTTTATACATAGAACATTTCGTGAAATGGTGTTTCTCTTGAATCTTGATTTATAAACTCTGAATAATTTGAACCGATTTCAGAAATGAGACAGTTATCTTTTGTAATAGATAAACTCAGAAATACATAAAAAAATCTAAAAATTATGTGACCTATAGAAGGCTACTTTTTCAGCAAGTGACGGCTAAAAGGAGCTTAATAATTTTCAGCATTTAGATAATTTCAACTGTAAAACTTTTCATTCAGCAGTACATTTAATCTCGGGAAAGTTCCCGTGAGATACTATCCGGTGATACTATACTTTGATAGTTATGTAATTAAATCAGTTAAATCAGTGGTCCCAGCAATGACACGTTATAAATAAAGTGTTATTGCAGAGTTCTGCCGGGTCAAAACTGCGAGTGAACACGCAAATTGGTGACGACAAGACAAACGACGGTGTCCCTTGGCGGTGACACGTCGTAAGGTCACGCCCATATTGATATATGACATCATGTCCATCAATGGTAGACAGCAAATAAAGTAAAAATGGCTTTATTTGACATCTACAAAATGTGTATAGAAGACCTTTGGAGAAATAATACTAAACGCTTAAATGTAATTAAAATAGAACGAATTTTTATACTGAATACTGAATTTAGAAAATAGATAGATAGATTGTAAAATACAATGATATATCTTTGGTATTAGTTTATAGGTAAAGATATATATGTTAGTCAACTGGTTGTTATTGACTTCATTTGGGATATCCTGACTTATGGGGTAGTATATTTTTCTGTAATATGTATTTTAGAATATTTTTCAATCTATTTTCTAAATTTAGTATTCAGTATAAAATATTAATAGTCAAACTCAAAATATACTATATAAATTATTAGCGAATCCACAAAAATTTATTAAATGAAAAACGATAATATTTCAACAATCAGAAGTGCTAGATTCTATTGTAATTATAGTATAGATGACACTATAACGAGATCAAAAAAGTCATTTGTAAATTACGACCGGCTAATGGTATCAGGTTTTGAAACTAAGGATGTAAAATACTAACAGTACAGTTGGCATGTTAGTATTTTGAAAAAAGCATTTTGAAATAACTCGTAATTTTAAGTTTATGAGTTAAAATATCGCGGCCATTCGAGGATTTCGTTCGAGGCTCTAGGCGATCATTAATCAACGAGATACAAATACTGCCTCGCATTAAATCATGCTATTGCCTAATTTAGTATCTGAGATATACTTTTGCTTACTTAAACTTGAATTTATCCTTAGTCTGAAGAGATACTACGGCTTCAGTTGTCTAATTTGGTATGTACTTCCTGTGACATATTTATATAAAATTGAAACATAATTCTTTAATTGTTGCACCATTGATTCTAAAATACACCTGTGGTTTTTAATTGGTAAACTCATTATTATACTGAACGGGATGCAATACAGAATTTCCAACATACATTGAAGGTTAAGGTCAACAAAGTTTTATGCTTCTTCGTACAAACATCGAAAATATTATGGCAAATATGTTATTAACACTGTTAAAAATATTATAAGTTAATTTTTAAACGGTTGTGACATATGAGAAACGAGGCCTGCCAAATGTCTATGATTCATGAATCAATTAATACGTGTCAAATTGCATATCTTTACAACCATATTACCAAAAATACAAATAGTTCAGGGAGATCCAATAGTTTGCGTAAGGTTTTTCTAATTTATTATGCTCGGTAACATTATCTCAATTTTTTTTGCCTATTATTGTATTCAAGTCAGTTGTACTTATTTATTTAATTTTTTCAATAAAAAAGAAACTTTGACTGCGGACTGCCGCCGTGAGAATAACTTCTGTTGGAAGTGTTGCGTAAATGCAGTTTCCTGGAAGCATTCGAAGGGTCATAGCAATACACGACTTTACGTGACATGATACAAATGCACATCGCCTAGCACGGAAATGATAGCATGTTTCATAATGTACGGTTTCGCCCTCGTTAAGTTGTGGAACGAGCCCAATATCATTTATGATCCGCTGTTCTTCTTCTTCTTTAATACCATTCCCGATAAGTGGGCTATTCAATACTGATATTTTTCTGAGCATATATGTTAGTTTAGGCCCTGCGATGATATGTCAGTCAGCAAGTTTATTTATTATATACATATCTTTGTTTGAAATACTTTACTTTTACGGATTAGTTCGTACAAGGAGAATACGATTATCACCTTCTCCGTAGCTCGTTAGGTTATTTTGAGTTAACTAATAATGCCAATACAGTGGTTAATTATAATTAGGAACCACGTTTCACTGCCATAAGTCATCGCTGGTAACGTGGAAACGTCGAACATTAGTTTTACATATGAAACAGTCAATGCATTCCGATCCTAAATACACTTGTTATTCCCAGTTCTTTTCCAGTACCCTTCATATTTATCCCATATTATTTTTAATACTAGTCATATTATTTGAGGGGCTCGATGGTGCTGATGCGATCCTATCTTATGCGCTAAAGATCATGTATATATTTGTGCATGTTTTGTGTCTGGGTGTTAAATATTACATATCATAACAGCTATTTGAAGTCCACTGCCTATGACATATGCTTTCTCAAGAAAGGGGGAATTCTACCCAATATTGTCGCTCTGGGCAAGCGTGTTGGCAATTGCAGAGCGCAGCTTTTGCGGTGGGGATGCTGCTGCCCATCCCCGCCCTATTCATTTGAGCTACACTGTCTCGGATGGATATACCGCCATCTGTCGGTTCTGGTACCTTAGTCGCCTCTTACGGCCCTTGGTAGAGAGTAAGTATTCTACTCTGCCGGTAACTCACGGCAAAATCTCTACTAATATTATAAATGCGAAAGTAACTCTGTCTGTCTGTCTGTCTGTCTGTTACGCTTTCCCGGTTAAACCTCTCAACCGATTTTGATGAAATCTGGCATAGACAATCTTTAGACCTTGAGAAAGGACATAGGCTATTTTTGAACTCGAAATAAGGGTTGTCAGGGGTTGCAAGGGGGGATGAAAAGTTGTTTGCATGGATCGCTATTTTTAGAGCTAGAAACTTAAAACTTATTTTTCAGGCCATTGATTCGATATAAATAAACGTGCCAAAAAACCAAACCCAAAAAACTATTCCACGCGGACGAAGTCGCGGGCACAGCTAGTAATACATATATTTAAGTTTTATATTTGTGATCTGTTGTCTGATGTCCGTTACTGCAGTGATTTAAGCGATAATTCTCTATCTTTATGAGATGTTGTGTGTATAATAATGCTTTGCATTTTATATTCTCTTTGAAGGTCTGGTTCGTCGGGCACTAGGCACAAAAAACGTTGTGATTCATAGATTGTTTGCTAATTTATTCTATGTTTACAGTGTCATTAAATCATGTTTGTATCGTTAAAATATCGCAAAGAACGCACGCAGTAGCATGTACAAACACTGCGTATTGACACATGCTATTACTTGTCGTTTGTTCACGTTATTTTGTTAAGCAAATTTAGGCCTTATTATTGCGAGTAAAGGTGTGGTATTGATAAGCAAGCATTAAAGTGATGGTATTTTTGAATTCTTATTTACTATACCTTGACCGAACTTTTACGTGTTAAGTTGCCGTAATTAAATATTTTTCCTGTATCAGTCATGTTTGTATGCGGTTATTTATCTGTTAGGCGTGAATTATTGTTTGTCGAGTCAATATACAATTGTTAACCGCACTCTTACAATGCAAATAACTTTAAAATGTTCCAATAGCGTAATAAGTTTATGTAAATAAACATAACTTGAACACTGTAAATGTCAAGTGGTATTAGCATCAATGCTTTCTACAAGGTAAAGAGTTTAAGTATATTTCGAAATTATTAGGTAACCTTGAAGTATAGGAATGTGGAACGTGTCCAGCTCTTACAATAATTGTCTGACAGCCTTTTTTTAGCAATGATGATCTCTTTGTGTATACGTTACAGTTCAAACTAGTTTTTAGATAGAACGCGTTTTTACTAGTTAGAACTAGTTTTTAATGTATGCCTTTGATATACTAGAATTAACTAATGCTCAAAATGAATATACATTACAGCCTTAATAATATTAATAAAGATTAATTTGTGACAAGACAAAAAAAGACGATTATTAATTTAACTTATTGAGTTACACCATTATACAGCCATGAAATACTCGCAGGGTAGAAGAACAGTAGGTACCTCGATTGATGGCGATTTATCCATCCAAACGAGTGTAACTACAATGCAACAAGATGAGAATAGGAAGCAGCATACCCGGCGCGAACCTACGCTTTGCGTTTGCCACCACCCCTGTCCAGCGCGGCAATTAAAGGGAAAGATCCCCCTTTCTTTGGAGAGACTTGTGTCCAGCTGTGGACGTTCCATGACTGTCGATAGTGAGTTATACTATACATACGATGTATGAAGTACGACCGTGTGGTACCGCCAGAGTGGAATAGTATCTCCCCCTGTACCAGGTGTCGCAAGAGGCGACTGAGGTATCAGAATCGTCAGATGGCAGTATATCCATCCAAAGCGGTGTAGCTCAAATATAATAGGATGGGCATGAGCAGCACCATTTCTGTCACGAAGGTTTGCTGTACGATTGCCACCCACCCCACTTGCCCAGCACGGCAATTATGGGCAAATCCCTCCTTTCTTGGGGAGGCCTATGTTCAGCAGTGGACGCATTACAGCTTTTATGATAATGATGATGATGACACATATGATTTAAAGCTAACACAAAGTTAACGTTTCATATGTAATAACTTGACGTTTTTTGTGTCTCTTATTATTATAAATCTAAACTCGGAAAAAAAATATCATAACTTAGTAGAGGAGCCTGATGGCGCAGATGATAGTGATCCTGTGTTCAATCCCCATCCAGGACAAATATTTATATGATAATGTTTATTTTAAGTAGTATATTTGTGATTCCATTGCTGTCATGTCCGTAACACAAGTGCTTAAGCGACTTATCGCGGGATCGGGTTAATGTATGAGTAAGATGTTGTGGGAATTAAGTCTCTTTTCTTATACCTACTTGCTGTTAATCTTTACATTTGTTCTAGCCGTGTCCTATCGAACGATATTATTGTGACGACTACAAAAAAGTTCGCTTCTTAATCTTAAATTACACATTTTTGATTGACGCTCCGCTCCTATAAGTCGTAGCGTGATCTGATAAAACTTAAGTTAGTCCTTATTAAGCAGCTATCTGTCAGTAAAAATTTCATTGAAATCCGTCTAGCCTTTTCAGAGATTACCTCAATTATACATACCATCAGACGAAAATTAAAAACAAGTTTCTTTATTATGGCCTCTATTAATGCATTATTTAAAAAGCAGTTATATATACAAAAGTCTCGGTTACGTCTGTCTGTTTATTAATTGCAATAAATACTCTCTCAGTTTGCAATTATAGGCAGAATAGTAATAAATTATTCCTAGGTTAGGTGAATAATTAAATAATGTTTTGTGTGATTTGGCTGTCATATTGAGATGGTTGTTGATCATGTTGAAAAATTGTGACCAGAAACTTAACATTTCAGCGATAATATTTATATTTATTACATGACAAAGTCGCTAAACAAGCATATGGTCCGTGTGGAAATAAACGTCACCGCAGCTAATAGACGCTCCTATACAAGGATATACAAGGATATAATTAGCACGTTGCCAACACGTCTTATATTTTCCCCTCTGGCCCGGTTTACCCCTCCTTAGTAAACCTACACCTCCCAGACTCCTCCAGTGGGTCCATATTGATACCAAGCTTACTGCGGACGTCTAGTCAACATGGGCCACTCAGTACCAGGACTCCCGACCTCAAGACTAAGCTGGAAGAGGAGGTGCTGGACTAAGAGGTACCAGAAAAGTAATAGTACCTCACCCTGTACCAGGTGTCGTAAGAGGTGACTAAGGTACCAGAACCGACAGATGGCGGTATATCCATCCGAAACAGAGCAGCTCAAATACATAGTACGGGGATGGGTAGCAGCGGCCCTGTCGAGAAAACTGCGCTCTGTGATTGCCAACACACTTGCCCAGTGCGGCAATTATGGGCAAAATTCTCCTTTTATTGGGGAAGCTTATGTCCAGCAGTGGACTTTCAATGGCTGATATAATAACTTTTTAAATTATTTCCCTCTCTAGCCCTTCTAACTGAAACACAAAAATGCAAACAATGTTGTTTGGCGGTAAAAATAGGTGACAGTGTGGTTTCAATAAGGTCTATCTCTAGAATCTACGTTCCATCAGTTTTTATAGCATAAATATACCACAGTAGTTATCTACCCTTATTACAATGCAAAGTACCCCAGATTTGTAAAATAGCTTATTCTTGTAAGAGTTATTTTATAAATCTGGGGTACCGACTCATGGAGAAGACGTAATTGTTGTTTCTCAATTTCGAATCGCGAAACACTGCGACTACTCGTGGCTAATGGAAAATATTAGTAGTTCGTTTTAAATGTAGCCATATGTAAGACTGGTTTGTATGGATGTTAGCTTTTACGTAATTGCAGATGTGCAATGCACTATCGGCTTTCATTTAAAGGAATTAATTAGTCGAGGATTATCCTGACATCGTAATGCTTTTACTCGACATCTTTTTGATTTCAAGCGGTTTGAATATTGACACTTCCTTTTAGACTGACACTAGTTTAACCAGAAACAAGAATTTAAGAAATATTGAAAATCATTTTCGTGAAATAATTATCGATACAAAAATGGATGTTCAAATAATTAAGAATCGTGAGTTGACATGCTAAATCATTGCATGTTTAAGTAAGAAAGTTCATTAACTACATATTCTTAAGTTTCTACGTTACGGGTATTTCTTCTTTATTTTGTACATTTTAATAAATTTATTATATTAATTCTACATTTCTAAGAAATCGTTTGAGTATATTTTAAGCAACTATTTTTTTATTGATATTAAAACACCAATACATAATGGATTTAATTAAAATTCCATACATTCTTACAAACGTTTCACTAAAATGCTTTGCGAGACTTGCAGCTAACGCGTGGTAATTTTATATCTTGTGACTCCATAATTAGAAGCTACTGTATAAAATTATGTATAGTGATTAACGAATTTCGTTCTTATCAATGAGAGAATAGAATTGAACTTCTTGCGTAAATTTGCACTAATAACATAGTAATTTCTTTCACCATATTATGCTAATAAGGACATTCTTTTGTGCGATTTCTATAGTATAATTTATAGTTATGGCTTGATTATTGATTTAAGTATTGTTCCGTTTTGTCGGCACATCGCTTTGCTTAGAAAAATAATAAGGAGCTAGATATTTGGATAAGATATTTGTTCAATTAGAAATATTTGGATTGTTCTCTTGAATTTACACTTTCTAATAATGGTGACTTCTTAGATTGTGAAAGAAAGCACGATTTCATTGTCGACTACTGATCTGTGTGTACGATTAAGATAAATAAATATATTATTCAAAGTATAAATATTGATCAATGATGAATTATGATGCATTTGCAATTCAACCGAAAATAAACATAAAGGTGAAAGGCAGACAAGGCATACAACGTTTGACATTTTGGCATTCAAACGAATTGCAATATAGAGATTGATTTTAAAGTTAAGTTTGCGTATTGGAATGGAACATAAATTAACTGAGGTAGGTTCCAAGTTTAATTATAACCAAGGATACGAAAGACCAAATGTGTAAGTATATTAACCATGTTAGTGTGCTTAACCAGTGTGCGAACGGGAATCCGTTTTTGAGTCAATTTGTTAATTGTTTATAATTAAAATAGTATGATGAGGTCGGTTGAAAGAAAAAATCTATTTTACAGTTACATTAAATAAATATATTCACACAAAATCTCATACGTTGACTTGACTGAGATTAGATGCTTAAAGCACTTGTATTGCAAACATCAGATAACAGAGGAATCATAAATATAATACATAATTGTATATTTAACATTTAAGACCCAGGCATAGAACAATTACAAGTAGTCATCATACAAATGTTTGTCCTGGGTGTGGATCGAACCCACGACTCTGGCGCACAAGATAGAATGGGCAATTGGGCCCGTCTTTGGCGTGAGGGAACGTAGATTGCCATAATCAGGGAAGTTATTAAAATAAAATTGGACATGGCCGAAAATTTCTGGCATTTAAACCAAATTTTTTATTATACTTACTCGTTTATACTTACTCGATCAAATCGGTACTTAAAATAAGACAACTATTAACATTACGAGGACCGTTGCCGTAGTCATTAGAAGTCCACTGTTGGACATGGGCCTCCAAGAATAGAGGCATTTTGCCCATATTTGCCGCACTGGGCAAGCGTGCAATGCTGCTGCCCATGCCCGCCCTGTGCATTTGAGCTACACTGTTTCGGATGGATATACCGCCATCTGTCGGTTCCGGTACCTCAGTCGACATACGACACCTGGTACAGGAGTAGGTACAATGGGAACTACTCCTGTACCTACTCCTTTGTACATCTAAATTTACAGATAATAAAACTAATGGTAACACGTAGTGAAGCACAATTGGCGCATAGAGCGATTTATTTCAGGCAACCTTTGCATAGAAAATGTGTGAAGAATATATTTAAAAACATTAGGTAGTCTGAGGTGTACACAACTAAATAAAGCATAAACATAACACACACTTTTTAAGAATAAAATAGAAAACTGTAATACATCCCTGAAATATGTGCAAGTACATGTATAATATGTCTTAATACTCAGTAATTCAACTAGCCAGTAAGAATGTTACGTTCTAAAATTTAAGTAATCATAGTGATAGATAATACTTCTCCATTCTCTTCTCAAATATCGGCAAAGACCGTGTTCACTGGATTGTTAGGGGGAGTGCTTTCCACAAACGAACAGCAACCGTAAAGGATTTACTGTAGAATGTTATCTCCATCTTTTTTTCGGACGAACCTATAGCTGGACTATTCAGATGTCAATTCCAGCGCCACCGAAAAAAGAGGGCGGGGCCTCTCATAGATTAGAAACCTAGAGGTCCGACGCCCTTATTTATCATGCGTACCCCGCGGCCGCGACCGCGCCTTTAGCTACGGTCGCGCCCGAGAGCCTTGCGGGATCTGAGCGGGATCGACGGCGATTGCCCGAGGGTGCCTCTGAAAGCTCGACCTAGGCTCGGGCGGCCATCGTTGGGGGTGAATTTGATTTTGAAATTAAGCAAAAGAGGACGGGCGGATGTTAATCCGTAGTGACCATTCAAAGATTTCTTTGTGTATGTATGGATATGTAATATACAAATGATTGTATACATAATAAGATGCTGTAAAAATACTCTCTTAGAAGAAATAATTGTTAGTTTGTAACTCGCACTAAGGCATTTTCAAGTAACATTTACTTACCTCTTAGTGTCTGTTACACCAAGTATAATGTTGCGCAGCGTAATGTCTATTTCCAAGTAAAAGTGAAAACAAACGCTGGTGAGTCAAATAAATAAATAGCAACTGTCATCGCAGCCATACACGCTCGTATTATTATAAAGACAGCACGTTGTCAAACTTGTAACTTGAAGATATTTTGTCACATTTCCCAGTAATGTCAATGACTTTCTTATCGTTTAAGTCGAATCACAATATTACAGTCCCAACTGTTTGGCGGTTGAAAAAGGTGAGGGTACAAATTCAGACGACCTTAAAATATGTTAATAACTTTAGACATTATGAAAACAATGAGAACAAAAAGTAGTTGGTTGATGAATGACACAAGTCCGTTCATCTTATCATCTCATTCTTGTCACATGGCCTTAGAAAAGCTTTATGCTAAGTAGTCACTATATAAATTGGAACCGCATGGAATATTAAAATTCAGCAGAAGATTGTTTACGACTTAGTTTTATGTGGCGCCACGTTACGTAATGAAAAACAAAACATATGACTATCTCTAGACACTTAATGCCGTGAGATACCAGCAGAGTAGAATTGTACCTCCCACTGCACCAGGTGACGTAAGAGGCGACTAAGGTACCAGAACCGACAGATGGCGTTATATCCATCCGAAATAGTGCACTTCAAATGCATAGGGTGGGGATGGGTAGCAGCATCACCATCGCGAAAGCTGCTATGCGATTGACAACACACTTGCCCAGCGCGACAATTATGTACAAAAATCCTTCTTTCTTGGTCCAGCAGTGGACTTTCCAATGGCTGGCATGACAATGATGATATGATGAGACACTTAAATATAACTTCATTTTCGGCGAAAATGACGACAAAACTACTGTAACGATAAACTCTCCGTAAAGCTTTTTTACATTTGGTGCTAATGAATTTACCTACTTTTTAGTTGAGTCATGGTTTTACCCACATTTCCTCTTATTTATACAAAATAAGACTATATGTTAATTAATTTTAAGAAACAAACTGTTAGACACGTAAATCATATTTGAATATGGAATATATTAAAATTAGTATACGTTATTTAATAACAAACAGGTCTGTTTAACATGGTAGACTACTACCGTAGTCTATAGAATGAAGTGTTGAGAAAAGTCTCTATGGAATTATAAAAACGATTAAAAGCATCTTTCTCGCTTCTTGATCTCACGTTTTAATTATCATTTATTTTTTATGAATTGATTATCGCTTGTAAATGTAAATTTACATAACTATTTTTAAAAAGTAACAAATTTACACAACATTTTTACTTAGCCTGACTCCGTGATAAGTCATTTAAAGCACACAAGTGTTTTAAGCGATTAAAGATGTTTTATTTCCCAGTAATGACTCTCTTATCCTTTAAACTAAAACGCAACAATGCGGCTACTACTGTTTGGCTGTAGAATTGGGTGAGAGTCAGGTACGAATGCAGACGACCTTTGTATGAGGTCTGCCTCATGTGAAATCATCAGATACGCCGACTTGCGTCCACCAGAAAACCTGTAAAAGTATTCTTGATTCAATCTTTTTATAATCGATAAGTTCAAGATTCCTTGTAATATAACTATTATATAATTTTAGTTTACGTAATGTCTAATTTCAATGATTTCGATAGTTAAACACATTTCAAATATTTTATAGTGCCATAAAGTCACATAGTTATAGAGCGCTATTAATGTTGCAAAACTTATTTCGTACAAGCGTCTAGTATAGAAACCCGCGAAAGTATTTACGATGCTTTGACTCGTTTGAAGATATATTGTACGTTTTGTACTTTTAGGTTGATGATGCCGTTGAGTATCGGATTCGGCAGATGGCTGTATATTCTTCTAAATAACGAGGTCGATTACAGTCGGCGTTCTGTAATAAAATCAAGAAACGATAGGTTATTATGCTATTTGAAACAATAAACTATGTTAATATTCATAAAAAATATTATTTTTTTTTCATTATTTTTATTTGTAAAGAGATGTTATATTTTTACAAATAAAACTAGTTGAATGGAATAGAACTGATAGCGGTATATCTAATCGAAACAGGGCGACTCAAATATAACAATTGCAATGAAAAATAAGTTTCAAGCTTCTAGCTCTAAAAATAGCGATACTTCTATACAAATTTTCATCTCCCCCTTCAACCCCTTACAACTCTTATTTCGAATTAAAAAATAGCTTATGTTTTTCTTAGGATCTAAAAATTGTCTGTGCTAAATTTTATCAAAATCGGTTGAGAGGTTTAAGCGGGAAAGCGTACCAGACAGACAGAGTTACTTTCGCATCTAAAATATTAGTAGGGATGAAATTGCGTACATATACGTATAGGTAAATATATAAAAACAAGTTGAAGTAAACGGAATACAGAGTTCACCCTGTTCGTGTTATATACTCGACTCGTTTTTTATTATCTCAACCGTATGCAAGGACAGAATACATTATGAAAATGTGGCCTATTGTTTTCTTTGCAGCGTTATGGATTATAACGCTGATTCCGCATAATTTCCGTTTGTTATCGACATCCTCATTTTTTATGATCGTCTGAGCGTGAGTCAAATTTAGAAACTTGTTTGCTAGGTTTTACTTAGTAAATGCAGTATTATTCGTCCTTTCGTTAAATTGTTTAACTGCTTTTGTGAAATAGTCATTGTTTATTTTATTATAACTTTTATCAACTTCTGACATAAATGTAAACATTAAGATATAATGTATTTTTCAAGCTGTTCAATAATTGACAAATTACTATTCATTTGGTCATGCGATAATAACGCATTTAGTAGGATATGTTATAATTTTGTTTGACATTATACTAATTAGTCATGTGTTACATATTGTTTTTGTATCCGAAATATGTGTTGATGTTATGACTTGACCATCTTCAATAATTCATACTAATATTAAGTGCCCCATGCCACATATTGCCTGCGAGAGCGAATGGTACAGGCCACTTTTTTAACATCATCTTACCACCTATTGGAAGTCCACGGACATAGGCCTCCCCAAGTAAGGGGAAATTTAGCCCATAATAGCCGCGCAAAACAAGCATGTTGGCAATCGCAGAGCGCAGCTTCCGTGACAGGAATGTTGCTGTCCATCTCCATCCTATGCATTTAAGCTACATGGTCTCGGATGGATATACCGACATTTGTAGGTTCTGGTACCTCAGTCGCTTCTTACGACATCTGGTACATGGGGTACCATTCTACTTTGCCAACACCTCACGGCTGAATTAAACAAATAAATGCTCGAAGACTGTCTAGAGTCCACGTGTTTAGGGTAGGCTGCAAGCAGCCGCGTTATGCGCCAGTTTCGTAATATAACGCAAATATATTGGGAATGCAGGAGACTCTTAACATAATTGGTTTGCGGAAGACACATGCGCGCATCCCAAGTGTGCGTTAAGTGTCACTCAGCTTGCGCAAGTGGCAACGAGCACAGTTTTATGTAGATGAAACTAGTACCGCAAATCCTCCTGACTTATTAGGAAATCACTGAAGGCATAAACGATTGCATATTTGCAAGGAAGAACTGATGTTTGTCAATATCAGAAATAGAAATATTAGAATTAGAATTCGCCGGATGGTTTGAACACGACACGATTGTTACGATTTTAAATTACGATGCGTTTATTGGTTTACGTTACGAAAAAGGATAATAAACTAACTTATTATTTACAATGTATTATAACAGAAAGTACACACTTTACTTATTAATTATGCTAATCTTAATTTATCTTCTGTACCAAGTGTCGTAAAATGCGAATAAGGTATCAGAACCGTCAGATGGCGGTATATCTATCCGAAACTGTATAGCTCAAATGCACAGGGCAGGGATGACGCAGCAGCAGCATCCTTGTCGCGGAAGCTGCGTTCTGCGATTGCCAACACGCTTGCTCGGGCGAAATTCCCCCCTGCTTGAGGAGCCCTTTATTTAGCAGTGGACTTCCAATGGCTAATATGATGATAACGATGAATCCGACTAATATTACAAACGCGAAAGTTTTTATCTATGGCTGTATGTACGAATGTTTGCTACTTTTTCATGTCCGAACTGAAAATATCTGGAAAAACTTTCGCACAAATATTATTAATAGTCTGTAATAACACAATATTTTAAAGTCATAAGACCTCACTTTTATTTTTAAGACACAGACTTCTTTAATTAAACTTAAATAAACACCTAGTAAATAAGAATTGTAGCTGATTATTACTATTATTATAGTAGTAACACCTCACATACATGCCATATGTTATCACATAGATAGTTCAAACAATTTATAGCCAGTGCTAAACTTAGCGTACAAAGAATAATTTAAATTTTAAGTTTTTAATTCTAAGTATCCTATAGGGGATTTAATTTTTTATTAGTGGTCACTATTCCAAGTAAATCGAATACCTAGTAAAATTAGTTGTCATTAATTATCAAATCAACAATATCGAACGCTAAAATGGTTACCACACGTGAAAATAGTTCGCTACAGCATCGCCTTTAATCTAGGTAGGCTAAACCACTTCATTGGTCGGCATTGTAAGATATCTCTCACGCACAAGAGGCAATTTACAATCGATCACAGAATCGCTGATTAATGAGCAACCTAGCTCTCTCTTCAGTGGCGTTGGCATTGACTTCTGAGTGATCCAGCATAGGTTTTATAAAAAGAAAAAAAAACTGTCTAAGCCTGTGATTAAGAAATTAGAAGTCAATTTCGTTACAAATTTTGCTATTTTACTTCATTGGATGGCTTTATTTATACGATAACAACCTATCACATATCTTTACAAATGCATATTAACCCATGTATGTCGTACTTGAGCAGTGGGTGGCGCATTCAGCAATTACTTGTATACGCCGTAGTTAGGAATACGATTTTGGTTTCTAAAGGATAGTCTACGCACCAGAAAAGACAGCGTAGTATGTCCACACAGGCGATCTCTTGAAGGCCTTTGTCCAGCAATGGAGGTTCGACTGTTGACAAGGAAACGCCATGGTGCGCAAAGGCTATTGCATTTTTCTTGGCACCTTTGTAGAACAGTCGGCAGCCTCCAAATAGTATGTTTTAATTTGATGTAGAAATAAAAAACAAATAAATATAACACTTAAGTGGGCGATAAATGGGGTTTTATGCTAATAATTGAATGGGAAGTAAAATCTATAAAAGTCTAATTTTACGAGTCTTGCAACAGCCTACGCGACGCTCAAAGCTATGTTATGAGTGTTATTATAGGTTCGACTATGAGATCAAGAAAAATATTAGGTTACCGGTCCAAGATGAATGGCACTAAAATATATGAAAATTCTGAGATTATAATAATTAAGAACAGAAAATTGTCTTAAAATGTTTGCTTGCATTAATCATTTAAGAACTTTTTAAAATAAATAAATAAAATAAATATTTTTCTTAAAAATTCTTTATTATATAATTAAAAGTAAAATAATATGATATAAAAGACGCACCTTCAGATTAGACTTCAGTTGGTAAGTCGCTCAAAGCATTTGTGTTACGGATGAATCAGAAATATACTACTTAAATACATATATTTAACACCCTGACACAGAAAAAACACAAATATCAGGACATAAATTATTTGCTCTGAGTGGGAATTGAACTCACGACCCATGACGCACAAGATAGGATCACTACCATCTGCACCATAGGAGCCGTCAAAAAGACCAACTTCGTTCGGTACACTGGATAAGCCGATTCCCTCTGTTTTAGAAAAGGTGCCGTATCTGCATGGTTGTGAACAATTATGATACAATATCATCCTCATAGGCCAATCAGTACCGGTTAGGTACCATCCCTAACAACAGCTACTCAAGCCGCACCTACCTTAGACGCACGCTTAAAACGTCCCGGTCCGACGTGAGCTTTGGGTTATAAAAACGTATACCAGGCATATGGTCGTTCATTAGAAGACCCACTCATGACACCAACTGCGCTGGAATTGAAGTATAAAAAATACAGCATTAGGGGCCCCCGAAAATAAATAATGTCTCGTATCATTCAAGCTTAAGTCCGCGTGATAGTAAGCGTCACTGCAGCCTAATGATATCACAAGGTTATCAAGGTTACAAATAGAATTAGGTGAGAGTGAGTACCAATGCAGACAATCTTTATATGAGGTGGTCCTCATTAGGTCACCATCCAAAGTGATTCAGAAATGCGCAAGCGTAGCTCATTAATAAGCCGCTTGATTTCTCTTCACAATGAAATTTATGGTCTGAATAGTTTGACAATAATTTTTAAGTAGTGTTGTCCACAAAAAGGTGGGGTCGGGTCGGTCAATAATCTGATATAGTCATAAGCCAACGTACACTGTGTTGTGATAATGTTACGTGATTTATTATCGAGCATGGCCGCGGGCGGGTCACTTGGTGCAGTACTCAAACATGGCGGATTACCTAACGCGGTATTTAGAAAACATGCGGGTATACCATAAAAGTCACCGGCCTCATTACGTTATTTCTGAGATTATCTTCGCCTTGCCGCTCGGTGTGTTACTTCAAATTTGTGTTATTTCAAAAATACAATTCAGTAAATGAGTCATTATTTTTTTTATGATGTGGTAATGGTCTGTACTTTATTGGGCAATGGGCTCGACAAAAGCACTAGGTCAACTTTAAAGAATTTACTTCTGTAATAGAATTATTGTTCTTCTTACTGATTGTGAAATCCTAAGACATATAAGTAATAAGATAAAAGTAATAATTTAACACAACAAGAGAAGTGTCACACAACGTCACATAATATCAACCACATTATCATTAATACATGTCTCTTTTATTTAGTTTTAAACGATTATATTTTGATAAATATCTTAATCGTAGATGACCCATTTAAATAAAATAAAATAAAATTCATAATATTATGAAGATATATTCAAGGGTAAATCTATTTAACACTACCTGGAGTTACTTGGTAGAAAATATGCAATTATGTGGTTTCTCACCAGTATTTTTATAATAACAGCATACAATACACGGCTAATCGTTTCGCGTGATATTTACGAGAGTACTAAAAAAAACCTTCTCAGTGAACCTTTAGCACCGGTTTTAAAATGCAAGTACAAATAAATATGCATGTAGATTAAACTTGCTACTTTCACGCATAAGTTAAAATGATGTAAGTCGACCGACTCGTTTTAAATTTGTGCACATGATATCTTTTGTTTGTAATGTGCTGTGAATAATAAACAATATTAGCTAATTAACACTTCATAACACGCAGGAAAACAATTCAATATCATTTGGGACAAAACACATTGCATCACTTGAAATATTTATTTATTTATAACTTTATAATATCATTTCAATAAGTTGTAATAATTTCTTCAAAGGAAACAGACTCTTTAAAAGTATTTATTAAGTATTTATATTTGGTATTATTTCTGTTAATAATTTCTGCATTGTTTTATTTATGAAGCCTATGTTCTGCAGTCGACGTTCTATGGCTGCTATGATGATGACAATCATTTGTTTATGTGTATAAGTCTGCCAAATACTGAACTGCTGCGGGCCGCAAGGAGTTGGGTCGCAGACCGCGAGTTGCCGAGTTCTATAGAAGAAGTTGTAAACTGAGAAGAAAAAGAAACCATAGAAAATTACTTAACTAAAACGAATACCATGATGAACCATATAAAGATACAGACAACAGTAACATAAAATCTCATAAATAAAAATACATCTTTAACTTATGCCGACACTGACGTTTATTTGGAAATGTAAGTTTCATCCAGCTGAATAACGAACTAGAAGTAAGGAGAAGAGTTAACATCACATGGAAAACGTTTTGAAATCTCAAACAAATAGCCAAAAGTGATATGACCATACGGCTGTAAACGTCTCGTATATAATGAATACTTATGCCAACTGCCCTCATTAACATACGCCTTTTAATTAGTACCAGATTAACGCCTAATAATTTATCAGAAACATTAAATAAGATGAAAGTATCGAAAGAAGCACATTGAAAATTTAGAAAATCCGGTCTATATACGCTCTTAGCTTCTCACAGAAAGAAAGAAAACTATAGACGCTCTTAGCTACTTATAGACACTTAAATTAATACGCAGCGACTAGCTATCAGCGTTGGACTACAAAGACTAGATCATGAGTCTCTCCACTAGGACAGAATAAAAAATGGAAGATCAAATGCACGATGGACAGACGATATCATAGAAATAGTTGGTATTCGACGACCACGAGCAGCAGAGAGTATATGTAATTTCTGGAGGAGAGCGTCAATTAAAGTTAAAGGCCTCTTCTTGCTAACAAAATTCTAAAACTCTGATTTATCATCATCATCATCAAATTGGCCGCAGGACGTTAACCGCTGGATAAAGTGAATTCCAATAGAACCGATTGTATGAGGATTGCGTCCAGCGCGATCCTGCGGTTTTAGTCAGATTAGTGGAATCATATAAATTTTATTATGTTTATTAAAAGCACTAATATGACTAAATAAATTTGAAATTTTAAAGGTTGTGCAAAATCATTGTTATTGATACTTAATTTTGTATTTATTATTTTATTATAACGGAACTTTATTATGCTCATCAAGGTTACGTATTATCGGTCATCAAAATAAATTCTCTAAATATTTTTCTTTTCATTAATCTTACTCAATCTCAAAGCATCATTCACACTGATAAAAATATCTTATACAAGATGTCACCTTGAAGTGTCCTGGCCATATACTTTTCTTATTACACGTTTATATAATACCACCTTTCTGTCCGTGATTTCATCCGCAAGTCGTAGTCGGGATCAAAATTAACTTCAGTTTTTCCTTAAAGATTTGGCTACCCACATGCCAAATCTAATTATCAGCAGAACATTGAAAGAATAAGAAATTGTTAGAGAGACAAACGCTAGAGTATTTTTTAATACAGCGGCGTTTTATTTATTTATAACTGCATTTTGCATCAATGACATGTTAGGACTTCATCATAGCAACTACATCTTTGCCCATAATTGCCGCGCTGCGCAGCGTGTTGGTAGCAATTAGGTGCAGCTTTCGCGACGGTGATGCTGCTACCTATCTTGCCCATGCCCGCCCTGTGTATTTGAGCTACACTATTTCAGATGGATATCCCGCCATCTGTCGGATCTGATCCTTAATCGCCTCTTACGATACCTGGTATAGGGAGAAGTACTATTCTACTCGGTAGCCGGTTACCTCACGGCCCAAACCGAACAGAATGTAGCTTTCCATTAATTAATACATTTTCGGAATTTTAGTCAGGGGCCATTAACTTTATTCGTAACAAATGAAGATAAATTCAAATCTTGTCTTTTTATATTCCATGTTAGGTAGGGATGGCTATATTTTAAAAATATAATTTACTATAAAAAAACCTTTGTTACTAAAAACAATAATTTTTAAAAGAGATCTTATATAAATATTTCAATTAAGAAGTAACTAACAAACAGACAGAATTATACCTATACCTTGTCCGCCCTACACGTCTCATGTGGGATTAGGTATTGTCCCACGAGCAGTGACTGAAGAGCCTACTGCAGCAAGTGTTCACGCGGTGATTTCGTACTGGCGACACCCGACTTCTGGACCAAAATAACCTTCTCAATATTGGAATTGATAGCCACGCAGCTCAACGCAGATCTGTATTACCAGGTAAAGTATCATTATATGTATAGAGTGGCACAACAATTGTTGTATAAACCAAGTTAATGTCACTAGAGGGGCCATCATGTATGGGTCATCTGCATTGTTTGCCACACTCTCACATCTGTTTCTATTGCCTCCTCTACACTACTCGCGAAGTTGAACGATGTTAGTCGAATACGATAGTGTAGAGAGACACTTCGGCTTACCTCGTCAAACTTTACCTCGCCTCGGGCGACTTCCATTTGTTGTCGGTTTTTGCGCCCGAGTCAAAGGGCCCGAAGTTGCACGAAGTGCGTTCACGAAGTACCTCTCTACACTACTCGGCCGACTTCACGGCAGTACTCATTTTTTTTGCGCGGGACACAATTATGAGCAATATTCAGTGGCCACAGGAGCAAATTATGTTGTTGTTGTTGGACCCCAATGATAAATTTCATATGTCCAAGTGCTACTTGAGCATTCATTACAAATAAGCACAGACTGTCCTCTGTGTGAATGAGCTCATCGCCAAGTTGAACGAGTGTGTAGTGTCGCACTTCGGACTGTTGCCAAAGTATCTCGAGTACTTCGTCGAGGAACTTCACGAATAGTGTAGAGGAGGGTTATCGCCTATATCTATTAACCTTTGATGGCATTGTTGTGTTCCAGTTGTGTTCCAGTTCCAGGGTGAGAGAGGTAGTAAAATTACTGGGTAATTTTACACAATATCTTCAATCTTCTATGTATGATATATGTCCTTTTATTTATATATATAGAACTTGAAGGACATCTCTTTGAGGAACTGGTGTAGAGGAGGTTACTGATCGTTAAAAAAGCACTTGGAATACAGAAAAAGCAGCATATTTAAAAAGAAAATAATTCTTTAAATGTTATTACGGCTACATCACTGGCAGATGATATTAAAGAAGTTTTTATATTTCTAAGATATAACGTTGTTAATACATGTCATAAATCTTTTAAGAATTTATACCTTCTGGAGAAAGCAATAGGGCTGCCTCCTGCAAGTACCTAATTCTATCAGTATTGTACTAGTAGCAATTTTTTGACCACATTTGAACGACATAGTTCGCTTTTAATCTTTATCGTCACTGTCTTTATTGTCACTGAGCCAACACATGCACAATTTATTTGATCTGATCTCTTAAAAAACTTGCGTAGCTAAAACTTTTACTGTGGAAATATGATACACTTTAGAACTGTGTGCTTAGCAGCGTTCAAAGAAGTAAAAATAATTTCAAACTGATTTCAGTACTTAAGTCGAACTTTGTTTGCTATTGGTAAAAATAAAGTAGAAACTTAATAGTTTTATTTTGAAATAACATACAAGACAATAAATAACAACACCAATTAACTGATATGGATATTTAGTATTTATATCCATACCATATAAATATTGGCTTAATATTTTAATGCGTAAAAGTAACAAAGTTCTCGAGATTGAATAATGTCCATCTTCTGAGACAAAACTTAACATGAATACATGTAGATATCGGAGGTATATAGAAGGGGGGGGGGGGGGGGGCGTTGTATTTTAGTGTGCACTGGATAAGAGGAAGTTGTATGTCAGGGTTAAACGGGGCTCATTTATCCCGATCCCAATTGAAACTTCCATCGATATCGCATCGACTCTTTAGACATTAGTTGCTGCGGGCACTTTCTTACACAACGAGAGATGTCTTCATGGCCATTGCGTTTCGTTGATAGTGGCAATGATTTTGTTGGTAGTAACTGGTATATTTTTTTATCTATAGATCACTTATTTTTATGTGACCAAAATAAACCATATTGAAGTGAATATTGAATTTACTTAGTTTGAAGTAGAACTTAAAATAAAAACAAATGCTTCAGTATAAATATAAATTTTATACACTAAATGATTTCATAACAAAATATATTTGATTTTAAATTAGTTTTAAATATGTATTCTAAGTCTCCAGGCTTGAGATCCAAATGTATTATGCCAAAAGATAATTTATTACAGTTATTTCTTTATATAAATAGAAAGTGGACTGTCACCTATTAGTAAAAAAATATATTGCATATTATTGGCAAAATACAAGAGTCTAACGCTAGTCCGGTTTGACCAGATTCATTTTTGTCTGATACTTTCAAAATAAAATGTCTAGTCGTGACAAGCGTGGTGCATGACTAGGACATAAATATCCCAGTCCAATCTTAGATTATTCCAGCTACAGAGATATAAAGTAATAAATGTAATCGCATAAACAAATGTAATAATAGTGCTCCTATCCTATAACTATATAGCTTGATTATAAAGACAGCAGCAGTCAAAATAACGTGTTTTTAAATGATTTTATTGCTTTTTTTTGTTAATGTTTTTGGTTGATTTTTCACGTGTAACTTCACATTCACAAAGTTGGCAACGCGCTAGTGATATCCTTGTGATATTACGAGCGTCTAAATGCTGTGTGTCGCTACTACATTGACATGTGCTATTCTAATGAAGCTATTTTCAAAGGAATTTATTAATTAATAGTGCATGTAAGACGTCGGGCATTTGTATAGTCCTATATAGACGAGTCGAATTGGGTTCACCCATTCAGCAATACCGATGTAATAATTTTAACATTTTCATGTATAGACACTTCAATTTCCTTCATTTAAATTGCCTTCATATGTATTTTATATACTAAGTTATGGCCAACATGACAGTGATTGTTTGCGATTGCATTGTGAGAGGAATGCTCGTGACATATAAATGCCGTAAGGAAGTGATGATATTGTTAACATAAGTACCAAAACCTTTTCAGGTTAGATACAAAGAGATATACCGCTATGTAGACGTAAATTGCTGCGACCAGAAGAGATCATAAATTCGATCACATTTTAAACCTCCACTAAGGTTTTTCACTGAGTCACGTTTTGTTCTGAAGAGATCTCTCATGCAATTTAACCTTTCTATTCTAATGGAATTGGGTTCTCATTCATACTTCTCTAATTAGTGGTATTTTTTTTAATAATTTTAATGGCTATTTTAATATACGTATTTATATTTCTTAACCAATTCATTTTTTAATTATACTTTGAATTGAAAGCTGTAGTTATTTGGTATTACGATAATTTTTACGCACATTTGTCCCATTTTTAAAACTACATCCTTTGAAAAATCATAGTAAATATTAAGAACCGAATATATGAACGATATGCAATAAAAATCATAGTATGTTTACTATGTATTCCAATGCCAAAATGTATATATTTACATGTATTTATAAAGCAAAATAATTTAAAAAAGGTTAAGTATACTTTAATATCCATAAAGTACGCAATGAAGTAATTCAAACTCTCATCGACGTACTTTGAGGTCAGTCAAGAGCACGAGCTAGAGAACATGACAATCGACAACACAAGTGTGTATAACCGGTCGGAGCCTACTGGATTGAAAAAAAATAATCCTCAGAATAGATTAAAATTGATGATATTTCTATTTTATGCGGTTACAAAGGTTTGACGACATTTTAAGACGTTGGAAATATTAATTAGATGGGACGAAAATTACCATCGATTATAATTTGTCGAGGTTTTTAATTGATCCCTAAAATTTCATAGTTTAATACTTGCTATTATTCGCTTTAAATAATAATAATAAATACACGAATGACTGAAAGTTTTTTCCAGATCAGAGAAATCCTTGTAAACACTCTTAAAATTAATAGACAGATTTTGTGTGGATACAGACATATCTTTCAGGTTCATAGGTAAAATCAAAGGCAATAATTACGAGAAGTTAATTCTACCTTAATGGAGTTAAGCTAGAGATTGTATTATAATTTGTCGAGGTTTTTAATTGATCCCTAAAATTTCATAGTTTAATACTTACTATTATTCGCTTTAAATAATAATAATAAATACACGAATGACTGAAAGTTTTTTCCAGATCAGAGAAATCCTTGTAAACACTCTTAAATTTAATAGACAGATTTCATAAGAATATAAATGTCATAAGAAGACAGGTATATACATTCTAGCGTTCACGTGTCCCAAGAACCTAGAAGATATAAAAGACGAATCTATTGCATTTTAAAACATGCTCAGTAAATGTACGTTCGTCGCAATGTAGAATTCCGACGGGTACCTACATGTGGGCGTGGTAAAGACAATGCTGACCGTTGCGCCACATCGGACAATGCGAACGATTGCAGACACTGTACCACCCTGAACTATGTTTGAATACTATTTAAATGTATATTAGTCTATACGAAATAAAGTCTTGTTAAAACCAAATGCTCTTCTTAAGAAATTTTTTATATTAATTGTCGATAAATAAAATTAGTATGGTATTTCTTGAGTATGTTTCCACCACAATAAGACAAATGGCTTACGTTTTTTTGCATTATTGTAAGAGTAAGCTTTAAGTTTAATAAAAACGATGACTTGTCGCGTATCTAAGGAGAAAAGACGACTCAGACTCAGTGGCTCTAGATTAATATATGTACATGTAAGTATTTAAATTATAACCGAAGGCGGGGTTTTTTGTCTTCTATCACCAGATATTTTTTTAAGATTGAAGGAAATTTATTTTATAATACCAAAATGCTAATACTTATTATATCTTATAAGACTGTTTTTTATAAATTATTATTTATTTTTAAATTATAACTGGAGGTAAGTTACGGATAAGCTAAACTTTACGAATAAGTTTAAGCTTACATACATATATACATCACACCTGTGTCCCGGTTAAGCAGTGACTATGGATTTCCACTTGCTACGAACTTGGCAAACCTCTCTTGCTTCCCTTACTTGTATTAGTCTATTCATACACGCTCGTTTATTCTTGGTACTTCTGACATGGCCCTTCTCTAATACCTCTTCTCCCTGGTTAACATATGTTCACCTCGATCGTCATATACCAACACATCTATTCACTTCCGCTCTTTATATATTTGTGTAGTTACTCTATTTCCATACATCCTTTCTACATGTCCAAACCATCTTTACATTCCTTCCTTTTTCACAATATCAACTTTACACCACATTCATGTCTTATTACACTATTCTTTAATTTATCTCTCAAACTCACACCTTACATTCTTCGAAGTGCTCTCATTTCTACAGCATTTATTCTACTCGCGTGCTTCTTCTGCCATACCCAACATTCACTACCATATAGTGTTTGAACCAACACACCTCTATGAGCAGCCAGTCGTCTTAGTTACATTTACTATCATACTTTTCCTTTTAAAGGTATCTTGCAAAATTGTTACCATTTTTTGCAACTCTTCATTTAATGAGTGATCTCAATCTCTCAATCCACATTTACTCGCTTTCAATTCGACAGACAGTTGTCTATAAATAAGTTGTATAACCAAGGCGATGCTACACATCCCTGATTGACACCTCTTTGGATTTCAAACCATTCACAATCTTTGTAAAGAGATAGGAATGCCTGAATGAGACGGTCGTTCATCCTATATACAGACATAATCTTCTGAAACTCCTTTCGCATAACCCTATCATAAGCCTTTTCCAAGTCAATAAAAGCACAATAGACCTTTTAACCTTTTGCAAGGCACTTTTCGGCTATGCAGTGTAGGGTCAAGACTTGATCCATGTACCTCATTCCCTTTCTAAAACCAGTTTTTACATCCCAGACCTTACCTTCAGTGTCATACACAACTCTTATTACCTTTGAATATATAATGTGCCGATGACGCTGAAAACGCTGATGACGCGGTAATTTTTACAGTCTTGCGACCCTTTTCCTTTGAGCAGGGGACAATTACAGCTTTGCACCAATAACTTTGCCTGTTCTCTAGCACTGACTAAAAAGGTAGTACAGCTAACTGACTAATATTCCTTCTTCAGCTCTATCATACCCTGCAGCCTTTCCAACTTTCATACTTGAATTCATACAATTTCGCTGCCATCATTTATCTCTTCTCTCTTCTGTATTTAACTTTAAGCTTCTCTTTCCTAATACAGTTTGACATAAATATTATTATAAGAGTACAATAGTCTTTGGTTATTGTAGAGCCCAAATATAAACTTTATGTCTCTGGTATTAAATACTAGGTGCTCGATCCGACTTTGCCCATGTAAATAGTTTCGGTCCCGTTCATTCTATTACCATCAGTTTTGATGCCATCTGGGTTCAAATTAATTTTTTTTTAATAAAATCTTCCCGACCCCATTTGTACAGTACAAGTCTTGGCAAAATTGGCGCAGTCCATTTAGAATTATGTGCGGTATTACATTTCGATTGATCTGTTTATTATTTTATTTTATTCAATAAAATTAACTGAACTTAACCATTTATGCAGTTATTTAAAGTGTAAAGTCTAAATAATAATTTTAAAAACGTTTCGAATACAATTGATCATATAAATTATATAACAAAGATATATTCGGCCGCGAACTCGATTTCTCAAAACCTTCACGGAATACCATAAAATTAATTAACTGCAAGCTTCACCCAGATAAAAGGCCATTTTAAGAAAAGAACTTTCTTTTAAGTGTCCTTAATCTGGAACTACGCCTGATTGCTTTCATGTCTAAGAGAAACATCTATCCGATATGCCACGACGGCCGCTTGAGCCACGTCTCTTTCAATAAACGTAAATTTGATGACCGATGACAGATAATAATTATTAAGTGCTACATCATGCAATTATATTAAGCAACTAATTATTATAATAGCTAGATAACTTTCTTGGAGTTTAAAGTTTATTCAAAGTATTCAATTTAATTATATCATCAGTCCGGCGGGTTTGTGTAATTGCTTGCAGCATGATTTCTATTTAGTTTTTAGAGACGATGAAGCGGGGGTTTGGCGCAGCGAGGTTGCGTCACCGCGGGTCACAGTTCGTCGCTAGAGATTCAGCACATACTATGTAGCAGTACAAATGCAAATTAAGAAATTGCGAAGCAATGATATAGAATTGGTTGAAGAAAGATTTTTTTGATAATTAGTCGCTTTTCGGTGTCTATCCTTATGTATGATAGACATTAATTAAGTTAAATTACTCCTTATATCCTTAAAATTACGCAACATATTTTGATGCGGTTCAATAGACAGTGTGTTGAAGTGGAAGGCTTATATGCATAAAACATGCATAATATAGTAGAGAAACATGGATAATTTTAGAGTTTTCTAATATCTTAAGCTTTCAAACGCTGGCTGAATCCTATGCGATAGTATATACAATACTGTAGTACATTATTTTTACATATTAACGATCCGTTCTAAAGGGAATAGTTAGATATTTGCCCCCAGCAAAAAGATAGAGATATGTCAGCGCGGAGTTCTTTGTAGACTTTTTTTAGGTGTATATATACAATACTATAGTTCATTATTTTTATTACATTATATATATATATTATATATATATATATATATATATATATATATAGGCATATCTCTATCTTTTCTCTGGGGGCGAATATCTAATTATTCTCTTTAGGGCGGGTCGATAGTAATATGTAATAATATTTTAATTTATAAAATCAAAAACTATGAATAAATAAATCTCGTAAACGTAGAAAATATAACTTTAAAATTCTGACAGGTCATCTCTATCTTGTGAACGTTGACCATAAGTTAACCGAAATGTCGAACAAAAAAATTAGAAAGTGAAAGAAACCGCGTTTAGGAGACGTTAAAAGAGTAGTTCATTTTTTTAAGTTGTTAATAGCTAAACTTCTAAGTAAAAAATCAATAATAAACGGTTCGCGTGATAGTTGTGCAGTTATATAAATAGGCTATCTATAACTTAGCGACAACTATCTAGTTATTTCTAAACCTTTTTATGAGGTATTCTACCGGAGATAGAGGACCTAGGCAAAGGTATTTCATTAATTGAATATGTAGATCTATATCGATAGCAGATTGAAGAGAAATATTGTTTACTAAAACAACTACTCGTAAATAAACAATCGAATCCTAACAACCCTATACTAATATTAATTAGCCTTAACATAATGACTTGTTGATAAGGTGAGTCCAATGAGAAGAAATAGGCTACTTCTCAGATGTAGATATAACTTGGACAGGTTAGCTTTTTTTGCGTATCTCTGGACTCGTCGCCCTTTTGTCAGTCCATTTCCTCCAGGAAGCGCAGCAAACTATTACAGTTTCTGTTCGCTTTCCGGAGTGACCACGAAGATCCTATGTATCACGCGCTATATATTTATCAGAAATGTCCATGTTGATATGACTGACTGATTTTTCGCTACGCATGCTCTGTTTATTGAGATGTCGGTGATGAATAGAGTGGATAGATGTTTATTTAGCAGGGCAAGCCAAAAAGTGTGTTTGTTCGTTAAGCTCTCGGGGCTTGAAATTTAGTTGAACTGGTATGAAAATGTAGCATGAATCAAATAGTACATTCACATTACAAAAACAAAATTGCGTATATTCTGATGAGAATTTATTTCTAATTATACACATCCCAACCTTCTTCTAAAATGGTGTAGAGTCATCACTGGTGTACAAGACATCTTATCCGTTGCCTCCTGATCAGTGAATCCAACAAAATGACATCTTAAGCACATTTATTTTTAGCCATTACCATTACACACTTGTATCGTCTCCCTTCCGGGGGTCACGTAACTAATTGCATTTTCTCTTTGTGCAGCGTGCAACATAATACCACATAATACTCTGCATGAATTTGCATTAGTTTACAAAAATAGATTGATTGTTAAGTAACAAACTACATAATAGACAAGATTTTAGTTTGTTGACGTAATTTGTGCATGGTTTTTAAAAAAAATAAATTTTCTTTTTTTTTTCAAATAAAATAGCTGCTGCACTTTATATACAAAACGAACGATATAAATGATATAGATGTCGTTTTTCCCAATAGTAAAATAAGAAATTTTATAAAACAAAAAGTCCGATGGAACTAACTTATCGTTGAGACCCTTGTAGAAATATACTTATTAAACTATAACTCTCTGGAATCTGGGACACGTGGGATCGATTGGCACTTTACATACGATAATATTGGTGAGTCAGAATTTTTGTTATTTGTTCACTATAATGATGTCTAATTGAACTGGATTATAATTCTCATAACAAGGTTTTTGGCTCATGTGTCACAAGCATTAAATATGCATAGGAAATGTTTGTTTTTTAAACATATTCATTTATACCAATTGACATTCTTATCTCCAAAAATAACTGGTTATTTGCTTATTTTATTTATAAAAAATATATATTTCTCGAATGGTCAAATAAAAAAATAGTGAAAGATAAAGTCATATATGCCTTTAATTAAGAAGGACTACCATAGGCACTTCAAAATCGTCAAAACAACAAAAAAATCTTTGAATATTAATATTTAAACAAATAAGTAATTGGGTAAAAAGTAAACAAATAAAACAAATAAAAACTACCTTAATACAAATCTCAGCACCAGACGGGACTTAACTAAGTTTATAGTACGTCCACTGTGCGCGCCACCAATAAAGAACCTGCTAAAGAAACTGATGGTAATAAGGATTTCAATAAAACCTAATAGCAGAATAAATTTTTTAGGTTAGGGTACCGGCGGTGTAGAATAATACCTCTGTCTGTACCAGGTATCGTAAGAGGCAGCTACTAAGGTACCGAAAGACAGATCAGACAACAGACTGATCAGGCAGCAGCATCCTAGTCGCAAAATTGCGCCCTGCGATTCCTACCACGCCTACCCAGCAATTATAGGCAAAAACCCCCTTCCTTGGGAAGACCTATGTCTAATAGTGAAATTTCTATGGCTGAAAAGATGATTTATGATCGAATCTATTTCGATAATGAGCACTGCGAGCTTATACAAATGTCTAGTATTCTTATTATATATGTCACTATATTCCTGAACATCATTTATATTTTTGTCAACATTTTAATTTCTTTGAATGTTTCAAATCCATGTTTAATATCAGATCTCAAGAACAATTGGAATAACTTAAGAAACCGCAACAGTCAGACTTTAGTCATTTGGTACGAGCGGAGGTACTTCCTCGGTTATCATGGAGATTTTGGCAAATAACATTTTGGTACTAAAGGTATAAATCAAATTCCATATACAGTAATTATATGTTTGATTAGAAATAACACTGGGCGATTGTTCTAATGCCCTGAACATATACAACCCTCAGTACACATTGGACATTGATACATGGAGTAAAAAATGTTTCTAAGTTTTATGTTACAGACAACTTTCAATTAAACGATCTTATGATAAGTTGAATGAAGATAAAGTTGATATAAGGGTAACCGTTGTAGATACCGCATTCTTTTTCATAAAATGATGAAGAGTTTTTAAATAAGGCTATGTTAAATAAGGCTCTATATATCTTAACTATGAAAGTAGTTTAGGCTTATGGTTAATGAGAGTTTAAAAAACATACGAGTCCAATGTTTTTTGAATTAATTCAAATATTTCACATACAATTCTCTAAAGCATCAATGCTACATATCCAGAAAATTAATAAGTTCAACTGGCAATAAATAAGCAAGTAGCTCGCAGATGAAGCCGCAAGGTTCTGGAATGGTGACCACGCACCAAAAATACAGCGTAGTACGTTTATTTACAAAGTGGACAGACCATGTAAGACCGCAGGATCGCACTTTAAACAGGCCTTTTTCAACTGGACTGGTTTGAATTGAAATTTGAATTCTTACAAGCATATCAAAGGAAGGTTTCGTTGAAAGGTTAACTATAAACTTATGAGTTAATTATTATAATTGCTGTATTTTTTTCAAAATTGCAGTAATGTCTCGTCGAGGTCTCGTCCATTTTGACCCGTTTTATATATGTAGCTATACTATCAATAATCTAAAAGTGAGGAAGGTTTAAAAGTAAAGACTGTTTTTTTGAGAATTATATACCTATAATGAAGGTTACTCATAAGAGTCTAATATATTATATTATTTTCTTATAAAATATTAAATGTGTTAAGATCAATCTATATAAATTTATCAAAACCTTGCCTTCTACTTGTTTATTGAAATCAGAATTTGAATTTTTTCTACAGAATTTTGTTTTATTTAACCTATTGAATTCATTAGCCTCATAAATTTGCAAATAACTACCAACATTTTATCTTTTGTAATACGTCACAAGGCACGTGTGTGATGTGACGCTATAGCGCATATAATTAAATGTAGCTTAGTATTACGTAAAATCTAAAGCATATGCATACTTCAAGTTGTAAGGTATGATAAGAGATATATCGGTTACTTATTATTTCTTAACTCGTTACACCGGTGTCGCTAGTTGATTGATATTTGAGATCAGTAGAACTCGGTCGACCAATTTTTTACCAGGTGAAATACAGACGTTTCTTGTTTATTTGTAAAGAAATATTATTCTTTAGGACCTGTCATTCCATTGTACCAGTCTAGTGCCCAAGTGCTACTACTTCTTAAGAGCTTCAAAGATATTTGAGTACATTCAGCGGTGCGTACGAAGACTTGTTGGATGGACTATGTGATAAGAAGAGCTCTTGTTTAATTTATTAACCAATGCATTGAAAATTTATTTCTAAAAATCAGTCAGATAACGAAACGCTTGCAGCGTAAGTTTAAATAAATTATTATTCTGATTTGATGATATTTACCTAAAGATAAAACAAACAAAAATAATTTCTTGAAACTTAATATAAAGCCTAAAATTGAAGATGCTGAGAAGAAATAAATAATGTCTAATGAGTAAGAGTCCTTACGCAGCAATATCATAATGAATGACTAGAAATCTTTCACCGTTTCTGTCGGCATTTCGATTATATTCGCTAAATCTACTAATGATGATGCGTACGGACGTAGTACAACCTACACGACCATTATCATTGTATCAGCCGTCCGACCTCCTGATGCGTTCCAATAAAATCGGATGAATGTTCAGCTCGATCCAGCGGTTTAGTCAGATCATCTAATACTTTCTTACTATTTATACTTGGCCACATTATAAATATTACACTTCTTTTTTTCCACTACAGAGCTTAAATGTACCGCGGTTTAATAGCCGTTGAGATGATCAGAAACCGTTTTTAATATTATAGCTTTTCACTAACTCTTGACTTTAATTTATGGTATATGATAATTTGGAATTTCTATTTGTCAACCGTTCTTTGTTTCACCACACTTAGTTCTTGAAACTCTGTCTATGACATCAGACATCATTAAAGTAAACTGAAAGTGAGGCTGTCAGCATAGAAGCTAAAATTATGAAAGAAGCTTTTTACTTTAATAGTTCTGACACATGCATAAAATCGCCGTTCAACGTAATCACTGGGCAATTGATTTATATCGGTCGCTTTACCCGTTAATTTACTGAAAACCCGATATCCGAATCACTGCGTCAAATGAATCATTGTTATACGTTTAGCGAATGCATTTCCGAATAACGCTCATGTACAGACCGGTTTCCTAAGCCAGGATATACTGTAAGTTAATCCTTACTAATATTATAAATCCGTAAGCAACTCCGTCTGTTACGCAATCATGCTTAAACTACTGAACGGATTAAAATAAAATTTGGTGCACATATAGTCTAAAGCTTTAGAAAGGACATAGGCTACTTTTTCATTTGATATAAGAGTTGTAAGGGGTCGAAAAGGGGATGAAAAGATGTATGGAAGTATCGCTACACACGCGGACGAAGTCGCGGGCACAGCTAGTTAAAGATAAAGATCGCGACATGCAGTATGGTCCATTTAGCACGCTTTGTTACTTATTTTGTTGACAGTAAGCGTCAACGTTGCTAACCTGCAACTTGAAGATATTATGTCATCTTACCCAGTAATTTTACTGACTCTCACTCTTCAGTCAGTCTTCGTTTGTTTGTATAATTAGTAGTCCGAAACGAAGTGTGATAAAAACACTTTAATATATTTTTTAATAATATTAATGATTATTTTTAATATTCATCAGGTAAACAATGGTTTATATATATTACGAGTAAAATGATATCTCTCACAAACAGGTATTTATTGAAATTCCAATGATTTTGTAATAGTTGGACATAGATGCAACACTCATCGTTTGTTGAAAGTACTTTGATTATGTACGCTATTGGATACAGATTTGCATAAAAACAGATAGAAATTGGTAAAATCTCGTGAGAAGAATTAATTGTGCAGTCAAAAAGCCGTTCTGACCGGTTTAGCTACATTATTTAGAGAAAAAAAAAACATGTCTATATACAGTGCTGCGTTGGAGGGTGTAGCCAGAAAAGAGAAGTGGTGCAAAGAAAAAATGATAAACTGAAAAGTGTGGACTACTTGTAGGTTTTATTCTGTTTCGGTTTCCTTACTTATGTATCCTGCACGCAGTTTCATCCGCACAATTGTATGAGGGCTTACTACATAATCCAAAACTGATTAATGACAACTCACGGTCATAGAGCTCTTTTGGATAATTACCATAAAAAATGGTTGGATCCTGTTGGTTAGATGTTTACATCTAGCCTGTGGGATGCATATCCACTTATACAAATAAAATCTATATAATCTGTGTGCATTAGCCTATAGTATTTTTTTTAACTAAATCGATTCAGCTATTTATGCTTCGAATAACCTATATTTAAACCTTAATGTTTATAAAATTAATAAAATTAAAGATACATAAACCACTTCAATGCTAATTTGACTACAAAAATGCCAGTCTTCTGATAACGCGCCAACTTTATTCAAGTTAATAGTCTTATCCTTATCATAATGATTTATTTTCAATCATAGAATAAAATTTAAATTATCAACTCAGCTTAGTTTTATATGATTTTAACGCTTAAACTAAAAGATTATTTAATATTATAGATAGAAATGTTTAGTTATACATAGCTAAATATATGTAACATATTTTATTCGTACAGTTCAAGAAAAATGTAATTTTTACTATTTTAAAACCCTTTCGATGCCTAACGACAGTCTAAAATGTCCTCTGAGGTCGTAGATAAACGCGGTCACCAGGTAAAGTAATCGTGGGCCTAAGAACACACTTGTCAAAACATGTCCTAATAGTAGCTGAAAACAATTAATTTGTAAAGGTGACACAGTGAATACACCTTAAGTATATTAAATTGCCATGGAATATGCTTTATTAATTTTTTATTAATACGGTAACAAAAACAAGAAACCTTTGGTTTTCTCCGACCTTTAAATACTCAGACCTAACTCTACAAGTTTAACAAATTTATTTAATATTTACTGTGATAAACAGAGAATATTGATAATTTGGTTACATCGTTGGATTGCGTTAGACCTTTTATAAAAATGATAATACCTTTTACGTACATTTTGATCCTGCGAAGTCTACTCTTGTTATTCTACCTTTATTCCGTACGTGCATTAAAACCTCCTCCCTTATCGTCATATCACAAAAAAGGTCAACAATTTAGCTCAAATGCACAAGTCGGAGTTGGGTTGCAGCACCTTCACAGACACCCAACGCGGCAATTAGAGTCGAAATTGCCCCTTTCTTGGAGAGCCTATGTCCAGTAATCATTGTTCAACGGCTGAGATGATGATACGTGAACGTAATAGCCGAATTAAATTAATTAAATTACTAAAAAAAACCAAGGAACTTTACAAACGAACGCCTGCAAACGAAGTAACGTATTACGTATTAACATACCAATTATTGCCTCGCATTAATAAGTGTTGCCAAAAACATTATTTCTAATAAAAAAAACTTAGCATTCGATTTATGTCACATTTTGATTCGGAGTATAAGGTCAGTTAATGTAAAAACTAGCCAAAAATATAAAATAGCAGTTGTTTCTTTGGTCACATTTCTTAACCAATATTTATTGCTGCTTATTTTCAAGCGGAATTTAAATGAATATCGCATAATATTTTTCATGATACATCAACAACATTTAGTGTAATAACATTTTTGAGGGTTTTGTGCTATAAAAACATTAAAGTGTTCCCATATTTATCCATTCTGTAAAATTGACACTAATTCGTACTACTGAATAGATACCGAGGGAGCGTAATTTTATAATAAAACGAATTGTCCCAGCACTCCGGGTCAATAAAAAAACCTCGCATCGCCTTTTAACGTTTAAAAGGTCTGCACACGCCACAGATTTTTAAAATAAACCATATATTGTTGTAGGTATACATATATGTAGGTTTGAGAAATGCTTTACCCGTCGAAATCATTAACTGGGATTAAAAACATTAAAGCGGATGGGATAAAAGGATTTTTCATTACCATAACAAACACAAATAATATTTCAAACTGGCCGTGTGCCATATAACAGTTGTCAAGAGCTTGTATACCAATACATAGGGATGGATACTTGAGCAACAAAACAGCAGAGAAATACAGAGGAAGTCTTCAAGATAGTAAATTATTTTAAAACTTGTGCGCATGCACCACTTTCATAAGATTTTTTCCTTCATTTTGGTTTTTTCAATTAATGCATCCGCACCAATTTCTGATCGTCTAGATTTACTGAGTTTAAGCATTATCACGCTAATCAAACTAGTAACACATCTGTTCTCATATTATTAAAATTCTATCTTACATGTTAAGGGTGTTTCTATATAACTATTAGCAGGTCGTAATCACTTGGTCACACGCAATGAGCCCTAAACCGTCAAAACTGATGATGACGTGCCACGCCGATGATAGACTGACTCTGCAACTTTAGTGACGGTTGCCACAGATCGATGCATCATTACCTCAAAACAACAAGTAGTGGAAAACGCATTCCACATTTCCCAATGTTTTCGTCAATGTTGTTGGCCAACTTTAATCCAATCTCAGATCGTGGCGGAGCATCGTTGTAATTGGCATATTGTGCCGTCTGGTCACGCATTGCGAAATGTTAAACTTAGCTTTTACATAAGATACTATCACAGTGTTTGTTACGACTTCGTAATTTAATTCGAATATTAGAAAATATTTTATAATATATGCATACATATGCACAATTTAATTGTATTGTGAAACTGCAAAACAGTTGTAGAAATACACAATTAATAAATATATTTTATGTTTTGTTTATATAGTTGATTGATTCCGGAATGAGTAATTAATGTATATATTTTACAACGCTACACATAAAGGATTAAACATCATTTTCACCTATCATAAACATTCTCGTCCAGGATAATACGAAGGTTGTCAATTGCAAATCAATATAAATATTCAAGCCGGCGAGCCCTAACAGTCCTGTATTGCAACAGTCAAATGTTTAGCGGAAACGTAGTATGCATGTGGTGTTCCACGTAAACTTGACCTGGTTGTTCGGAATTTGTTGCCATTTAGTTTAGAAAACCAAGGTTCATATGTTCAAAGGATAGAATACAAATTTAGGTGATTTAAACGAGACAGGCAATTAACTATGGAGACAAATAACAACATTAAAAAAAAAGTTAATTACAAAATCTTCAATAAATATCGAGAATTGTTTTTTATCAAAAAATATTGTTTTGATTATGAAAATAACAAATGTAAACCCAATTTTATTCCAAAATAAATATTATTTTAATTCTCAGCAGTATTTTGCAAAATTGGGTAGTAAAGTATTTTATCTCTTAAGTTTGATCAAACGGTAAAAAACAAAGTAAGCATAAATTTATTATAATTGGCTCAGTTCTTTAACGCTTATCCCGAACAAATACCGTGACAAGATTTATATATATAAATATATATATATATATATATATATATATATATATATATATATATATACATAAATAAATATATATATATATATACAAATCAATAGCCTAAATAATAAGTTTTAGGATTCTAGATCTAACAATAGCGATACTTCCATACAACTTTCCATCCTCTCTTTCGACCCCTTGCATTTCTTATATATATGTAAAAGTAGCCTATGTATATTCTAAGGCTTTAGACTACCTGCGTACAAAATTTCATTTAAATCGGTTCTGTAGTTCAGGCGTGTGACAGACAGACAGAATTACTCTCGGTTTTATAATATAAGTAGGGATTATTAAATTTTGATGTTGCTTCGTAAATTTAAAATTCCTGCAAAAATTTGTATTAGTGTAAAGGAAACAGATATTTAATTTTAAAACCAAGACCAAAACGCTAAAGTGCACATTTCTTTTCCGCTTATAATGTTCCATAATTATTTAAATGCCATTTTGATCGTTTCCTGAATGTGAGCAAAACTATGAGATATATTTTACATGTGCATTTCTCTGATGGTCTTTTAATTACTTTTACGTTCACTTCTCTCGAGGGCAACGAGATCTCCAATAATGGTTAGTATCATGACAATATTCCTTCTCCGTTGAAATACCAAAGTTTTAAATGAAACGTTTAATTTAAATTCCTCTTTAAAACCGGCCAAGTAAGTTTTGGCCCACGCACTTTATAGGGTTCCGTGATATACTTACATACATTAATATACAAAACCTCAGATCAATATATATTGTGTAGATTAAATTACAAATAAAATTCAATCAGTTTTAAACTTTGAACTTAATGTATTCCAATTTGTACGTAAGTTATTTAAACCACTTTGAATCGTCTTTTAAACGAATATTTATATTTATTTTAATAAAGGTTTGAAATTTGAACACTTTCAAATGATACATATTAACCGAAATGTCGAACAATAAATGTAAAGATCTAATTAAACAGGTTTTATATTAAAAATGTATTTTTATAACCTCTTTATGAATCTGATTTAATTTCAAACACAGTATTAAATTATAATTTCACCAAAAGGTAAAGGTAATATAAAGCGGTCTGGTATATCTTAAACACATTTAGTCTTAAAGCTGAGCTTAATTTTTCGAGCGCTTTGTTGGTGCTTTTAGAATCTCTGCGTTAGCGAGTTATTATCATAATAATAGATATATAGAACTACAATTTAATGCTAAGAATATCTTAGTTCAGAAGGGAACAAACATAACGAAAATAAAAGGATCTATTGTAGACTGGAACCAAACTCTACTACATATGGCCATATCTTTTTTTTCTCATGAATAAATAAAAAATCTGATGCTGCCCAAGGTAATGATTGAGATCTTTTTATCGAAGGATGATTTAATAAATATTTTTATAGTGATTAAATAAAATAATGCATAAGTTCGTGAATATATATGAATACGAGATCCGAAAATTGTTCCCACTTTAACGAAACTACGCCAACGGAACAAATTGCACAGGTAAAGTGAATGAATAGAAAAAGCGCATAAAGCTTAAAATATTTAGTAGTTTACAGAAAGCACAAGAAATAGATTCAATTACACTAAATACTGTCTAATCATCTATCATACAACATACTTAAATGGAGTAAACATTAATTGCCTATAGGTTTTTAAGCAAACGAGAAGTTAATTTTTTTATGAATTTTGGTCGAATTTCAAACAATGGCACCACTAATACTAGTAATATTATAAGGTGAAGCACCCATATACGGTTTGCACTTTAAATAATGATATTTGTTACTCTTTCTAAATCGAGGAACTGTAGTTTTTATCGACTGAATAATTGCATAGTATGTGACCCCTGCTGGATGTACAGTTTCTGTGGGATACCTCTGTTTATTATTTACAACGTAGTCGACTTTATTTTTATTTTTATTATTAATTAGCATGACACAGGAAACTTTTAATCCAGGGGAAATAAGAGCTCCTAAGGGACTCAATATGATGATATAAATAGAAAACTCATAGAAAGAAAAATAGTTGGCCAATGTTCTACGTTTAAAATAAAAAATTACGAGGTATCATTCTCCAATCCATGACACAATATTCATATTGTTAAGCTAAAGTACATTGGTAACATATCCAATAAAATCTAATATGTGACTATAAAAATGCGAGTATGGGCGTATCGAATCTCAAAATTTCAATAGCAGCCCTTTATGCGACAATAGAATTTATAACTATATCACAAGAAATGTGATATCGTGTGGTATCGTATAGGCTGTCTTAATTGACCGAATTGGGCGTCACTTGCTATCTGGTTTGTAGTTGGCGCCGACTGTTGCGTAGCACCTATGGAGAAATAACCATATGGAATTTTGCAAACATGCTCCATTTTTATGACATTGGGTTATAAAAAAATTATTACATTTACCATGGAGTCATAGAGTCAGTAAATTGATAATATTTACGGAGACATATTTTCCACACGATAATGTGTTCTGTCTTACGTCACGTTTCATTTACTTTAAGCTTCTTTAATTTGACAAGTCTTTAAGTCGAGGAAAGCTCTTGGATCCGAATAGTTTAGATAAGGATAGAAGAGGATCTATCAATATTTAGGTAATAATGACAGACGAATCTATTATATTTATTGTTGAATTAAGAAATACATATATATATATATATATATATATCTCTATATATACAAAATATATATATATATATACATATATATATATATAGAAAGTAAAAATAATTCTATATTAAAAGAAAAGCATTTTTTCCTATTTTCAAACTATCTCCAAAAATTATATATATATTTATTAGGATTGATTAGATGGTTTGTATCTTTCGATTTAATAAATAAACTACTGGAACGATTAAAAAAATCATTTTTACAAAGTTACTTCTTTAGAAAGTTTATAGCCTATATATAGCCTATATTATAATGTAAATAACCCTACCGAAAATGGAGCAAAACTATAGTTCTTGTACGTTTAGAGCGATAAAACTCAAATAGTACTCAACCGTTTTATTAAGTTTTTAATTAAATGCTACATTATTCGCATGTTTTATGAACTTTACTATATTATGTGTCCGTATTTTTATGGAAACAGGAACTAGCGGTTATAACTGCTTGTTCTAATAAAGTTATGAATCCAATTTCATGACCATGGATGGATAGTAGTAGTGATAGATAGTAATAGATGGTAGTAGTAGATAGTAGTAGTTCACATAAAGTATGTGTGATTTTGATTGTTAATTGGTACTTCTAATATAATATAATATTGATGAATCATAACAAAGTATGAAAACAAACTCAAACACATCATAGCATGACTATCTTTTACTCCAAGTATTAATTCATAATAAAATAATTCTCTAAAAGTTATGGCTAGACATATTTGTTAAATATTCTGCCAGCAAGCGACTGCTTTCATGTTTTCAGTTATAGGGTATGCTAATTATGTACTCTTATACCATTCTGGTGTTTACATGCAAATGGTTGTGTTATTTGTATGCATAATTGTAATAAATAGCATTATATTATTACAAATACCATAAGTAGATATTGCCAATATGAATTAATCACACCGGAATAGGTGAAGCGGTATCATCATAGCGCACGTCGTGCCGCGCCGACGTCACAAGCGGTGCGATCCTGCGAAGGAATCGAGAGAGGGGCCCATTGATAAAAGACTGCGCTGGCGCAGTCTCCGCAGTCGCGGCAGCGGACACCTCCGAATCAAAATGAGGACGCTGACCTTCATGGTGGGTGTGCTGTGTTGTGTTGTGTATTTTTTTTTTATTTCTCTATGAAGTGTTGAACTATTATTTTCAGTGTAGAAAGTGATTAGGATCTATTAAAAAATAAAAGTGTATTTTCGGACAAAATTTCGTGACGTGAAAAATAATAATTACGAAAATAAAACCCGTTTATTCCAATATATTATTATAAGTAGTATTCCAATTTTATGTAAATATTTAAATAGTCTTTAAAAATATTTTTAAAAAAAAGTAATCCGTCCATGCATACGTTGCTTTATCAATTATGTAAATAATAATGCATAACAAAATTAAAAATATCATAAACCCGCGTAAACCTAAAACTAAAGTTATATGAGCACACAACAATAGATTATTTTGACATATCATAATAAAATTACGACGAATTCCATGTAAATTACCGTAGATATTTTACTTCCCATTTATTTTTATTAAATACAATGAACTCAATTTTACACACGTTGTTTATTTCAAAATTGATATATACTTAATTATATACCTACAATTAACGAATCACTTTTGCTTATAAATTTGATAACAAAAATCACATAAATAGTTAAACAAAGTTTAGAGTATATTTTATGATAAGTTTTAAAAAGGTTTATTAGTAAGGAGATTTTCTTGGTTTAGTGTAAAAAGATAAAAACAAATGTTACTTATTAATAATTACTTTGCTTTTGGTTTCAGCTATGGGTGGTGCTCGCCTTTGCAGCATCATTAGCAGTACCTATCAAAGATGTAGAGAAAGACACTGAGCTGTTGAGAGAAAAGCGCTCGCCTGGTGGGTGGCATTCGCCACCTCCGGAAGGAGTTTGGAAAAAGAAACTCGTTTGGAAGGAAGAGTGGAAGCAAATCTGGAAGACAGAGAAGAAACTCGCCTGGAAAACTGAGTGGAAGAAAGAAAAAGTACCAGCATGGAAAACAGAGAAAGTCCAACAATGGAAGGAAGAACAAGTCCCTGCTTGGAAAGTTGTACAAAAACCCATCTGGAAAGAAGTTCAGGTTCCGATATGGAAAGAAGTCCAGGTGCCAGACTGGAAAAAAGTTTGGAAACCAGTATGGAAGGAAATCCAAGTCCCTGTGACTAAAACTATTCAGGTACCTGAATGGAAGCAAAATTACATACCGGCTTGGGTGAAAGAGGGTGTTCCCGGGGAAAAATATCTAGGTAAAGACGACCACGGTTGGGAATACACTAGCCACGACCTTTGGAGAAAGAAGATGATCTGGAAGCCGGTATGGAAGAAAATTTGGAAGAATGTAGAAAAGCAGGAATGGGTTACTGAGAAGAAACTAGAATGGAAAGAAGAATGGAAACAGATTTGGAGAACTGAGAAGAAACAAGCTTGGGTCACCGAAAAGAAGCAAGAGTGGGTTGAAGAGAAAGTACAAATCTGGAAAACTGTAAAGAAAGAAATTTGGGTACCTGTACAAAAGAAAATCTGGGTTGAAAAATGGAAGCAAATCCAAGTACCGATTTGGAAGACCATTGAAGTTCCTGCATGGAAGAAGGTGTGGAAGCCAGTATGGCAGAAAGTGTGGGTACCAATTCATCACGAACACCATGAGCATCACGGCTGGGATTAAGTAAATAGTAATTCAAAAACAATTTTGTATATATAGACTTAATTTGGTCATAGTCATTTGTTACATATTGTTACCGAACGATACCAAGAATTGTAAATATTATACTTAATACTCAAGATACCAGTCGGATGGATTGGTAAGTAACTCGTAGGGAAAGGGCGTACACGAAGGCGAATGCTATTAGCTTATAGCGATTTTAAATTAAAAACAAAAACTTATGAAATTGCAAGCGCGAAATGTATTTGGCTTTGCGTGCGCCTTAAGGAGTGAACTCACCGTGACTAATTACGATTATTACGCGCCATGAATAGTAATGTGTGTTCACTTCTTAATTTAATGTGAGGCTCTATTTTGAATACAAGTTATCCATAAAAGTGAAAACATCTTGAAGATGGACACAGTACATTGAAATATGTAATGATCGTCAAAGTGAAAGGTATTTTTTCTTTTGTATTTGGGACGTTTAAGATCAACCAGTTCGACATCTGACCCTTATTGTTTATTTTGAAGATATTAGAGGCTCTATAGCCTAGTTATACTAACTCCAAAATGCTTACTTCTGTTTGAAACGACAGATATGTAAGCATTTATGTACTGTTTTTGTTATTAGTCATTCTTAGTTTCAATTATGATAAAATTATTATTAACATTCAAATACAAAATTTTATCATAATGGATAAAATGTTAAATATTCGTTTTGTTTTTCTTCAATCATATTATTTGTTATAAAGGAATTTATGTTTCTACGGGTTTGGAACCGGAGGGGTTCAAGAACGCGGATGTGGACTCGAGGAGGTGCGAGTTCACATTCTGGATAAGTACAAGTTTGTTTTTATGTTTAATAGTTTCGAGTTTTTTTAAGAACAATACATGAGACTAAAATATATTGTTTTTTATTTCTTCCTCAAGCAAATTTATCAATCAATATATGAACGTAAGAAAAATTTAAACACTATTTTTTGGGCAGCACAGTATACTTGTGATTACAGACAATAGTAGTTTTTGAATCTCTTTTAATGTGATAAAGGGTGGGTTAAGAAAATAAAATATATACTTGTAAATTTTTCTAGTATATAAATAGTTGTTGAGATATAATAAAAAATTCAGTAAACTCATAACAATTAACAAATAATTTTATAACAATAACATAAAACGCCCATAAATCATAGCAATCCAGTTTTAGTGAGTGATATTGTAAAAAATAATTAAGTACATATTTTGTTACATATTTACTTTGTTTTATAGTAATCATTAGCAAATTAAAGGTAAGACATCATCTGCTTTATCCAGCTATCATTATATTAGCTATTATTATATTTATGTTTATTTAAGACATCTTCTCCACGATATGCCCAATAGGTCTGTCTACAGGCGACTGCAAGCAGTACGATCCTGCTTTTTAGGAACATTGCCTGCCTCATCGGCCTTTAGTTCCAGCTATATGCCCTGCTCACTGTCACTCATGTGCTAAGCTACGCCGGTAAATTTAGGTTTTCTACGAATCTTCTCATTACACTTTTTTTAATAAATTCACATACCATCTTCTGACTCCGCTATAAGTAGCTTAAAACACTTGTGTTACGGATATCTGTCATAGAGTTATAACAAATATAATACCTAATTATACTCTAATTTGTCATCAATCATTGTGTTTAAGAAATAATTGCTATTGGAGTCAGAAAGGGTCATATCAATATATATATATATAATTGTTAAAAATCACCCAAGTTTTATTTAGGATGGATCACTAGTCCTTCCATTGATTGTGATCAAATCGATACGCAGTGGTGTGCGATTTCTTCATTTCTTAATAGGTAAGTATACGATCAGTCAAGTTGAATATAACCGGCGGCCCGTCTGATTGATATTTGTGCACTCCGGCTTTCGTAATCCCATGCGACTAATAATGTAATGTCCTATTCATTTAATAAATAATAATTCATTTAAAAAAATCTATAAACATTGAAGAAATGTTTATTGTATACATTAATATAGTGTTTTATCATATCAGCCATAAAAACTTCACTATTGGACGTAGGCAAAATAGGGTGTTTTACCTCACCCTGTAGTATTCTTTCTTCGGATAGATATCTGTCGGTTTCGGTACCTTAGTCACATATTACGACATCTAGTAGAGAGGGAGGTACTTTTTTACGCCGCCGGTACCCCACGGCTAAAAAACTAAAAACAAATGTTTATGACATCTATTCAATGTAATGTATGCGTTAAGATAAAATTACATATTTAGCCATTACCACATTAAATGACAAACAGTAAACAAATAAATTCCACATCTCATACATTGACCTGATTCCGTGATAAGTCGTTTAAAGTACTTGTGTTATGGACATCAATCTACTGTGAAATCACAAATATACTACTTAAATACTATACTAATATTTAAAACCCAGACACAGAACAAACTATATATCAACATTTACATATTTTTCTGGGTGGAAATCGAACCCACGACCTTTGGCGCACCTTTTTGAGTACCATAAAGTGCGTCATATTTAGTAAACGTATTCATTGATGTACTGGTGAAACTAGTAAGGTAACATTACTATCTAAAAGCGTACTAGCATTCCGCGCCTGCATTGACTGATTACAAAGCAGCCTTTTCGTTTATTAGAATTCAAGCTATGCATTTGCTGAATGTGCATAACTTATTGTTGTTGTTTGAAATTTGCCCGTTTATTCGTAAAAGCGCATCAAACAGACACAAACAAAATGTATGAACATAAAAATTTAAATTGACGCTCAGTTTCAGTACAGGAACCACATCGCTGATGTTGTACTGTATATTAAGTAAATAAAAGATTGCAGCGCGTCGACTATTTAGCGTTGTTAACAGCTTCGGCAAAGATTTAAGCGGCAGTTCCGATTGTTGCACCTCCCTGGTCCCTCCTTGGCATAATACGCGGGAGGTTTTATTACTAACATAGATCTAGAACAAATCTAGTAATATTTGATGGTAGATTATCTCCATAAATGCGACACTAATACCAAAAATCACGGAAAAAGGTTACACGCAGAGCGACTAGATTTGCTGTTGGTTTGATATTACCACCTTAAACGGTTCCGGTACTTATTTTGTATAACGTTAGAGAACTATTCTATTCTCCTAATAATAATACCTGTTTGATGATACGTCTCATATTTATTTTAACTGCTAAGATTTGATTCGATTGATGTGGATTAAAAGCTGTTATTTATATTTAAGCATTTCGAACAACTTGTAAGTCCTACACCGTCTGGTTTTTTATTTTAAAATATTGATATGGTTACTCTAGATCCATGACCCAACTGTTTAAGTAGTCTACAAGCGGTTCAACCGATTGCGTTTCAATATACCAACGTAATGACATAAATCGTTACGTCATTAACCAAATGTCAATGGCACTCATTACAATGCTCGAGGTGAATGCTTTCTTAATTGATACGTGCAGTGAATGCAGTTACTCGTATAAACATAAGAGTGTTAAAAATCGAGTAAGCACCATTATTTACATATATACCTAGTTATAAAGCACTTTCAAGTGTGTATATGATTATAACAGTTTGCTATATAATGACATTTATTCATAACTTATACATGTTTGCCGCTGATATATGAGGAAGATTATACATACGTCGTCTGCATTGTACCAATATAACTCATCTATCTAATCTCACTCTCACCTATTTCTTATGTTTTCCGGTTTGAAGGGTGAGAGAGGCAGTGAAATTACTGGTCAATGTGCTGGTTAGATAATCTATCTGGCTAGATATCCTTATGATAATACAAGTATCTATAGAATGCTGTGACACTATCAAGCGGACTGCTATAATGGACAGCGGTTTATGGATAGTTTGTGGACCAGGTCGAATAAAAAGTAACATAATATTGACAACCTAACTTGAACTAACAATTTCCAGATACAAACTATTCTTGTCCAATGAGTAAAGTAGAGATAGCAACTGGCAACACATAGGTTAGGTATAGAACGCAGAACTGATGGACCAGAGAGTCGTAAATTTCAGGAATAGAGACCACGCTATGGCGAACAATAAGTTTCCCAACGGTAACTCGTTCACGTAAGACGGAAGACAATGAACAATGCCATATTGCGTGAACTCTGGAATAAAGAGATCCGTAGAAGATAAAAAATTACCGACATAGACCCTTGGATTAACATTTTGTTATAACAATGGGCTGGAAACACATAACTGGCACTTAGCACGCAGAACCGATGAACGATGGAGTCTTAAGGTTCTGGAGTGGAGACATCTTACCGGCAAGCGCAGTATAGGACGTTCACCCACAAGGTGGATAGACGATTTGACTAAAACTGCAGCAACGCACTCGACGCAGGCTGCATACGATCGATCCTCTTGAAAATTACTTAGAAAGGCCGATATGATGATGAATTTAAAGGTAATATTTCGTCGAATATACATTTTTTTACTGTGCACTTTGCCATAGGAATAATATTCAGTAAACACTTAAAGAATCACACATCGAGAAGAATTTTGACGAGTTTTGGAAAGAAGTGCTCTGACCCTACCTAACTGAGAGTCAACAGTCCGTACGTCATTCGAAGGAAATCCAATTTGGATGAGTTCCCTATTGTGTAGTAAGTGGAACAAAAATAAAAAGCTTGTGATCAAAATAAATAAGACTCCTTACAGTCCTCCTTCCACCCCTCGGTCAATAAAAATATGTTTATTGACAAAGGAAAAGAACCACATATTTCTGAGGTCGCATTGGTTAAATTTTTGGTGTTGTGTTGATATTAAAATTGATCATATGTAGTCCTTTTGGGCGTGGCATTTTTGCATTTAAATAATTTTGTCTAAAGCGCTATTACGCCTTGATGAAAAATGATTGATAAGTAGTCCATGTCAATCTCTGTAAATAGGTGGAAAATCATGTGATGACAAGCATCTAATATATATACAAAATAAGTTTGATTTAAGTCTATTTCTCACTATTAGCACATTGTTCCTGTAAAATTGTAGCATTTATGTCGAAAAAGAATGAAATTAACTAACACAACATTACATAAACCATACATTATTCGGGTTTAAAATTCTAGTCTAAAACGAACAGTTTAAAACGAATCGCTCTACATGATAAATCTTCAAACATTTGCATTTATAAAAAATAAACATGAAAATTCAGAGATATATTATACCTTACATAATTTAACGATAATGTGTAATTATTAAGTATCTTTTTTAATCTGTCAAGTATTTATTGAGTTTATTTGTTACAAACGCACTATAATGTAAATCTTGCTTCGTTACATTCCATTTTAGTTGTTTATAGTTTAATTTATGGTATAAAGCCTATGTTACTTGGTTAAAATGTAGCTTTCTAATGTTAAAATAATTATTTAGAATATTGCTGAAAATATAATAAAATATGTACGAACCACAGGCACCTATTACATACCATTTTTTTTAACCAGGACATCTTATTCCTCCCTTACGTGCTGCGATTTGACAAAAACCGAGGCAAAGTGGAAATATATAAGTTTATCTTTTGAATCACAAAAGACAAACATGTGCACCGACAATTTAATTCTATTAACTTAATTCTTTTGTCGAGCTTCTTCAATTAAAGTGATGAAATCTAAAGTCTTGTTTGAATTTCATCAGCCTTTTATTAAGTGCTGATGTAATTATACTTTTCTATTGCTGAATGGAGATTATTAATTGGTCGTCTGTGTGTAGAAATCTAGACGTACTAGATCAAATTACGAAGCTCTTACGTTGAACGCTTTCTCTATGACAAAAAGACACATCAACGACTTTATTATAATGGAGTAATTAGATATCACATCAACATGAAGAAATGGGAAGCGACTGAGAAAGTGCTAATTTTCAACAGTTTGAAGCAGCGGCAATTACTACTTATAGGACTTTTTTCGCACTTTCATTTAATACAGCTATCACCACTACTTTCATTCTCTTTCTTGCAAAGTCAAGGTTGTTTAACCCATGGATATTACTGTTATAAAAGGGATCTAGGCAAGATAGGACTAGTTATGATATATCAGCCGCCGGACGCCCATTGCTGACACAGACCTCACTGAGAGATTTCCAATAGGTTCCAATTTGTGTGAGGCCTTTTTAGCAAATAAAGGACATGCAGCCCACGCTACGCTAGCCGGTGCTTGGTCTTGATCTTTACGTCCTCATCTGCTTTATAATCTAAACATATCAAATGCTTCGTTTCTTCTACGTATCTCTATTTTCCTTATTCACGATGAAGAAAATTGTATGCAGCATAAGATCTCAAATTATTTATTGACGTATCAGGTAAGTTTAATTTTATTTTAATTGACGCAACCCTTAGCACTCTTAGCCTTATACAGTTACGAATCAACCAAACAATAGAAGTAAGATAACAAAAATTTACAATAATATGATTAATGCAATTTTAATTTTTCCTCAAGGTGAAAATGATTTAACAAACACGGGAAACGTTGTAATTTGTGCTATTGTCTTGTTATCTTGACATGAAAGATAATAATATCATATTTGCATGTGTACGTACATTGTGTGATAATTATGCAGAGGATTTTTAATGATTATCAACGAGTTTGAAGCTTTGAGGCTGCCGTTTGAGATGTTATCAGCTTGCGTGATGCCTGGCAATTTTGACGCGGAAGCTTTTATATTTGCTTACCAACATGGTTACAAATTCATTTTTACAATTTCATTGTAAACCAAATGTGTCCTACAATATTATAAGATAATAAATAAACAAAATATGTGGTTAAATACACAATGTTCTGAATTTACAGAATAAGTGGGTAATGTATGACTTTCATAGTAAATTGTTAAAATTTTTAGCTAAGTCATACAAAAATATCAAACAAAGCGAGCAGCAGAAATAACTATTTATATGATTTTATTTACTTTAAGTATATAATGTACCTAAATCAGAAGAGGAATACGAATTTGTTAAAAACTGTTGTCCAGTTCAGATACATTGGGATAACAACATCACCAAATCCCACGGAAAAAGTGCAAAATCAAGAAGTAACAACCTTTTCACTCTCAGAATTATAGCCGGAAAAGTGAGAATAACACCATTCATGTCGTCTACGCGATCGTGCCATGTTTCCCACGTTTTTATTGAGACAAATTGACGCTGTGGGAGAGTTGTGTGGCTATCTTACAATTGTGGAGAACATCCTAGCAGGGTGGCGAGCAAATTGCCGTAATTATATGTATAAAAATCATTCTTATGCAATAGCCGTCATGTTAATTTACCATAAGCGAGTCTCTGAGCGTAAAAAGGAAAACCTTCTTTTTACAGTTTGATTATGCATTTCTAGGATATCTATGGGTGGGTTAATATTTTTCTGTTTTCTGAATTCCATTGCCTTGCATAGTTGGCAGGCGGGAGCGATACGTATTATTGTTGCTTGCTCACAGCATTACGCATATAGTCTATATAGGTATTACAGTTGTTTAGTGGATAAATGTACATACTTGCTTTGATTACGGTTCCGATCGGTAAAGCTCGATACGATATTTATTGGTGGAAACGGTCATCATGACCATAAATGGATGTATTTTTTTATTTTATCACTTACTCACCTATTTGATTATCTTGCCATTTTTTTGTATTTATTCCAACCACAGAAACACCGTCTTATCCGGATAATGCCGTTCAATGCACACACAGACCTGAGACAACCTACAGAAATGGCAATAACAAACTATAATTTCTTCATTTCAGTTTCACACACCAATAAAGAAGCAGGAAGGAGGTTGCGATTGGTATTACTATTCGTTATATCATTCGTTTGTCTGTTAAGTTTTAGTTACATGATAACAAAAAAAATTACGTCACGATAAAAACGCATGCCTACATAAAAATATACTACGACAGTTTGATCATAATTAAAAACGTGGGACGTGAACATTCGTAATCAAGCAAAATTTGCTTTTTAAAACTATATTTTTCTTATCTTCTCCTCCCTTCCTTTTAATGTACAGACATTCTTATCCTTCCATATTTGGAATACTTATTTTATTTTAACACGCTTTATATATTGAACAGAAAATAAAAAATACTAGCGTTGTTCTGAACAAAGCGCCCAACGTTGCGTTGCGTAGCGTGGCGTAGCATTTGTCGTTCGTCATGTTTACCTACATTATACATGTAATTTTTTATGGATTTCAATTTCTCAAAACACCGAGGGTGTTTCGATATATAACAAAAATTCACGAACTTAGGCCAAGTGAACTTCAGGATTATGATAGGGGGAAGGAGTATCATCTTGCAAGAACTTTTGGACAATTTCGAAGGTGTTAAGAATTGCCGATTTCTGTATAGTGATGTAAATGCTTTCTGGTCAGTAAAGGGTCGTAAAGTATCAAGTAGGTGATTAGCAATGACACCAGTGCTTAAAAGCACCAGCAGTACAATTAACACTTTATTCATATTCCATATTTTAACAATTTCTTCTGTGATAGTTTTATGTAGATTATTAACTAGAGTAACATCTGTCCTATTGTTATGTACAGTTCGGTCAGTCAGAATGACATTATCATAATACATCTTATAGCTGGCAGTATTGTTTCTGGGTGTTTCTGGTAATTTACCTTCAACACCGCAAACTGGTTGATTCACACTTTATTTTTTAAAGTCCAGGAAGATCAAATGATTGCCATAATATCTTAACCTAAATATCTATCAAGCAATTCGCATGGACTCCGTCCGGCTTTATATTAAAATTTAATCCTATTTATCCCTTTATCTTTTAAGTAATCCCGTTCTAAGATAGAAATCCTAAAATACAAAACGTTTCATACAAACGTCTGACATCGTTGATTACATACAACCCTGGAACTCATAAATACAAAGTCAACAAGAAGTATTTAAATCTGGTGCGTGTGCTTTCGGTTTATGCGCGCATATACATTTCAAAGAATATTTAGAATGTTTATAGATGTGGCAAACAAACTGAGTACGAGTGATAGTAGTCCTCACTGCAGATGACGAACGAGTAATGACTTGTGTGATGAAGACGTCACTTTGTGACCTGAAGCCTATGTCAAATTACCCGTCATTCCAACGTGCTTCACTTTAAATGGTGGTCGTAATAGGTGGTGGAAGTTAGCATTGAAAAAACGACTACCTCTGGTAATTTTGCACCAGTTAGTAATACAATGAAGTGAATCACCGTATAAAAGCATTACAAGCGCTAAAGAACCTACTCAATGAATTGTGAGTTCTAATTCATACATGGCAAAAGATAATAATATAAACACAGATATTATAGATTATATTACAATATTACAAAGATAGATTATATTACAATACAGAATATTTAGCGAGGATCGAGCGAATGTCTGCGAGGTTTCACTTATATTTTCCCCTAAAGAACACTTGTAAGGAAAATGTCTATGACAGCTCACATTTTGCATAAATGTCGAGTCGATTTCTCGGAGAAAAATAAAAGGTGGAAAAAATTCCCGTGGAATAAATGTGATATTTTAAATAAAATCTATGGGATATTCCTATCAGTAATCTCATTACTAAATATCCAGATCTCTTTAGCCGTTCCGGTGTGAAAGAATTATTTACGAGCTTCCGCGACTATAATATTTGTAGGAAGCATTATTACGTAAATTATCATTAGCAGCTCGACTTTCACTTTGTTTTCCACCATCATTTATTTGACGGGCTAATCATTAATTTTAGGAAATATTACGTTTTTCAAACTTAAATACTTTAAATTGGTTGCCTTATGAAATTAGTAATGAGTTTTTTTTGACAGTCGGCAAAACATGTTGGTATATCCACCCAAACCAGCGAAGCTTACAATTTTTTAACAAAGATGGCCCTGCCATTTTACTCACGATGCCTGCCTCGCAAATCGGACACTCCCAACAACTTGGGGAGACCTATTTATTACAGTGGTCGTCATACAGCTGATATTTTTTTATGAAATAATTACAAAGGTAGACCGGTTATACTAATTCAAGTTCAAAACATCGAAAGCATTGCTATGACGAAATTATCTATTTATAGAAGAAATTTTAATCAGATAATAGATAGTCGTTTCTGCCCGGCCCGTTTCTACAACATTGTACTTACGAATGATCACATCAATAATAAAGTTATGTTATGTTAAACCACCATAATGACTCAAATTGTTTAAGAGTTTATAGAAATTATAATGCCGCGGTCATTATGATAAAATAAATACAAGAGGTCACCGGTGGCATTGTTTGGTTGATTTCGTTTCCTTATTTGAGGTCAAAATGTAATTTTATATATTACTTTGACTATGATATTTCCTAATAGAAAAAAAGTTAGGTTTATAATGTGATGGAAGCGTGGGAGTTGAAAAATAAATAAACAACAAACAACTTTGTTAAATATTTGTTGGAATTCTTTACTTCGTACATGTTTTTTATAACATTTTTTGTGTCAAAAGATGTAATTTTTTATTTAGCCTTTATTGTGTTTCTCGTTCATTAAGCTGATATTTGTGTATATACGACAATCAAATATACAATGATTTGTAAAATTCATTGTTTAGTTTTCATTAATGTTTATTTATTACTAATGTTTAATATACTGTTGTGTAACTACTACAATCCTTAATACTAGAGACGTCGAAGTTCGTGATGATATACTTACATAGTTGTGTATGTATGTATATCATGGATATACACACATATACATCTATGTCTAAGATATATCTGAATAAATGTACGGATGATAGTTTCTGTATCCCAAAACAGCTTAATGGATCTAGATGAATTTCAGCACAGGGGAATTAAACTTGGTTGGGTCTCTCTGTCCATGCGTCACTTTATTTTAAGAACGTGTAGAAATATCGAGTTGAAATGAAAACAATATTTTTTATATATTGCCGTTTATTTATTTTGTATATATATTGCCTGCACCTCTATATATATATATATATATATTTTTTTTTTTTTCAGTTTTGTGTAATGGTTGACTGAGAGATAATGCCATCTGGCATCAAGTCCGCCATTTGTACATTTTGTAACATTTTGTGCAATAAAGTTAAATAAATAAATAAATATACTCAAGTCTACAGCCACTTTCAGCTGTGGCATAATATATCTCCTGAGTTAGCCTTAAAAAGTCAGCACCATTTACAAGAATCAGAATTAGTATACTTTCCGTAGAACTAGAACTATCAAATGCACATGTCCAGCAGCATCCCGGTCGCGATAGCTGCGCTCTGCGATTACCGCGCTTGCTCAGCGCGGCAATTTATGGGCAAAATCCTTCCTTTCTTGGAGAGTTGATAGTGGATTATAGATACCAGCAGTGGATTTCCAATGGCTGGTATGATGTATACATTTGGCATATATTTGAAATGGAATAAAAAGTGTGAAATTGTATTCTTTCGTATGTACGTTGGGAAGCCACTGTAATCGAATACTGCTAAACATGTCCGGTTTTTTCTTATATAACAAGATGTATAATAATTTAAACATCTGAAATTAGTATTCATCGAAGAGGTTCATATGCTAATGCTTGCACCTTTCCTATTTGCAATCTCAATAAAGATTTACAACTAGGTATATAAGTTTTGTTTCCTTAGTAAAAAAAATTGCGTGTGTTAGGTGCCCCAAAACCTACAATAATATTGCACAGTATATCTTCATGCACAAATTTATTGAACGTTTAGGGATAGTATTGAAACATTACAAGTTGATTGAACAAAAGATTGAGCGAGCTTAATTTTTATTGGGCAATATTTTTTCTTGCACTGTGTAGGCTTAACATTGCGCAATATTTTTTATTTATGTTTTCGGAGCGATCGCGATTGGTCTGTCACGGTATTATTTTTTTATATCTTTAGTCTATTATTTTTATCTATCTATATTTTTCGTGAGTGTAAAACTAAAACTTCTTTTCAACCATTCTTTAACCTATATACGTTTTTTTTTATTCAACAAAATTACTTCTTCAAAACTTCGTCGTCAGACATGTTGCTCGCACGAAAATATTGTTCAGACTGGTTTGTTATTTTTATTAAGAGAATTTATTGAACGCTCGGAATCAAAGAGGTTATTCAATATATTTGCACAATTAAAGGATAGTACAATATTATTGTAGATGTTTGGGGCGCCTTAGACAAATAATTGCAATTAAAATTTGATAGTTTAGTGGATGATGCCGCGAGAGACGCGAGTGGGTTCCTCGTGAAAGTGCACGATGCTCAGTGACTTACCTCGAGGTCGATGCGTATTTGAATTTAAGGAGCATTTTAAACTTTGAAACAATATTGTGCAAGTGAATACCCATGTTCATATTTGATTGAGTAATTATAAAGATGCGGATTTCTGTCTAGTTCAAACAATTTCGCAGGCCTTAGTAAAACATTCATAATTTTACTACTACTATTCTACTCTGCCGGTACCACACGTCAATGCATATAAGAACAACTAAACCAAGCTAATTAATTGATCATTTTGACTCTCAAAAAAAAGGTGCATCTTATTTATTTATACAGGTTAACTTACAGACTATACATTAAATCATAAATTATTACTATCTAAACACATAGCCTTTGCAAAAGTAAACTCCTATTAAGTAACAATATTTGAAAAACTATACATACGTCTTATATATTCATTTATATTCTACACTTTATACAAAATACAAAATTAAACAATAAATTTCTTTTGATTTATATTTTAATTAAAAGTCTCTTCTACATAATCATACTTGGGATGGTATTAACGGTTTCTTGGAAAATATCTATTAGCCCATTGTGATGGTTGACAGTTAATATACCCAAGCCGTATTTTTACATGTTACCCGCTACAATCTGTCCGACGTTGTCGGGGAACGCAACGAATGTTGGTGCTATTGTTAGTGTACTCATGATCACCCGATAAATAAATGTTCCAGTCTGTTGTTTATTACTGAAAGCTGTCCACCTGCCAAACCATACCAGCCGTTATACCAGCCTAATAATTGTGGCATTGGAATCTTAACATGTTGCTGTAAAGATATACTCGATACAAAATACCCTGTTTTTGTTTGGATAGCACATTTTACGTTCCGCAGCGTATTAGAGGGTCATCTGCCGAATCCCCCTACAAAGATCCTTGAAGGCTCTTATGTAGTAATGGCATTACATCTCAAGATTATCCTTGTAAGAATAAATAAAGATGTTTTGTTAAGAATAAACAGAATGTTTTGCTTAGAACAAAATTATAATGATACTCGTAAAAATATACTAAAATAATAGTTGTCATACATTAAGTCATATAAATATATCTTGATTAGATTGACTGCTGCCAAATTTCGAATTTATTAAATTGCTTTAATGGATTTTGCATTAATTTTAAATTTGAAAAAACTAAGGACTCTAATGTAGGATAACCATTATGTTATTTCACGGGCTTCATCATGATTGGAATGCGTGATCTTGGAAAAATAACAAATTATATGAACAATATTTAATATAAATAATGATGCTAAATACCATAAGGTGAATATAAATAACTCGCGCGATACTACTACACTTGTCATTCTAACCAGTTTATATTTAAAGGATAGACGGGAAAAATATGCGGGTTACTTCCGCGAAATAAATGACAGCCCTAAAGGTGTTTCGATCTTGTGGCCTCTTAAAAGCAAAGTATAGTTTATTATTGAGCCAACTCCTCTTGTTACGCTAGAATTGAAATTAGAAACAAGAAAAAGTCAGAAACAAAAAAGTAACATATATTATATAATTTCAGAACGCTGCGTCAATTTACGCTAAATACAATTGAAATGACATGACAAATATTTACGATGTCTTGAGAAGAGTCGTATTTATGCATTTATTACAGTAGATGAAAACGTGTATTAACAACAATGCGCTCATACAAGGTAATAAATCGGTCCCGTTTGACGCCACGGTAGCACTTATATCATGCCATGAACCCGACCGCCATTGTCTCGGCCGGTGTAGCAAGACCATTGGTTACATAACGGTTTGAGCTTTTATTGTAGTTCCCAAATTTCTGAACTAATAAAAAGGAAAGTCTGGGAATAGGGTAATTTTACTAATAAATCGATTCCGAATAAATACCAAAACTCGTACGAAAGTTGTAAGACACGTGAATTTTATTTTTAATACTGATGAATACACTATAAGAAGATATAAAAATTATATTTTTTTTAAATCATTTATATATGAACGTAGATTGAAATTGTCATGTTTTTCAAAAAGGTTAATTTATATGTATATACATATATATATATATATATATATATATATATATATATATATATATATA